>JACEFZ010022434.1:0-122500 GCA_014155875.1 Cepaea nemoralis
AGCCCCGTTGATTTCTGCAGATACAATCCGTCTCCATTCAGTCTCTCTGGTGGACCTTCTCTTGCCAGTCGTTGATTCCAAGTGCTTGTAGGTCTGTATATGTATTATCTCTCCACCATCTTCTTGGTCTACCTCGGGGTCTACGGTCATTTATTTCCTGAGTGTAAGCGAGTTTTGTTTCCCTATTATCTTCCATTCTTTCTATATGCCCCAGCCATTGTAGTCTATTAGCCTTCATGATACCAGTGATTAGCGGGGACTTAAACAGATCATAAATGTCTTTAGTTACTTCTTCTTTTCCACTCTCCACTTTGTGTATCCCTAATAGGTCCAAAGATGCGTCTTAAAATTTTGTTCTCAAAGGTTTGTAACAAGGCTTCGTATCCTTTCGTTGTACTCCAGGTTTCAGAGCCATACAGCACAACTGGTCTGATCAGTGTTTGTATATATTGTGATTTTGGTGTTACGAGATAGCGCATTTGATTTTAGTAGATGTTTTAGTGCATAGTATATCTTATTTCCAGAGTTGATTCTAGTTTGTATTTCTTCCCTTATGATGTTGGAGCAGTTGAAGATTGTACCCAGGTATTTGTATGTTTCCGTTCTTTTAATGGTCATATTATCTATTTGTATGTGGCCAGAGTTTTTAGCCATTCCGTCTCTTGAAATTACCATATATTCTGTCTTATCTTGGTTGATAACCAGCCCCATCTGTTGAGCTTTTTCCTTTAAGTGAGTCAATATTTCCAATGTCTTTTGTTCATTTTGCCCTATAATATCTATATCATCTGCATAACCAAGCAGCTTGGATGTTCCTCCAATATCACATTCCTCCTTTACCTTCCTTACAACTTTCTCTAGAGCCAGATTGAAGAGTAGCGGCGATAGTGCATCACCCTGTTTCAAGCCAGATGTTATTTGGAAAGGGTCTGATTTCCTGCCTTTATATGTTACTATATTATAAGTATCTTCCATGCATAGTCTGGTCATGTTGATTAACTTCCTTGGTATTCCAAATTCCTGCATAGCATTCCATAGACTATTCCTATGGACACTATCATGAAGCCTTTTTAAAATCCACAAAAATGTTATGGAGATCTCTTTTATATTCCCAATTTTTCTCGGCTATTTGTCGTAAGATAAATATCTGATCTATTGTTGATCTGTTTTGTCTAAAACCCACCTGGTAGTCACCTAATATGTCTTCTGAATATGGTTTTAGTCTATTTAGTAATACTGCGGATAGTATCTTATAGCTTGTGGACAGTAGTGATATTCCTCTATAATTTCCACATTGGAACTTGCCTCCTTTCTTAAAGATAGGTATCAATAATGACTCTTTCCAGTCATGGGGTAATTCTTCTGTCCTCCAGATTTTTATTATTAGTTCGTATAGCTTTTAGATGTAATGCATGGCCACCTGCCTTTATAAATTCAGCAGCAATTCCATCAGTCCCAGTTACCTTATTGTTTTTAAGTCGTGTGATTACATATATGATTTCTTCAAATGCAGGTTCTTCAATTTGTGGTTCGCATGTTAGAACCTCTTCCTGTGGGAAAATGTTACTTGGAGCTTCACAATTTAGTAATTCAACAAAATATTCTTTCCATATGTGGCACATTTCCTCATTGGTATTTATCATATTCCCATTTTTGTCTTTTAAACCATATGTGTTTTGTTGGTGCCCTTGTTTCATTGACTTCAGTTCTTTAAAAAATTTTCTGGATTCATTTTTCTGGTGATTAGTTTCCATATCTTTGATTATATTGCTCATATATTCTCGCTTCTGCTGTCATACTGGTATGAAATATTTTATTTCTCACAAAATGCAAATAAGGTCACCACATGAACAAAACAACTTCAATCATATATAGAAATAAACTTTAGTATATTCTCTTAAAGAATGTATATACTTTTAAATACCTATATAGGGTTCTAATATTTTTGTTTTGAATTTGAATTGTCACTTCAGTTATTTCTGTACTCCAAAAAATGAGTCCGTATTTTTCAGAGGGAAAGCTAAATTTGGCCAAATGTTGTTCCTTCTTAAAGGGGTTAATCGTCTTAAGCGACTTCCCCTATCTATCGTAAGCTTTTATACAGCAGTTTTCCTTATGCAACCCCCTTTAATTTAATATATAATTCAACATGTCTTCTAGTACCATATTAACAACTTTTAAGTCAATCAAAAATGTGAAGAAGCAGTCATTAGGAAAAAGAATGCCAGACAGTTAGGGTTAAGTGACATCAACAACATCCAAAATGTTGAGCAATATAGAACTGAATGTAAAGAGGCTACAAAAATAGTTCGGCAGCAAAAGCGAGAATATATGAGCAATATAATCAAAGATATGGAAACTAATCACCAGAAAAACGAATCCAGAAAGTTTTTTTTTTAAAGAACTGAAGTCAATGAAACGAAGGCACCAACACAACACATATGGTTTAAAAGACAAAAATGGGAATAAATACCAATGAGGAAATGTGTAACACATGGAAAGAATATTTTGTTGAATTACTAAATTGTGAAGCTCCAAGTAACACTTTCCAACAGAAAGAGGTTCTAACGTGTGAACCACAAATTGAAGAACCTGCTTTTGAAGAAATCCTATATGTAATAACACGACTTAAAAACAATAAAGCAACAGGGGCTGATGGAATTACTGCTGAATTTATAAAGGCAGGTGGCCATGCATTACATCTAAAACTATACGAACTAATAATAAGGAGGACAGAAGAATTACCCCATGACTGGAAAGAGTCATTATTGATACCTATCTTTAAGAAAGGAGACAAGTTCCAATGTGGAAATTATAGAGGAATATCATGACTGTCCACAAGCTATAAGATACTATCCGCAGTATTACTAAATAGACTAAAACCATATTCAGAAGACATATTAGGTGACTACCAGGCGGGTTTTAGACAAAACAGATCAACAATAGATCAAATATTTATCTTATGACAAATAGCCGAGAAAAATTGGGAATATAAAAAAGATCTCCATAACATTTTTGTGGATTTTAAAAAGGCTCATCATAGTGTCCATAGGAATAGTCTATGGAATGCTATGCAGGAATTTGGAATACCAAGGAAGTTAATCAACATGACCAGACTATGCATGGAAGATACTTATAATATAGTAACATATAAAGGCAGGAAATCAGACCCTTTCCAAATAACATCTGGCTTGAAACAGGGTGATGCACTATCGCCGCTCCATTCCAATCTGGCTCTACAGAAAGTTGTAAGGAAGGTAAAGGAGGAGTGTGCTATTGGAGGAACATCCAGACCGCTTGGTTATGCAGATAATATACATATTGTAGGGGGAAATGAACAAAAGACATTGGAAATATTGACTCACTTAAAGGAAAAAGCTCAACAAATGGGGCTGGTTATCAACCAAGATAAGACAGAATATATGGTAATTTCAAGAGAAGGAACAGCTAAAAACTCTGGCCACATACAAATAGATAATATAACCATTAAAAGAACGGAAACATACAAATACCTGGGTACAATCTTCAACTGCTCCAACATAATAAGGGAAGAAATACAAGCTAGAATCAACTCTGGAAAAAAGATATACTATGCACTAAAACAGCTACTTCTACTTCTTTCGTTTGCCTGAAATATGTTTATAACTGTAATGTTGTCTCTTGTATGAATCTAACAGTCTTTTTTAGTTCACTCAGCGGTCCATAGAGTTTATCTTCCACTGTTGTCTCTCTAGGCCAGAAGGTTTGCCTGGATATGTTGTAGTTTGTGCAATCCTGGAGTATATGCTCTGCTGTCTGCGACGCCAAACCATATGTGCAGATGGCTGAGTCACCAATCTTGAATTTTGTATACATGTGGTTGCGTAATCTATTGTGTCCTGTTCTGAGGCGCAGAAGAATTACCTGTTCTGGTCTGTCCATAATGTGGTAGTCATCTTGAGTAAGGTTTGGTGGCCTTCTGACTGATTTGATCATTCTATTCTTTTGGTGGTAGTGTTCAGGTCAGGTCTTAGTCAGATATGACTGAGCTATCGTATGACAGTAGACGGTACTACCTGTTTTCTGTCAGCGCCGAATGTTGGGTGGCCAAACCTGACACCCCATATTGTGCCAACGGCTTCGGGCGGAAGAGCGCAATTGGGAGGGTACAAGCCTTATCCTGGTGCGAGGAAATGCAACCTAAAGACAAAATGTCATGGCAGGGCAGACCAGGCCCTAAGCCTTGGTTGGCAGCTGGTCTAGGATCGAAGCTCCGACAGGCGGACAGCTAGAGCATTGCTTTGTTGATCCGGCAGCTTCTGCAGCTTGTCTTGTTCCAGATGTATAGGTGTTACCTTTCCTCTGGAGTGAACTAGGCAGGCCGAGAGAGGGATCATGCTGCATGGGCAACACATGGTCTCTATATTTTAGCCCAGGCTTTGTGCTATGGAGAGGCAATAACTCCATCCCTGGTCTTAACCGGTCTCGGAATCAAAGCGAGAGGTAACTGTTACGGGTTATAAGTCCTTGTCAATTGGCGTAGACATGGGGCGCCACGCGTTGCCTCTGACGGTGGGAGACACCTACAGGTGTCACTGATCAGCTACCGCCCGCCTCAAGCTGGGCAGCTCCCGGCCAATTGGGTGCTGATCCGCCACAGCCTGCCTGCTTCAATGGGTGCTTAGGGCTAGGACAAAATCTGAATCGCAGGCTGTAAAACCAATGCACCAGGTACTAATAAAAAGAAAAATAGAAACCTCAAGCTACGGCTTGCAACCTGGAACGTAAGAACCATGTGTCCAGGATTTTCCACTGACTTGACAAATATTGACGATGTGAGAAAAACGGCTGTGATTGATGCCGAACTCAATCGTCTTAACATTGATATTGCTGGCCTGCAGGAGACTCGCCTCGCTGAGGAAGGGTCACTCAGGGAAAACAATTACACCTTTTTTTGGAAGGGTAGAGGGCAGGCAGAAAAAAGGCAACATGGTGTGGGCTTTGCAGTGAAGAATTCGCTACTGGGAATGATTGATATCCCAGCTGGAGGTAATGAAAGACTATTATCCCTGCGCTTGGCAACCTCTTGTGGTTTTGCCACCATTATCACTGCATATGCACCGACACTCGCTTCCTCTGATGATGTGAAGGATTACGTTCTATGAGGAGCTAGACTCTGTGATCAAGGCAGTTCCAAAATCCGACTACATTTATATGCTCGGTGATTTCAATGCGCGTGTGGGCAACGACTCGAGTTCATGGCCAGTGTGCCTTGGAAAATACAACATCGGTCGTGTGAATGAAAATGGGCAAAGGCTGCTGGAGCATTGCACCAGAAATGACCTATGTATTACAAACTCCTTTTTTAAAACAAAAGAGCTGCATAAGGTCACATGGAAACATCCAAGATCCGGCCATTGGCATCAGCTGGACTTCATTATCACACGGAGACAACATCTGAACCATACATCATTAACTCGAAGTTACCACAGTGCTGACTGTGATACGGATCATTCTTTGGTTGTTGCAAGGGTTAGACTGAGACCAAAGAGAATCTACACAGCTAAACACAAATCTAGCCCCAGGATTAATATTATTAACACTCACGATCCTGATAAGTGCTTTGAGTTTCAACAGCAACTTGAAGACGCTTTCACTGATACATCAGAAAACTGTACAGTAAGTGAAAAGTGGAGTAAACTTAAGGAAACTTTTTATAAAACAGCGGTAGGGGTTTACGGCACTGTGGATCATAAGAGGCAGGACTGGTTTGCAGCAAACAGCCAGATACTGCAGCCCTTGATTGATAAAAAGAAGATAGCTCTCTTAAGAAACAAGGAAAGAACAACGCGTAACACTCTGAGTGAGCTGAAGCAAGCTAGGAAGGATGTGCAAAAGGCTGTCAGGCAGTGTGCGAATGACTATTGGATCAAGTTATGTGAGTCCATTCAAATCGCAAGTGATAAGGGAAACATCAGAAGCATGTATGAAGGGATAAAGAAAGCCTGTGGTCCAGTGATCAAAAGAAGTGCACCACTGAAAACCTTGACTGGAGAAATCATCACTGATAAGAAACAGCAGATGGATAGATGGGTAGAGCACTATTTAGAGCTTTACTCAAGTGAGACCAAACTAGCGGATGATGCCCTCAACGCCATAGAGGCCCTGCCAACTCTTGACCACCTGGACACACTTCCCACCATAACAGAAGTTAAGTGTGCTATAAATGAACTTGCATCTGGCAAGGCTCCAGGTAAGGATGGGATTCCAATAGAGGTAATCAGGAGTGGGCAAGACACACTCACTCTACAGATCCACCAGCTAATAGAGCTATGCTGGCGAGAAGGACAAGTCCCACAGGATTTCAAAGATTCAAGCATCATAACGCTGTACAAGAACAAGGGCGATCGGAGCGACTGTAACAACTATAGGGGTATCTCACTTCTGTGTATTGTTGGGAAAGTATTTGCCAGAATTGTTCTGCGCAGACTTCAAGTCCTGAGGAGATCAAGTCTATCCCGAATCACAGTGCGGCTTCCGACAGAACAGGTCTACCATTGATATAATATTCTGATTGCGACAAACGCAAGATAAATGCCGGGAACAGAATCAACCACTGTTTATTGCCTTCATCGACCTCACAAAGGCATTTGATTTGGTCAGTCGTGAGGGTCTGTTCAAAGCACTAAAGAAGATTGGCTGCCACCAACTCTTTTGTCCATTGTGGAATCGTTCCACACAGGCATTAAGGGTATAATCAAGTTTGATGGTGCAACTTCAGAAGAGTTTGAAACCAAGAGTGGAGTTAAGAAGGGTTGTGTACTATCCCCCACCCTCTTTGGATATACTTTTCACTTCTACTGAAATATGCCTTTCGTGATCAGGATGCCGGTATATACATTCACTCACGCTCAGATGGCGGCCTCTATAATGCTCAGAGATTGAAGGCCAAGACCAAAATTAGGAGGGTACTAATCAGAGAGTTGCTTTTTGCGGATGATGCTGCAATTACGACCCACTCTGAGGAAGAATTACAACATCTACTATCTGCATTCTCCAATGCTTGTTCTGAATTTGGTTTAACAATTAACAAAAAGAAGACACAGATTATGTCACAAGGTGCACATGGGTACCATCAATCTTTATTGACGACGCCGAACTGGAGATAGTAGACCATTTTACATATCTAGGATCAGAGGTAAATAGCAAATTATCCCTAGATCAGGAAATCAACATCAGGATTGGTAAGGCAGCAACAACAATGAACATGTTAGCAAAAAGAGTCTGGGAGAACAGGAAGCTTACTGCCAAAACAAAAGTCCTCGTCTACCAAGCCTGTGTCCTTAGTACTCTTCTTTATGGCAGTGAAACCTGGACAACTTACTCACACCAAGAGAAACGTTTAAACAGCTTTCATATGCGGTGTCTGCGAAGAATACTTGGTATTAAGTGGCAAGACAAAATCACAAATACTGAAGTATTGGAAAGATCAGGTTGTGTGACGGTGTATTCCATGCTCAGTCTTCGTAGACTTAGATGGATAGGACATGTTAGGAGGATGGATGATGGTAGAATACCAAAGGACATCTTTTTTGGTGAATTACAGATGGGTAGGAGATCTCAGGGTCGGCCTCTACTACGATACAAAGATGTGTGTAAGCGGGACATGAATGATACAGGCATTGATAATGCACATTGGGAGCAAGTCGCCGCTGAACGTGTTGCATGGAGGGCAACTATCAGAAATGGAATAAAGACAAAGGAGAAAATGATTGCAGATAAAGCACACACAGAGCGTGAAAGACGTAAGATGGTGCATGATGGTGGAAATGACCATGTTTTCACATGCATCCACTGTGAACAAACATTTGCAGCACAAATTGGCCTTATCAGCCACATTCACCACCGCCATGGGTTGTAGTTATTAAGCCTTTTTGAAGCACATTGTACCAAACTATCGTCTGTCAAAACGGAAAGATGCCAAGATGGTGGTATGTAATGGGCACATAAGGTTGTTCTTCTTTTGCTTCTTCCTTAGCCAATCGATCAGCTCTGTCATTTCCAGGGACTCCACAGTGGGATGGTATCCACTGTATGGTGACCTTATGCTGACTGCTAAGTTCAGAAAGTAGTGTCCTCAGAACTGGCAATTTCCCAGACAGGAGCGCCTCTATTACGGATTTTGCATCTGTCAATATCACCATAGGTTGTGTACCATTGGTATTTTGTAACTTCTCTGTGGCCATCTTGATTGCCTCAATTTCAGTATCATAGTTATGGCAGTACTTTCCTGTTGGAACTCTGGCAGTATCCCTAGTATTATTTGGGTATTCTATGTACACTCCCGCTCCTCCATTTCGAACAGCATTTTGTTCTGACCCATCTGTGTAGACTCGGATCCAGACTAAAATCAGATCTACTAAAATCAAATGCGCTATCTTGTAACACCAAAATCACAATATACAAAACACTGATCAGACCAGTTGTGCTGTATGGCTCTGAAACCTGGAGTATAACGAAAGGAGACGAAGCCTTGTTACAAACCTTTGAGAACAAAGTCTTAAGACGCATCTTTGGGCCTAGTATTAGGAATACACAAAGTGGAGAGTGGAAAAGAAGAAACAACAAAGATATAATTATTTATGATCTGTTTAACTCCCCGCTAATCACTGACTGGTATCATGAAGGCTAATAGACTGCAATGGCTGGGGCATATAGAAAGAATGGAAGATAATAGGGAAACAAAACTCGTTTACAGTCAGTCAGGAAATAAATGACCGTAGACCCCGAGGTAGACCACCGTAGACCAAGAAGACGGTGGAGAGATATACATACAGACCTACAACTTACAAGCACTTGGAATCAGCGACTGGCAAGAGAAGGTCAACCAGAGAGACGAATGGAGACGGCTTGTATCTTCATCAAAGAACCTCAATGGCTCGGAATACTGTAGAAGAAGAAGAAGAAGAAGAAGAAGAAGAAGAAGAAGAAGAAGAAGTCATGACTATTAATAATATTATGACACACCCTTTTCACACCCTAGGCTTACTTCCCATTTTCCGCTAGCCATTTTTGTTAGGGAAAAATCTACGATTTTTTTGCACTGAATCACTTATTGAAATATATACTTATATAGCATGCATTGAAATAATGCTCACCAAGAATATGTTGTGCCAAGGTCAATCCCGATCACGATATCATCATCTTCTTCGGATTGATTTACACTCATTGTACTGGGTTTTTAAGCAAGTGTTTGATAAGTTCTGCCAGGCGAAGTGATCGACTTTAGGTACTCAGGGCGGGAAAATAGCAATACGTCACCGGTACTGTCAAATTTAGGAAGCACATGTCAAAGAGACACTCCTCCTTTTGATTTCAGTTTCATTATTATAATTTTTAAAAAATTAAATACGTAGTTCAATGTTTTCGGGACTCTGGTTTGTCCCTGTCCCCCCCCCCCCCCCCCCTCCCCCCCCCCCGACTTTCCTTCCACCAAATGATATATTTAATTAAATCAAACTATTTCTTGATTTTCAGTTGGCAGAACTGTTTAATTTCTCCCCCGATGGTGTTTCCACCTTGTCGTGGTGGGGGAGCTTGAGTTTCTCAATGACCCTGAGAGCTATGCCGGCGGTAGCGTAGCTACCAGCAGGGCCTCCCAAGCCGCACAGGTCAAAGGGTAGAGAACAGACAAAGAGAAACACCCTGGTCCTCCAGGTTGGGGGTTGAAGCGTGGGGTTAAAATCCCCACCTTTGTAAAAACCTTTCTTTGTTACGAAACAAATACATGAGCCTCGATATCGGACTGACTTATCTGGACAACGACCTTGGAACGTTAAAGGACTTTTGAGATTTGGAACAGGGAATGTACGGACACTATATCGAGCTGGAGCGGCCGAAGAACTAACCCGGGAGCTAGTTGAATATCAAAATGGATATAACAGCAATTCAAGAAATAAGGTGGCCAGGAGAGGGTACTTTAGAGCAAAATGGAATGATTATAATATATGGAGGAAACACCCAAAATAAACATGAATTAGGAACAGGATTTGTCATCAAAAAAGAGTTATGGGGAAACGTTTTAAACTTTAAAGCTTTTAATGACAGGATTAGTAAATTACAAATAAAAGGTAAATGGAAAAATATAACGATGATTAATGTACATGCACCTACTGAAGAGAAAGAAGATGATATTAAAGAAGACTTTTATAATGATCTGGAAGATGTCATAGAAGAAACCCCCAAACAGGACATCCTGATTGTGCTGGGAGACTTCAATGCAAAAATAGGTAGAGAGAAAACTAATAAAAAAGTGGCCGGTATGGAAAGCCTACATACAACTTCAAATGATAATGGATGGAGAGTCATCAACCTGGCAGAAGCCAAAGGACTGCAGATTAGAAGTACCAGACTACAAAGAAAGGATATACACAAACAAACTTGGAAATCATGTGACAAGAGAACCTATAATCAAATAGATAACATTTTAATTATCAACAGAAATGAATCAAACATACATCAAGTCAGAAGTTATAGAGGAGCTGAGTGCCACAGTGACCACTTCCTCGTTGGAGCAAAATTTAAAATAAAACTTAAGAGAGCTTTCTATACTAAATTACAAAGATTACACCCAACATATAACAGAGAAAAACTACAAGACATTACAGTCAAAGAGAAATTTACAGATGAAATAAAATGTAAACTTGAAACTCTGCAAAACCCTTCGGAGGAAAGCGTTGACCAAACTTGGTTGAACATCAAGAATACAATTCAATCTACCGCAGAAGAATGTCTCGGTGTGTTAACCACGCATAGAAAGAACAGATGGTTCAATCAAAAATGTGAAGAAGCAGTCATTAGGAAGAAGAATGCCAGACATGTATGGTTAAATGACATCAATAACATCCAAAAGGAAGAGCATTATAGAAATGAATGTAAAGAGGCTACAAAAATAGTCAGACAGCAGAAGCGAGAATATATGAGTAATATAATCAAAGATATGGAAACTAATCACCAGAAAAATGAATCCAGAAAATTTTTTAAATGAACTGAAGTCAATGAAACGAGGGCACCAACAAAACACATATGGTTTAAAAGACAAAAATGGGAATATGATAAATACCAATGAGGAAATGTGCAACACATGGAAAGAATATTTTATTGAATTACTAAATTGTGAAGCTCCAAGTAACATTTTCCCACAGGAAGAGGTTCTAACATGCGAACCACAAATTGAAGAACCTACATTTGAAGAAATCCTATATGTAATCACACGACTTAAAAACAATAAGGCAACTGGGACTGATGGAATTGCTGCTGAATTTATAAAGGCAGGTGGCCATGCATTACATCTAAAGCTATACGAACTAATAATAAAAATCTGGAGGACAGAAGAATTACCCCATGACTGGAAAGAGTCATTATTGATACCTATCTTTAAGAAAGGAGACAAGTTCCAATGTGGAAATTATAGAGGAATATCACTACTGTCCACAAGCTATAAGATACTATCCGCAGTATTACTAAATAGACTAAAACCATATTCAGAAGACATATTAGGTGACTACCAGGCGGGTTTTAGACAAAACAGATCAACAATAGATCAGATATTTATCTTACGACAAATAGCCGAGAAACATTGGGAATATAAAAGAGATCTCCATAACATTTTTGTGGATTTTAAAAAGGCTTATGATAGTGTCCATAGGAATAGTCTATGGAATGCTATGCAGGAATTTGGAATACCAAGGAAGTTAATCAACATGACCAGACTATGCATGGAAGATACTTATAATATAGTAACGTATAAAGGCAGGAAATCAGACCCTTTCCAAACAACATCTGGCTTGAAACAGGGTGATGCACTATCACCGCTCCTTTTCAATCTGGCTCTAGAGAAAGTTGTAAGGAAGGTAAAGGAGGAATGTGCTATTGGAGGAACATCCAGACTGCTTGGTTATGCAGACGATATAGATATTATAGGGGAAAATGAACAAAAGACATCGAAATATTGACTTACTTCAAGGAAAAAGCTCAAAAAATGAGGCTGGTTATCAACCAAGATAAGACAGAATATATGGTAATTTCAAGAGAAGGAATGGCTAAAAACTCTGGCCACATACAAATAGATAATATGACCATTAAAAGAACGGAAGCATACAAATACCTGGTTACAATCTTCAACTGCTCCAACATAATAAGGGAAGAAATACAAGCTAGAATCAACTCTGCAAATAAGATATACTATGCACTACAACATCTGCTAAAATCAAATGCGCTATCTCGTAACACCAAGATCACAATATACAAAACACTGATCAGACCAGTTGTGCTGTATGGCTCTGAAACGTGGAGTAGAACTAAAGAAGACGAAGCCTTGTTACAAACCTTTGAGAACAAAGTCTTAAGACTCATCTTTGGACCCCTAAGAAGCAACAAAGACATTTATGATCTGTTTAAGTCCCCACTAATCACTGGTGAATCATGAAGGCTAATAGACTACAATGGCTGGGGCATATAGAAAGAATGGAAGATAATAGGGAAACAAAACTCGCTTACACTCAGGAAATAAATGACCGTAGACCCCGAGGTAGACCAAGAAGACGGTGGAGAGATAATACATGTACAGACCCACAAGCACTTGGAATCAACGACTGGCAAGAGAAGGTCCACCAGAGAGACGAATGGAGACGGATTGTATTTGCAGCAAAGAACCTCAATGGCTCGGAAAGCTGAAGAAGAAGAAGAACTGTTTAATTTGAAAATATATAATAGGTAGTTAGTTTCACATTCGTCGCCAAGGTTCGTCGGTTTCTGTTTGTGATATAGTGACCAGAATTAGCTATTAACTAAATCGTAAACATTTCAAAAAGTGATGTGCGTGTCTGGTGACAGGAATGACATTTTTATGTGGCTGGCGGAGTGACTAGATTGCCGGATTCTCCTTCGGGAGACCTGAGTTCGATTCCTCGGTATGGTGTGGAGTTTTTTTTTCTGTCGGGGGCAAAAAGAAATTATAACCTGCACAGCTCGCGGCGACTGCACTAGCCATCCATCCATCATGTGCCATGTCGAACAGCGTGGAGGTCTTGTTTTGCTATCTCACTCGATCACCAGAGTCGGAGATCAGCTCAGTGTTCCTGTCTCGGCCTTGCTACGTGGCCAAGCCATCCGGGTGTTTACTTCTTGGTCTTCCCCTTGGTCTCTTCCCTTCGGTCTTGCCAGTTGTCACCAAGTTCTCCAAGTCATTTCTTCTCATAACATGCCCACAAAATTGTGACTGTCTACGTCCAATGCCTCTAATCAGTTTACGATCTTCATTTGTTTCTTGAAGGACTTGCTCATTAGTTTTTCTGTCTGATCATGATATTCTTTGCATTTTCCTCAGAAACCACATTTCCATAGCCATCAGATTTTTTTCAGCGTGTCTGCTCATTGTCCACGATTCACAACCATACAAAAGTGCAGGTTCTATGTATCACTTCAACACTCTTGTTCTCGTTTCAATTGATATCTTTTTATTGTTAATTAAATGGTGTAACGTTATTTTATGAATGTGTTATTCTAGTGGTTTTGATGGCGACGATAGTAAGGAGATAGGTCTATAATTACCCAAAAACGCTATTGTCGATTGACCCATTTTTAAGTAGAGGATACACTTTAGCAATTTTAAATGCAGATGGAAAATAGTTTTTGGCCAGGCACTGGTTATATATAAAATGACATAAAGTAGTGCAGCTTTACATAACAGAATTAATACACATAAAGGACGTTGCGACGATTAGCCTTCATCAGCAAACAAACACATTCACAAACACAACATACAGTCAAGGAGATCTCCTGTGACTACATCAGAAGGTGACGACAGGACGAGAAGAATAAAAGGATGAAAGAATGAAAGTAATGAAGAGAAAATGAGAACTGAAAAATTGAATAAAAATGTCTACACTCACCTCACAGTACCGATCTGTAAGCAACTGAGAAAATCTCCGATGTATTCTGTTTATACCCGGTAATAGGTGTTACGGTTCAGTGAGCACATTGAAAGCAGGAGGGCAGGAGGGTAACTGGTCTGGTAGGGTATCTGAGCAATCTCAGTGGATGTACTAACGAAGCATGGGGGGGGGGGGGGCGCGCAAGCATGATGGTGGTACTAACCAAAACCCTATTATGTACTCATATTGTTTTTACGAGGCGAGTCCTAAAGTCTGCCATTAGAGAACTCCTGTTTGCGGACGACCAAGCACTAATAGCAAAATCAGAAGCTGAATTACAAGACCACATGAATAGTCTAAACGAAATGTGTAGGGAACATAACATGAAAATTAGCACAAGCAAAACAGAGGTAATGACTATAACTAAAGAAGAACAAACAACAACAATTCACCTAAACGAACATCCATTGAAACAAGTAAAGAGTTTTAAATACCTAGGAAGTATAATATCATCAAATGGCAGATCAGAAGACGAGATCGAAAATAGGTGCAATAAGGCAAACCAACTCATTGGACAAATGGCACCAATACTAAAGAACAAACATGCATCAGTAACTACTAAGAAAGCACTTTACAACACAATCTTCCTACCAACTCTATGCTACCAATGCCAAACCTGGACAATGACAGAAAAAGAGAAAAGAAAAATCACAACAGAAATGAGATTCCTGAGAAGAATACTCAACGTATCAAGAAGAGATAAGATCAGAAATGAAGAAATCAGGACTAAAGTGGGGGTTAAAGCAGCACTAGATTTTATTAGAAAGCAGCAAGTCAAATGGTTTGGCCATGCAAGTAGGTTACCATTCAACAGCATACCACAACAAGCAATGATGTACAGACCAGATGGAAACAAAGGAAGAGGCCGACCACGTAAACGTTGGACGGAGGGAATAGCAGAGTCCATGGGAATATCGATAATGAAGCCCATAATCGGGCACTCTCACGATGTTTATACTTTACCTCGACACCGCAAGGTACAAGAGGAACACGATGAGATGAGATGAGTTGTGTTTATATGTTGTGTTTTGTGTCGGCTCCGTGGCTAAAGGCTTGCGAACGCGGTTCGTGAGCCGGGTACCAGGCGTTCGAAGCTCAGCTACGACCGATTTGTGCAGCAGACCGTGTCGCGTTGTGTTATAACGTGCTGGTATGGGAGCCGGTCGTTCAGAAAGTAATGGCAAACTACTGAACGTAACACTTGCCTAGTACATCAACAGCAGCTGAAAAATGTTGGTGTTGAATGCAACGTCCCGTAAGGGATACGCAACAAACTTTATTTTATTTATTTGCGTATTTGTTTGCTGATGAACGCTAGTCGCAGCAACATCCTTTGGTTTACTTGATTGTGTTATATAAAGCTGCATTACTTGTTGTTATTTTATATTGTTGACATCGAGGCGGCACTGCCTTGATTGTCGTGCTTGGTCAGGTTCCACTCCCAGTTCTAGTAGGAGAGCAGATATGACAAGTAAAGATGGCCGATGCTACGAGAAGTTGACATATAAGAATTGCGTCATTGTCTTCACTTTCTGTCGTCGTTCTCTACGCGATGTTGTGTCGCTTGACGTGGTGTCACTAGACCTGTTTTCACTAGACGTAGTGTAGCTAGCCATTGTGGTATATGTGGTCAACTCGTGGGCCAGAAACGCGGCAGTTGCCGTTGCTGAGTCCATGTTTCCGATTGATTGCTCCATAAACTTGCCAACAACTCAACCGTAGTTAATATTAATGTAAACGCACGAGCAGTTGTTGTACATATCCGATTTTTACGATAAGTTGTTTTTGTGTCTTAAAGGCGCTACTCTCTTTCGGAATACTTAGATTACTCTTTTGGTCGGAATCTCAATCTTCTTCTGTAAAACAAAAACATCACTGAGGCTTTGAGGCTCAATGAATCTTTACTGCTTGTTTACTTCTTGTCTATGATGCGGCCATATGTCATAAACTGGTTCTATGTAGCATGCGATAATACTTTTTCTAACTTCTAATGACTGGAATCTATTGCAGAAGATGTGCTTCTGTCTCTTATTATTCAGCCGGCCTGTTCTGCTGTCCTCGTGTCGGTTGCAATATAAGGAAGGCCCCGCTATACGTCGCTTCGGTTTACGTCGTTTCGCTATAACGTTGTTGTCACAATGGGACATAACTTCACTTTACGTCGCTTCGTTCCGCCATAAAGTATTCATCTGTGTTGCTATGCTACGTTGACGTCGCCATTTTACATTTTGTGCAATGCGTTTTCCCAGGATTTTATCGTGTCATTATCCATAATTATAAGTTCAAAGCGCACAGTAAGTGCTGATAATGTGTCTGGTTGTAAGAGAACCAGGAAAAGTGTTACTCTTGAGGTGAAGTTAGATGTGTTACGTCGTTTTAAGGCTGGCGATCGGGCTATTGATATCGGTAAATTCCATGTTTACCTCCAACCACGGTAAGAACAATTCGTGCATGTGCTGTAAAAATCAAAGTGGGTGCTAAAAACGTAACCCCTTAGAGTTCTTCCAAGATCACTCGTACCAGAAGTACTCTTATGGAGAATATAGAAGCATTATTGGCGGTCTGGATTGAACACCAGAACCAGAGAAATATGCCTGTGAGCAAGATGGTTATCCAAGAGAAAGCAAAGTTTCTCTATGAAAATCTAACTAAGAAAGCGGGTGAGAGCAGTATTAGTAGTGCTGATGATAGTTTAGGACGAGTCGTGGTTTTAATGCCTCTACGTTCGAATAACTCTACCACTCCCCCTCCAACCCACCTCTATTTTTTTTCCGCATATCCTTTACATGACATCGCTGTCAACATCAGCATCTTTCAGCTGATTGTTGATTTCTTGGCAAGATTATGCTCAGTAGTTTGCCATTGCTTTCTGAGCGACCGGCTCACGTACCCCGCAAGTCACCGCCGCAGCCAGAACCCCTACAGATTCTCGCCATACGTCACGCCACTCACGAGAGTACACGGGATCACGGAGTAAGACGTTACACCCCTAGGCCAGCACCTCTATTTAGCCAATAAATATAAACAAACATCAAAATAAACATTACATAATATACTGTATTTCATTTAATTCTATGGGAAATAGTGTTTCGCTATACGTCGTTTCACTTAAAGTCGCATTTTCTGACCGAAGCTGGTCAGATTACCCTCCATTGTTATCTATGGTAACTAGAGATTTTATCACCCGTGTGTTCCCGGGAACACTAAAGGATGCAAAGAATAGTAACTAATGTACTATACAAAGAAAGCTTGGCCTGGGACAATCCGTAGAAAATGTAGCCTCAATATCTAGACAACCATGAATAGATCTGAAGAAAAGGATAGAACAGTAATTCAGCAAACCAAGAGGACAGGAGGCTGTTCTTTTAGAAGAAGTATGACGCCTGTGGAGAAAGCCATAAGGAGTCTGGGTCTCAGTTATACTGCCTTTCGTCTAGGACAATCTTCAGAACTGGCTCCAGGAAAGTTAGAACTGCGTGTGAATTTGGAAAGGCAGCACAAGTGGTAGGGGAATGGACAAACTGTAAGACTGGCATTTTGTGATTACGCAAAACTAAACTTAAAGGAGCAAGCAAAAAAAGAAAAAAAAAACAGGTCTAAACACAGGTGAAACAGTGCTGTCCTCGGGCCATGTAGAAGAACATGCTCCTCTTCTCGAGTGAAGGAATGGATCTAAAGCTATGTAAAGATGCAGATAAAGCACTAATAGAATGGAAAGCATTAAATTCTAGTAGCAAATGTTAGAACAAAGAGGAAAGCAAACGATGTGATTTTCAGGAAAAGTCCAATAAAATTGGATCGGTAATGCAGGGATTGGCCGACAGACTGCACTGAATGTGAGGTGTAACAATTGATCCCCGAATTTCGCGACCGGGCGATGTAATCATCTACACGGATGGCTCTGTACTACGTGGCTCTTTCGTGGCGAAGATTGGTGAACGGTGTTTGGTGCAGAAGAGCCTGGTATATGATACCGCAACATCTTGTCTGAGAATGGAGGTGGGGGATGTTACAGCGGCGTTCCGCTGGTTGGAGGACAACCAGCACATGCATGTCATGATTATAACAGACTCACAAAGTATGATGATAAAGGTGAAGACAGGCATGCTTCGGGCCGAGAGTAGGCTTCCATTCAACATTCAACAATAGAGAACATCTATTGGATCCCCCTTCCCCCATTGCATGTTATTATGGTGGGAAACGAGCAAGAGGACAGATTATCTGGGTCTGCAAATTCTGGTGGAGGACTAGTGCATGATAAGGCATATGTGGCCAGGGCCCTTTCGAATCGTGTGTTTAGTGCAGATGGGGAGGGGGGGGGGACGGACTTTGGGAACGTAAATGGAGAATTATTCTACATATAACAGAAGGTATGAAGAGATTGTGGGGAAACGCGGACTTTGCGAACGTAAATGGAGAATTATTCTACATATACCACGAGATATGAAGAGATCGTGGGGAAACTCGGACTATGGGAATGTAAATTGAAACTTATTCGATAACGTTGGCTCAAAAATCAATATATCATTGGAGGAAGTGTTTCCCACATCAAATAATACATACATCACTGTGGCTACCGTCAGAACACAATACAGAAAATCAAATTAAGCACATCTGTATACACAAGGAATGTGGATCATCTCTACACGATGTAGAGGTCAGCGTGGCCGCGGGGCCGATTTCTCTTGCGCTTAAACTTCCGGTGTGCTGATGGTGGGGTGCGGGATTCTTTCCCTAAACCGGTCATTTGGACTTAAAAGTTGATTTCTCGAAGCTAGGTTTCAGTGAACAAACATTTTACACCCAGTAGATGAGGTTCAGTAAATAAACTTTTTACATGCAATAGTTGAGGTTCAGTAAATAAACTTTTTACATGCAATAGTTGAGGTTCAGTAAATAAACTTTTTACATGCAATAGTTGAGGTTCAGTAAATAAACATTTTACATGCAATAGTTGAGGTTCAGTAAATAAACTTTTTACATGCAATAGTTGAGGTTCAATAAATAAACATTTTACATGCAATAGCATTTATGCAAATTGAGGCTGGTCTTTTCATAATATCCTCAAAGTATTCAAACCATTTGTTCATTTGATGGTTAATGTTGGTGAGAATTTTCTCATTTCCATTTTTCATCAGTCCACTTGTTTGATACTATTTTACTGCTAGTTTTCTTGCGATAATGCAAAGGTATCTGATGTATCCTTTCCCAGCCGATATATTTGTCTCTTATCCTAGCTCTTATTTTTTTATCTTTCATTACGTCTTAGATGCTTTCTAGCTTCCTTATTCGCTTCTATGGATTGTTTTATGAGATCTGACTTCAGTAACACTGGTTTTTGCTATTGTAACATTTAAAAAAAAAAAATTTTCTTTTCTAAAACGGCCCTGGACCAAGGGTTACCGACGCAGTTTGTTCCCCCCTACCACTTGAAACATAGTGGAGGGGGGTTTTGGGAGAGACCCCCTAACGGTTTTAATAATGATGAAGCCGGGTTTTTTAGAAAGATCAAAATACTGAAAAAAATTGTTTGGGGGTGCATTCAAGAGACACACCTCAACGCCAATCACAAATTCTCAGTCAGAGGATATCAGGCCACACGTTTCGACCGCGAAGGACACAAAGGAGGAGTTCTAATACTTACACGAAATACAATACCTTGCAGCGAAGTATCTGTGATCTCTGACAACCAACGGAAATTATAGGTGTTGATATAATGATAAAGGACGTGAAAATAAGAATCTACAATCTGTATAGCCCAGCAGATAAGGACCTTACACTCTCAAACATGAAAATAACTGACACAAACTGCATTATTGTCGGAGACTTTAATAGCCGTTCAGAAAGATGGGGATACCCAGATACTGACAAAAGAGGAGATGAATTGGAGGACTGGGAAATAGACTCAAATCTCCATCTACTAAACAAAGCGGATGACACACCGAGCTTCTACTCCAGAAGATGGCTTACCACTTCTACTCCAGACCTAGCTTTCTGCACAGGAGACATCCTCCACAAAATCGATCGCCATGTGCTGGACCAATTAGCAGGTAGTGACCACAGACCAATCAAGCTTGTAATGAATATGGAGTATGTTCCACAGGAGCAAAAGCCCTTGCCCCGATGGAATTACAAACGAGCAGATTGGGACAGATTTGCCATACTAACAGACAAATATTGTGAAAACACAAATACACGATATGGCAACATAAAGCAAATGGTGGAAAGTCTAAACAGAGCGATAATACAGGCAGCCACTGAGTCCATTCCTAGAGGAGAGAGGAAAAATTACAAACCATACTGGACTGAAGAACTACAAAGTTTGGAGGACGAAGTTGAAGATGCCAGGAAGACAGCAGAGAGAGAAACAGTCAATTGAAGCGAATATCTCTCTCAAAGCCATCTCAGCAAAATATAAAAGAACAGTAAATCAAACAACAAGAGATTGTTGGAGGGAAAAAACAGAAAACCTGAATTTTGGCAGGGATGGAAACAAACTATGGAAACTAGTGAAAGCCATGAACAATGAAGGACCTAGAAACAAACAAATAACAATTAAACAAGGAAATGCCTTGCTTACAGGAAAAAAGGCTGCAAATGCACTAATGGAACACTATGCAAATGCAAATCACATTGATATTACAACCGAACAGAAGAAAGCAATCAAAGACAAACAGATACATCATAGAAATACAGAGACAGCAGCAGAATATATGATGGCAAATCTAACAATGGAAGAAATGGAACAGGCAATGAATACCCTAAAAAAGAAGAAATCACCAGGAAAGGATGGAATCACAAATGAAATGCTAATAGGACTAGGCACCAAGGCAAAGAAGAAACTACTAGCAGTCCTAAATAACAGCTGGAAGAGAGGAATAGTCCCACAGGCATGGAAGGAAGCTATACTAATACCAGTCCCAAAGAAAGGAAAAGACCTGGAAGAACCAAATGGCTATCGACCTATCAGTCTACTTAGCTGTGTAGGAAAATTAATGGAACGCATTATCAATGGCAGGCTAACATGGCATCTGGAAGAAAACAAACTCTTAACACCACACCAAGCAGGATTCAGAAAGTACAGATCCACTGAAGATCAAATAACCTATATAGCTCAGGAAATAGAGGATGCCTTCCAAGAGAAAAAGCACACACTAGCAGTCTGGATAGATTTAGAAAAAGCATTTGATAAAGTATGGAAGGAAGGACTGAAAGTAAAACTGCAAAACATGCATGTTTGTGGAAAAATGTATAAATGGATCAGCCACTACCTTGAGAACAGAACTGCCAGGACAAAAGTACAAGGACAAACAAGCAAAATGATGCTGCTGGAGCAAGGTGTCCCCCAAGGAGGAGTTCTTTCACCAACATTATTCCTAGCATATATAAATGACATCACAGAAAATTTTCCAGCCAGAGTACACACATCCTCCTTTGCAGATGACCTAGCCATATGGACATCTGAAGAATATATTAGTACAGCTAACAGCAGAATACAGCAAGCCTTATTAGCGCTAGAGGACTGGTCAAAATCATGGCTAGTGAAGATAAGTGAGGAGAAAACAACATGCACAGTGTTCTCCCTCTCAAATAAAACTCAGCAACCTAAGCTGGTATTGAATGGAAAAATATTGCGCCATGAAGAAAATCCAAACTATCTAGGAGTCACCTTTGATCGTCGCCTGACATGGAAAACACAGGTTGAGAAAAATCGAACAAGAGCAAGGCAGAGAATGGCAATCATGAAAAAGCTTGCTGGTACAACGTGGGGAGCAGATGAGAAAGTTCTCAAGAAGTTATATACTGGACGGGTGAGGCCAGTACTGGAATATGGCATTGCAGCTTGGGCAACAGCAGCTAAGTCAAACTTTAACAAAATAAGTAGAGTCCAAAACCAAGGAATGCGAATCATAACTGGAAGCCTGAAGACAACGTCTATTAATGAACTAGAAAAGATCACTTGTTTACAACCAATGCAGGATAGAAGAGATAGCAGAGCCCAGCAACAAGCAGAAAAATTTAGAAGATTGACAGACCACCCTATGTACAACAGATTTAATGGTTTTGGAAAGGGAAGACTGAAGCGTAGCAACTTTGTAGAAACTTCAAAACGAAGGATTAGGGCAGATCCTATACTTAACATATCAACAGTCAAGCCCATACACAATGCACACAAGTTCCCAGCTTGGAGACAGCAGCAACTGCCTGAGATGATAGAAAACATTCCTGGTATTGAGAAAAAGAACACTCAGCATGAAACCGAAAGAAGAGAAATAACCCTAAACTACATAAAAGAACATTACCCAAGCAGGAATTGGACCCATGCATATACAGATGGATCAGCCAAAAATTCAATAGAGAATGGAGGAGGAGGAATTCTCCTAAATTTAAAAAATGGAGTGAAAAAAACACATTCAATGGCAACTGGAAAATTTTCAAGTAACTTCAAAGCGGAGGTAGAGGCTCTGAAAACTGCAGCAGAAATGCTCCTGATGGAGGAAAATAAAGAGAAGCAAATAGCTATCTTCACAGATGCAAAGTCAGCTGTCTCAATACTGAAGAGCAATAACAGCACAGAACTAACTGACCTAAGAGCAGCACTCCATGGTCTATGCCAGAAATCCAAAAAAGTTGTAATACAGTGGATCCCATCACATTGCAGTATACCTGGAAACGAAGAGGCTGACAGACTGGCAAAAGAGGGCGGACGACTACCACAGCCTGACATAGACATAACCTATAATGAGGCAAAGAGGTTGATAAAAAGCACTTATAGAACCAAATGGGAATCAGAGCATCCAGGCCATCAGAAGGATGATGCATATTACAAACTCGACCGAAGAGAACAAGTAGCAATCTTCAGACTCCGCACAGGACATAACAGGCTGAAATACCACTTGTTCAATAAACTAAAGATAGGAGATACCGATGAATGTAATTGTAGAACTGGAAAAATGACAGCAAAACATTTGCTGCAGGATTGCCCAACGTATGCAGAACAGAGAAAGATATTTTGGCCCACACCTGCTTCATTTGAGGACAAGCTCTATGGAGATATCAACAAGCTCAAGTTGACCGCAGCTTACTTTAACTACATACAGGTTGACATTTAAAGGTGCATGAAGACCCAGAGGCATGAAATGGAATATTGCTTGGATAGCAAATCCATTATGTGGAAAGTCCAAATCGAAAGCTCGCTGTGTGGGCTTCATAAAAGGTGGAAAAGTGTCCTAGTGGCACGAAATGGAATATTGCTTGGATAGCAAATCCATTACGTGGAAAGTCCGAATCAAAAGCCCATTGTGTGGGCTTCATAAAAGGTGGAAAAGTGTCCTAGTGGCATAAAATGGAATATTGCTTGGATAGCAAATCCATTACGTGGAAAGTCCGAATCAAAAGCCCACTGTGTGGAGCTTCATAAAAGGTGGAAAAGTGTCCTAGTGGCACGAAATGGAATATTGCTTGGATAGCAAATCCATTACATGGAAAGTCCGAATCGAAAGCTCACTGTGTGGATGTCATCTGCAGACTGCATACTTCTGGTTTCCGGAAGAACAGCCTATGGTGAACGGAAGGCCCAATATACGGAAGTGAGGCTAAGCAGCCATGTGCAGGACGTGACGATTCCTTGGGTGAGCCCAGTACCAGAGCGCTATGTATCGGCTCTGCAAGTATGGAAGCCTCCTTGGATGGCGGGGAATGCCCATGGTCTGCCCCTGCCTTCCCTTGAGGGCTGACCAGGATCTTTGGCTGTTCTATATGGGCCAGCTAGGATGGGGGATAACACCACAACAGTGAGAGTCAAACGTCCTAAGAAACCCCCGGGAAGGTTAACCCGGTCAACAAATGCCCGCAGAAGTCGGATGTGTCGGCCTAACGGCGCAAGAACGCAGCTCTGCTGTAAACAGGCACAACGCAATCACATCCGGAAAAAAAAACTCCGGATGAACGAAGAAGAAGAAGAAGAAGAAGAAACTTGCTAAGAAATCACAAACAGCCAAAAATGCTGGGGTTGACTGCGAAGCCCTCTAAAGGATATTCAACTAACTGTCTTCTATATTTTTAAATTTTTGGGCATTATCCATGCTGTATAGTTTCGCTTTCCATTTCAAAGAACCTCTTTGCATGGGTTATTCCAAATGCCTTAACATGGTGCCAGCGGCCTTCCATCCTCGCATGGTCTACTACTGTTGCATGACCTGGTACTCATTAGAGACTGTGACTATAAATTGTTGCCTAGTTTCCTGATTTATGAGGCATTGTTTAATGTTGATTTCCATGTTAATATGATGTTATGTGTCACTTGAGTTCAGCTTAATTTTACTTATAACCAGACGTTGATCAAAAATTGCATCTGTACCTCTATAAGGTGTCATGTAGAACAAAATATTGTATGTCATTCAACATGATGGATAGTGGTCACATGAGGCCTGGCTTGCAAGGTAGAGTTTGTGTCCGTGTGTGTCAAACACCTGTCATAAACTGTCATTTACTGCCAATATAGTACCTTGCGGTGTATGGCAGAGGGGTCTTTGAGCCTGAGGAATTAAGGCCGCCTGGCTAGTGCAGTCGCCGCGAACTGTGCAGGTTAGGATTTTCTTTTTGCCCCCGACAGAAAAAAATTCCACACCTTACCGAGGGATCGAACCCGGATCTCTGCTGTCTTTACATGTATATGTGTGGGTGCATGTCTCTCTGCGTCTCTGCACATTTTCTGGTTATGTGTGTAAGGTCAGCTAATTGTGTGCGTGTGTGTAGAAAACATCTGTTTCTGTATGTGTGTTATCAACTACTGTTTGTGGGTTTTGTGTATGGTAAACTTCTCTGTATATTTATATGGTCAAAATCTATTTGTGATCAAATTCTCCATTTATATACATTTGGTCAACATATGTTTGTATGTGTGCTCGATTTATCTCTTTATGTATGTATATGTCTAGCTTATATGTTTATGTATACATCCAAATTATCTATCTATGTATGTGTATGTGGGTAGGTTTTGACTGGTTATGGAATATCTGTTTATCTATGTATACGTATAGTTTCACTGTTTGCATATGTGTACCTCTAACTTCTTTAAGTATCTATGTATATGTATAGTTTAAATGTTTATATATGTGTGCCTCTAACTTCTTTAAGTATCTATGTATATGTATAGTTTAAATGTTTATATATGTGTGCCTGTAACTTCTTTAAGTATCTATGTATATGTATAGTTTAAATGTTTATATATGTATGCCTGTAACTTCTTTAAGTATCTATGTATATGTATAGTTTAAATGTTTATATATGTGTGCCTGTAACTTCTTTAAGTATCTATGTATATGTATAGTTTAAATGTTTATATATGTGTGCCTGTAACTTCTTTAAGTATCTATGTATAGTTTAAATGTTTATATATGTGTGCCTGTAACTTCTTTAAGTATCTATGTATATGTATAGTTTAAATGTTTATATATGTGTGCCTGTAACTTCTTTAAGTATCTATGTATATGTATAGTTTCAATGTTTATATATGTGTGCCTGTAACTTCTTTACGTATCTATGTATATCCAGCTGCAGTTTATCTAACAACCGATTAGCTCTGTGACTAAAGGTCTGGAGTGGTTTAGCTATGTCCTCATCATGACCAACTTAAAGCAATAATGAAAATACCAATCGGCGTGAGCCCCATAAGACCGAACTGAACCCGAAGAGCAGAAAGGAGAAAATATAATCAGTCCTCTTTAAGACCAACTCGAAAGAGAACAAAGATAGGAAAGAATATTAAAGCTCACCAAAAAAAAAAAAAAACGGACCCCAATTATCATTGACGCTGCAGAAACAGGTTGAACGAGCCCGAATTATTATTCTTATTATTATTATTATTATTATTATTATTATTATTATTATTATTATTATTATTATTATTATTATTATTATTATTTGTGTGGGTAAATATTGCCAAGAAAATCATGTTAACAAGTCCTTCAAGAAACAAATGAAGATCGTAACCTGATTAGAGACATTAGACGTAGACAGTCACAATTTTTTGGGCATGTTATGAGAAGAAATGGATTGGAGAACTTGGTGACAACTGGCAAGATCGAGGGGAACAGACCACGGGGAACACCTAGAAGCAAGTACCTGGATGGCTTGGCCTTGTGGCATGGTCGAGACAGAAACACGGAGCTGATCCACGACTCTTGTGATCGAGTGAGATGGCATAACATGACCACCCACGCTTACCGGCATGGCACATGATGGATGGATGGAAATATTGGATTGGATTAGAAGCTATGTAACATTTCCTTGCATCAATTTTAGGCTGGGAGGCCAGGCCCAGTTTTATTGTTGTTGTTAATTTGTAAAATCCCCACCTCAAGGAAGATTCAAACACATATCCACCAGGCTGGCAGGAAGGCATGCTAGCTGCTGTGGCTCTAGCACCAACTGTTATTCTAGCAGGTGCTATATAGAACGTGGCTTTCACCATGGCCCACCAAACAGATTCTCTAGTCTTTACTAGTTCCTCTGGCCTCATGCATTTTCATGCCCAAGGTCTCTGTAATGTCCCGTGTCCATCTGTTTTTGTGGTCGACTCCTGCGTCCATCTGTTTGTGTGGTAGACTCCTGTGTCCATGTGTTTGTGTGGTCGACTCGTGTGTTCATGTGTTTGTGTGGTCGACTCCTGTATCTATCTGTTTGTGTGAGCGACACCTGCTTTTTCTTCCAGGAGCCGTGCATGCCATTATTGTTCTTTCCAAGCCACTGTGTGGTTATTGTGGCCACAGTGTGTTGGCTCGTTTGTTATGTACGGAAATAACATTGTGTTTATTAGGCACGGAGATAAAATTGTGTTTATGTCAGAAATAAAACTGTGTTTGTTATGTGTGGAAGTAAAATTATGTTTGTTACGCACGGAGATAAAATTGTGTTTGTGTCAAAAATAACATTGTGTTTGTTATGTGTGAAAGTAAAATTAATTATGTTTGTTACATACGGAGATAAAATTGTCTTTATGTCAGAAATAACATTGTGTTTAGCAGCAATCTTGAATTTTCTCCTTGTTTCCGTCAGGTCCAGTTCCAATGATGGGAGGTAACAGTGGAAACATGGGAGGAGATCCCAACTTCTTCAAGGGTTGGGGTGGTGGTTATGGTGGTGGTGGTGGTGGCGGCGGCGGTAGAGGTGGTGGTGGAGGAAACATGAGAATGAGTGGCCCTCCTGGCCAGTGAAGAGGGTCAAACAGATCAAGACCTTACGGCAAGAGAGGTAATGGGGCCAGATTTCTGGGAATATTCACATGTTGTATCTAGATGTAATTGCTGCTATTGCTTCTCCTCCTACTTTTCTGTTTTCTTCTGCTCCTCCATCTTCTTCTCTGTATTTCTTAATTTTCTTTTTCATTCTCTTATTCCTCCCGCATCTGCTTCATCATCATCATCATCATCATCATCATCATCATCATCATCATCATCATCATCATCATCATCATCATCATCAACATCAGTAATGAGATGTCTAGTTATGGTTTTCTTCTACATGTGTCTAGTATTTTGTTGCTGTTTTTATTAAGGTATTGTGCCTCTTTACGATATTTGTGCCTTTTGGCTGACACATCTGTCCTCTTCCTTGCATTTGTTGACCGAGTTAGCCTTCCTGGGTAGTTTCTAGTTCTGTTAACAGAAAGTTGTGATGTTACTGATAACATTATACAGGAGAATTCTGCCTGTTCAATCATGCTAAAGTAAATTACAGTTTTGCTGATTTTTAAAAATATTTTGTTACACTTAATGGGTCAGAATTCTCCAATAAATATATAATAGAACTGGCCTCTAAAGGCACAGCCTGCGATGATAGGGAGACTATAAACGGGAGTTTGTTAAACAGCCCTGTGCATCTTCATCATGGGTGGGGGTGGGGGAGGGCATCCAGAAAAGAAACCTCAACTTTCTAAACCGTTGAAGATGTTGGGCCTAAGTGGCATGTGACAGTGGATGCTATGCACCACGCACAGCATATGTTTATCGCAGAAAAAGGGTGTCACAATGGTGATTGATTGTTGATTTCTGCAGGAATTCATATTTTAGAATTAGTATTTTATTGAGAACTTTATATGCTTCTGTTCTACTATTTTGTATTATGAAATATCTATCACATATTTTTCTGTGAAATAAAGGTAATGTGGACAGGAACTGGCTTCTGTCACCTTATAATGCAATGTATGTGAAAGCCTATCACCTCACTTGACAATAATACCTGATTCTGGATTATCTCAACATGTGTTTTATTTCTCTCTGCAGGTGGTCTTCGCAATGTTCTCTGCCAGTTTTACGCCAAGAAAGGATTGTGTAAATATGGAGACAGCTGCCAATTCATTCACCCCAGCCCCAACTCATGGCACAGGATTCACGTAGGTCTAATTTAATTAATTCCTAGTTTGTTTTTTTTTGGTTTACAAAGGACTGCTGTACCAGACAGCAGAATCGAGACCGCTCTGTGAGTGTTTCATGTCACATGTATGGTATGACGTGGGCCTGTTCAGTCACAGTGTAACAAGCCAATATAGCCACATTTCGGAAACATCTGTCTTCAGGCTGTCTATGATTCTGTGAGTACGAGAGAGTCTGAAGATGGAAACAGGTTTCCAAAATGTATGTTGTATGTAGTGATTTCATTGTGAGTGCATAGGGCAGCGTGGTACTTGACATACAAAGTCCAGCCTTCATAGATGAACAGTGAATGTGTTACAAAATGGTTGGGTGTATGAACTCTTTCAGTTCACGCAATGCATGATGTATGATTTGTTCTGTCCGGTGTGTCCATAACATCACGCTATCTGATTCTTTCTCATGTCCACAACATCAAGTCGTCTGATTCTTTCTCATGTCCACATCATGTCATCTGGTTCTTTCTCGTGTCCGAAACATTTAGTCCTTTGATTGTTCCCTGTGTCCAAAACATTGTGTCATTTGATTCGTCTTTATGTCCATAACATTGTGCCATTTGATTCTTACTCTTGTCTCCAAAACATTGTGTTATTTTATTCTTTGTAATGTCAACAGCCGGTCTCCCTGGCCTAGGATTAGCGACTTTCTCCGTAATCCCGTATACTCTCGTGAGTAACGTGACGACGGCGAGAATCGGTAGCGGTTCTAACCGCGTCGGTAACTTAGGGGTATGAGAGTCGGTCGCTCAGAAAGCAATGAAAAACTACTGAGCGTAATCTTGCCATTAAATCAAAAATCAGCTGAAAGATGCTGATGTTGACAGCGATGCCCTGTAAAGGATATGCAAAACAATTGAATGTCCACAACATCGCATCACGTGATTCTCCCCTGTGTCCAGAACATCTCGTCATGCGTCTTCTTACTTTATACATTTTGACAGAGTAATTAATAGAAATCTGGCTACCCAAGTGCAGGCAACTTTGGATCCAAAGCATGTAGTAATTAATATTTGTGAAATCTTTCATGGAAAAATTCAGTGTTCGTGCAAAATCTCCTGGACCTGAAAGAACAAATGTTTGCATGAAAATGTCACGCTGGATGTCGCTGCCAGATTTTGACATGCTGAAAGTTGCAGACAGAAACTGTACTATACACGTATATGGCCAAGATAAGGAGAGTAAATGTTTGCAAGAGACAACCAGGCAAGGCTGACAGACATCTTGTTGTCTTATTTCTGCCACTTGGATTCTGATTTCCAATGTCAACTTGGATGTTGTTTTTGAGTGTAGTGAGGTTCCCATGTAGTGTTTTATTTTAAATCTGAGAAGCAGAGCTGTGCTCTGTCCTGTAAAATGTTCTGTACTGTACAAACCTGTTTGATACGTTAGAACCAGTGAGTTATGTGCAGGCTGTTGAAGATGTGTGCTCAAACCTCTCTTTGGCTTATGTGGTGAAGAAATATCGTCCATGGTTTTAAATTTCATGAAGTGGTTCATTCCTTTCCTATACTACCTTTGAGCATAAGGGTACATGATGATCTTGCTTACTTTAGCATAACTACACACCCTCTCGCTGTCTGGATTTGTTGAATTAGGGTCATTGTTTCATTTGCTGCAAGAAAGACCTGCAGTGATGTCAGCGCCAGGAAAATCTTGTTTTTACAAGACATTATTGCAATGATGTTCTTGTTTATGCAAGAAAATATTGCAATGTGCACTGTTTTTAAAAGATAGAATTGCAATTATGTTCTTGATTTTTCAAGAAAATAATGCAAAATTGTCTTGTTTTTACAAGAAAACATTGCAGTGTTCTCTGTATGCAGGTTGTGTTGGAATAGTATTGTTTCAGTAAGAAAATATTGAGATAATGACATTGTTTGAACAACATAGTACTGCGGTAATATGCTCAATTGCATAACAATATAAGTAGTCATATGCTCATTTGTACAACAAAGTACTGCAGTAATATGCTCATTTGTGCAATACAGTGCTGCAGTGATATGCTAATTTGTACAACACAGTACTGCAGTGATATGCTAATTTGTACAACACAGTACTACAGTAACGTGCTTATTTGTACAAAAAAGTACTGCGTAATATTCTCATTTGTGCACAAAATACTGCAGTAATATGCTCATTTGTGCAACACAGTACTGCAGTAAAATGCTAATTTGTACAACACAGTACTGCAGTAATGTGCTTATTTGTGCAACAAAGTACTGCAGTAATATGCACATTTGTACAACACAGTACACATATTTTTTTAAGCTCATTTGTGCAACACAGTACTGCAGTAATGTGGTCATTTGTACAACAGAGTACTACAGTAATATGCTCATTTAACAGTTGTAACCTTTCAGTATTATCTGCAGTGCAGTCATGACACCACAACATGCAAGTGTTTGTGTTTTGCTGGAGTTTTGACATTGGGAATCAATAATAATGTAGTATGGTTCTGAGCCAAGGCAACACATTGACCAGGGCACTCACTTGCTGGCCTGCAGTCAAGGACTGCCTTATCATAACCATGTGGTCCCAGGGTGAAACTGGACTCAAAAAATGGGTGCTAGAACACACCCCAGTGACCTCTCTGCTAACCACCTTATAAGCTTGGGTACCCTGCAGGTTCTTCTCGTCCGGAGATGTTTTTTTTTCCATTTGCTCGCTTTTCAACTTGACAGATGCCTGGGGTCATTGACATTAAGGTGAGTGTCCGTACAATATAAACAAGTTCACGGGGTGAAAGGGCATTCACCGGAAAGAAAATATAAGAAGATACACGGCGAAAGGTGTGGGGGAGAGGGTTGCAAAGAAGGGGTAAAAGACAGTGAAAAACATTGACTGAGGACAGTTGAAGTCGAGATCCCGAGAGGGTCGGATGGATAGTTGAGCTGAGACCCGACTAGGAGTAGGTCGGTGGTCTGAGAAAGGGAAGTATCGTGAGGGAGTTAGGAAGAGAACTCCGCACTGTGGTTTTCCAGGGATAGTGAGTGGAATTCGAGACCCAGAGTGGGTTACTTTGAGTCGGGCCTTAGAGAGAGGCTAGTATACCTGTCGTGTGGGATGAGATTTAGTAGGCCTTGAGAGGCAGTGTTATTCGAAGTGTTCCATTGGGATGAAGATATATTCTGAGAGAATTATTGTTCCTGGATTTATATGTTACGTGTGTCCGTGTTAATTCAGAATTAAAGGAATATTATGTGCGCAAATTCAATCTTATTCACTGAGTGATGGATGTATGCTGCAGTGGTGACTTGTAGTGTGAGATAGGTGGATAGCTCAGCTTCCACTCTGCAGTGAGATAGTAGAAGCATTAGACCCTAGACAACGACAAATCTCACTCTGTTGTCATTTAACATCGTGAGATATCTGGGAGGCTATGTCCGGTCAACAAACCCATTGTAATATAAAGATTTATGGGAGCTCATCGCTTAGTAAAGATTTTCTGACGGCTACATTCGGTCAAGGACCACGATGCTACATAAAGATGTTATGTGGACTCTTCGCTTAGAGAGGATAATGAGTCAGAGACATTAATCGCGCGCACAGTTATCACCATATCCAGCATAAAACTCGTTTCAAAGTGTCAGAAGAATTATTAGAGAGTTTACGAAAAACCAGGTGAAAATACCATTGCTCACGCGGAGAGGGGAGCTGTTTACGACAGTACCCAACAGTACTGCTGTGCGTCAGAGCATTAACGCAGACAGGTCAAGAAGAGGTCAGCACAGGTGAAAAGTCTCGTGGACAAAAAGTTGTTTACGACAGGAGGGGTCAGTCCTAGGCGTGTGTGTATGACAGGACAGGATTGAAAATCAAAGATAGTTGACAGTTGTGTGTGTGGCGAGGCAATTGCACGGTGTGGTCGCAGGTCGACAGGTCAAGATTTTTCGACGAAGTTAAAAGGACGGGTGGGGTGCATTGGAGAAAAATACTGGTGGAATTTTGTTGTTTCCCCGTAACATATTCACGTCTGGTGTGTGGGGACGCTGAATTTATGAAGGATAAAAATAGCAGAGTATTAAAAGGAGTGTTTGTGTATGACGGGAAAGTTTCCACAGTTGAGGGAAAAAGTGGAACAGTGTGTCAGTTTACAGATAGAGTCAGTGCGTATTATTTTGATAAAGAGAACTGAGGTACTGGCTGAGGTGACCTGCGAGGTCAAGGCCGTGGACAACGGAAAGCTACTGAAATTTTCCATAATAGAACTACATAAACAAGTTGTTTTGCATTGAAACCAGGATTTATGTTTCGTGTCGTTGTGGAATCGTTCTACTGTCGTCATCGTATCACTGAGCAAACATTCTACAATAGTCAATCAAGCGCCAGTCATCGCAAGAGTGGTCGCATTTCTTTGCCACAAAGGACTTACTATACAGATTTAAAGCGCTGGACATTGGTTGCCATTTTGTCTGGTTAACCTTGTCGGTTAACGTGAATCCATAACATACATTATACAATCAGGGTACAAAAACGTTACGAACTGTGTCGAGACAGGACATTTTGGACAATTACTATCACCTTGAACTTTTCCGACAGTTGGGACTTGTTATCACCACGTGAAGGAATAAGTAACCACTCAACAAAACAATAATTCGTTTTGGGATCGAGCGTCGTAGTCACGTTAAAACATTTACAAACAGACATTTTCCAGGCTATTATTGGAAACTATTTCAAACAAACTGAAGACTTCATTGTGTCGGCCAACCATTTGGACATTTTGTTTGCTCTCATCCTCTTATATATACTGTTTTCGGGTGTTACGAAATTATTTATATGTGGTCCAGTGTTTGTCATGAGTAGGAGATTTTTGTGTTGTTTCGCGGAGTTCGTGAGACAGGGCAAAAGTAATTTTCTTAGGTGCACCATATATTTTCTGGGAAGTAAATCGAAAGGTCGGTTTGTTTTGTTCTGCAGTGACACAGTGTTGGTCTTGGATTAATATACCGTGCCCTTTTGTGTCTAACGTCAGATCTGTGTATATTATTGATGTTATATTTTTTTCTCTTTCTTCTTGTCATTATATATACATATGATATTTGGTTCTTCGGATACATTTATTATTGTGATCCTTCGTAATATCTACTGTCTAGTGGTCTTTGTCAGTTTATATATATATATATATATAAACGCATTGCGGTTGTATCACACAAGCATGTGGATGTTACTGTGGTTTATTTCTTTGTGATCACCGTCTCCATGTACTCAGCTTGTGCGTCTAGCGTTTTATAGACATCACTTATTGTTTATCGTTCATTCGTTTGTGTGTGTGTATATATATATATATATATATATATATATATATATATATATATATATATATATATATATATATATATATATATAACAATATTTCCAGGAATGTTTCTACAGCTATGTGTTATATCAACGAGGGATTATTGTAATACCCCCCCCCCCCCTTCACTACCTAGTTCTTACAGAGGGACTGTGTGAGTACAGAGTGATAGTATTGATACTACGAATTTACGTACAGTCTGAGTGGTGGTGTACTTAGGGAAGGTACACAAATACTGGCAGCAGGGTCTTTACATTTATAGTTGACGGACGGACAGCTAAGTGTCCACAATTACAAGATTCCTACTTTAATGGAATACATCGAAGCAGGGAAACGGTTAGGCCTGAAGGGCAAAGATTTACAGGAGTTAGCAGAAGCAAAATTGAAAGAGTTTTATCACTGGGAAAGAGAAGAGAAGCATAATGTACGGGAAGCCAAACGCCTACAGGAAGAGAGAGAGAGAGACACAAGTGAAATTAGAAATGGAACAACAAAAACGCTTACAGGAAGAAAAGTTAGCTGAAGCCCAGCGTCTACAGGAAGAAAAGTTAGCTGAAGCCCAGGGTCTACAGGAAGAAAAGTTAGATGAAGCTACGAGGCTACAGGAAGAGAAAGAGACACAGTTCAATTTAATTCAACTAGAACTTGAACATTAAAAACAAACAAATGTGGTGGAAATTGAGAAAGAAAAGCTCAAGATGGAAACGGAAATTGCACTAAAATAATTAGAACTAGCATCTAAAGGTCAAAGTGAGGAAGGCAGAAGACCTTCGCAGTCGTCACAACGATTGAAATTGCCATATTTTACAGACCGGGACAATCTTGAAGCTTATCCTGCGAGATTCGAAGCATCTGTGAAAGCTTTAGGCATCCCAGAAGGAGAATATGCTATGCCACTGAGTGACTATCTCACAGGAAAGGCCCTAGATACCATGTTTAATTCACCTTTGGAAGAAAGAAACAATTATACTATTCTGCGTCAACGCTTGCTTACAAAGTTCCAACTAACTGAGCATGGATACAGAACAAAGTTCAGACAATTAGTGCCAGAGACAAATCAGGATTTTACAGATTTTGTCAATACAGTGAAGAACACATTTAAAAAATGGGTGGAGCTTGCAGAAGTTGGGACAGATTTTAATCGATTAGTGGATTTCATGCTCAGAGACAAGGTTTTATCATCATGTAATACAAACTTAGTGGCTTTCTTTGAAGAACGTAAACCAAAGGACATAGACACAATGTCCCAGTTGGGGCAAAACTACATGACTGCTGTGACATAATCACCAACCATCATTTTGCAGTGCGTCAACTTTTACACACCAGAACCAAAAAACGTTTTCAATTTTGCCGCACGAAAAGGAACGAACACCACTTGACACTCGAGATAGACAGATGCCGGCTAAATATAGAAATTACCGCTTCCACTACAAAAAAGTTATTGGAGGGAGCAGGTCATGTGACACAATTCTGACCTGCTCAAGCGTTCTCTTCTCAAAACCCGCGCACTTCTTCAATTCAGGCCTGACAGACAGTCAGAGACCCAAAGTGACCTGTGTTTTCAAACAAATAACGGCAGTTTGATCGTATACTCGAGGTAAGCTTGTGAATCCGCAGATCAATGTATTACCCAGATGTATGCAGCTGAGGTATACCGTGTTTGTGTGTCAAAATAAAATGTATTATTTATAAAATAAATCTCTGAAGTGTAAAATTGTCGATGCAGGCTTCAAGCTACACCGAGCCTTTCCCTGGCAAAACTAACCATCTCATAATGTCTCAAAACTGCAAACTCTGAAGTTCTTCAATACATCTGGTAGCTTTACTATGTACATACTACATCAATCTATCACAGAAAAATGTATGAGGTGAGAATTCAAACGCACTTTGATGCAATTCATCAAAACTGTTTTAAAATGCTTTCTGCAAACACAAGCCAGTTTGTGCACAAGAACCACTGCCTCACTTAAAATCGTATTTATTTCTGCCTATTCGTGATCTAAGGAGCTGAGAGAAGGATTATATCTTTCCTTTCCTCTTTACGAATTGAAATAATAGGGTTTGATAGAAAATGATTGTATTTATGTGGCAGATTTCACTCAGACAAAGCACTTATTAAATGCATTGCTTTAAAAAGGTTACGCTTCACAGACGCCATTTGTGATAGACAGCCTAGTTGATCTGTCCAGACCGGAACATAAACAAAACTTCGGTCTATTGCCAACTGTTGATCGCCAACAGAATGGACATGATGTGCACTGCTAACACAAGAAGAAGAATAAATTGATATGAAGAAGAAGAGGGGAGGATTAGGAGAGGTACTTTATGTAACAACCTCTTACTAATGTATTGTTGTCATGATTTGTATGGATTACATTTTGTAACAAATACACATCAGAAATTCTGTATGTTGAACATGACTAACAATAAATCACTTGATGAGTTAAACTCATATTAACTACTGGAGATAGGGACAAATAGTACAAGCTATAAGAACCCCATCAACAGAAGTTAACTCTACACATTACACAACACAATACAGCACTCCACACCACAGCAACAGCAGGCAAAAGGAAATGATTATAGGAAGAAGAAGAAGACAAGTAGTTAATTTGGAAGGTACTGAGAAACATTTATATACACAAAGCATGACACATGAGTTGATGAAGATGTTTAAATGTATGTCATTTATAAAATACATCTTATCCTTGTCTTGGTCTTGTCTTATCAGCCTGACTTGAATGCTCCAAGGAACAACACATCATCACTCTTGGCTATGTCTGATTGTACACTTCTCACTGAGCCCCTGAGAAAAATGCATACAGCAGGTTCCAGATGATAGCAGGTGCATCCAGTGTAATAATCTCTGACCCCACACAAATTAACACAACACCACTCCTTCTGATCTTGTCCTTCCTATTATGTTGCGTTCACACTTAATAACATGCTGGAGAGATTACATTGGTAGGATTATATATGCCTCTGTAAATTTTACACAGTGATGTTCTTGGTGGCAACCTGACCAGAAGAGGGAAGCAGGGAGAAAGGATGACCCACACACATGAGATGGAAGATAACCTCAGGCCTTGACCAGATTAAGGGCAGTCTTCAGGGTAGCTTCACTGGCAAGAACTGAACCGGATCCATCAGTCAATGGACCCAGACTTGACCCATATCTACCACACCGAGGTGACCTTTCTCCATGCTAACAAACACAATCCCTCACAGAAGAAAAATGAATTAATTAATTAACTCAAGCCACACCTGATTAAAACATCAAATCATTTAGAGATTTATAACACACTCATGATCATATTGATTATTATTTATTGATGGTTTGCAATTGGTACTTATTTGCATTTTTCCATTCATTCATATGTTTGATGAACAGATGAAAACCAAAATGAGAAATGTATGCAAAGGCCAAAAGAAACAGGCCAATCAATAAATCACATCTACAGTAACTTAATCTTATATTCATTTATCAGTTCAAACAGTCTGTTAATTATCTGTTTATTTGTGTAAACAAGATGTCAATGTCTGCAATAGTTGTTAAATAATTTATTTAGCAAAGCAAACATAACTCAAAATGAAATAAATAAACAAAGGGAAAAGAGGAGACTCTACATCTTTTACTGTTCCAGACCCATGCTACATTTCACCTGAATTCATACTGAGGAAGTCTTTCTGACATTTCACAGAATATCATGGGGGTTCGAGAGCTATTAGAATCCTGGTGAAGGGGCAGAGTCCAATCTATTGTTCACTGTTCTCCTAAAGAGGACCATTAACTCCTAGACAAATAATGCAACTGAGCCTGTAATACTTCAAGGGTCGTATTCTTGATTTATTTACATATTAGAAGAGGATGGGGCCCAGCTTCTTAGACTAGAATATGGGTAATGCACAACAGTGATCCCCAGTCCCTTCAGAATATACGACAACTGCACATCCAAATAGTTCTATTGGTTGACAAATTAGTGAGGAAATAGTCTGTGCAGCGTATACAAAACAGGACCAGAATCCAGTGATCAGACCAAGATCAAAAAGTGTAGATTTAACACAAAGGTATGAGGAACAAGGACCTAAAGATAATGGTTTCCATGGCAACCATTTTAGCAAAGCAGGACGTTATCCATACAAAAGTGGGAATTTTCAGAGACGTCCAAATAGGTATGCCGGATGTTGGAATTGTGGCAGCTGGAGACACAAGGCAGCACACTGTGATGTACAACCATCCAGTGAGCCAACGAGTAACGTAAGGAAGGAGATCATCTGTTTCAAATGTGGCAAAAAGGGGCACGTCAGCTACCAATGTACGGGTGGGGAAACCGAGCACTCTGATGCAGCCCAAGTGATTGAAACATTTAACAAGGAGAGTTGTAGTGGATGCAAACCTCTTTTTGATAAAGACAGTGAGCCGGTCTTAATATGTGGTCACACAGTTAAAGCAGGATAAGCAGTACATGCAGGAGGAAGTCTGAAGATGCACAATGGATTCGTCAATGATAGGCCAGCGTTAACAGTTAGGGATTCCGGATGTACGTCCATCGGAGTTAGAAAAAGTTTAGTACATCCCTCGGATTACACAGGGAAAAAGGTTAGATGCATAACATTTAACGGGACGGTAGAATTCTATCCATTGGCCGTGATCACAGTAAAAACACTATATATCACAGGAAGAGTGACAGTGTGTGTTCTGGACTCACCAGTGGCAGATCTCATCATAGGAAATGTGCCAGGAGTTAAAGATTGTACAGAAGAGGAAGTAGTTTATTGGGACCAAAAACATAGTTTAAGCAGTAACGAGGTAGTTACCAAAAGAAAACCTAAATTAGAGAGTATAGCTGAACAGAAGAGGCACTTGAAGTAGACATAGGGACTGAGGACAAGGATAGTACAGCTGAGCAGGCGAGAATGGATCTCAAACATAGCTTTAGTGACTCCCAGAGACAAGATGCTACTATGGACAAATGTGTCCAAGGGTGTAGTAAAGTAGAACATAGACAATCAAAGAAGGGTAGAGGGTGCTTTGAAATGAAGAACAATATTCTCACTCGTCGTTTTTCAGATGACAAAAGTACACATAGGCAAGTAGTAGTACCCTTAGCACATAGAGACCGATATACAAGAACAGCTCAGGATAGTGCATGTGCAGGGCGCATAGGAATAAGGCGTAAGCAGCAGAGAGCAGGATGCCAGGTATATTGGCCAAGATTTAATAAAGAGGTTAGACTAAATAGAGACTCCAGTGTAACTGTGCAATATGCAGATAGGAAAGTTAAGTCAGGTCAAAAGAGTGTTCGTGACATCACTGACCCAGGGTTAGGGATAGCAAACAGATGTGTTAAATATATAGGAACCATGAGTCATGGGTACATGAAGGGTAGACACAGCATCGACAGGAATCAGAGGGTGTTTGATGCAAGAAAAGAACCACCCGATAGAGGGTCGGTACACAAATAGTTTGGGTGGGGTCGTGAAGTTAGTAATAGACCTGCGGGTACACGATTATTATGTTTTATATGATGTATTGTTTATTAACCGGTCTCTGTGGCTAAGGGCTTGTGAACGCGGTTTGTGAGCCCGTATACCCGGGTTCGAAACACAGCGGTGCTGGTTTTTTTCGAAAAAGGTATAGGAGCCGGTCGTTCAGAAAGCAATGGCAAACTACTGAACGTACAATTTGCCCAGGAATCACGAATAGCGAAAATGCTAGGGTTGACTGCTACGTCCTGTGAAGGACATGCAACTTAATTTTTTTAAATTGATTATTATGCGTTGTATTAGCTCATGCATTGGTACACAAGATGGAAAGTTGGTTGTATTGATGTGTGGGGAATATGGGAGTTTACTATGATTATTCGATGTATTATTTAGTGTGGTAGCTGGAGTGAGATGGAGTCATTCTTACGGCTACCCAGGAAATGTATATGGGTCACATATTTGATAAGTATCAGTCTCCCATCATTTGAAAACGATGTTTTCTTTTGAGGAGGGGGTAATGACATATACCTGGGGTCATTGACATTAAGGTGAGTGTCCGTACAATATAAACAAGTTCACGGGGTGAAAGGGCATTCACCGGAAAGAAAATATAAGAAGATAAACGGCGAAAGGTGTGGGGGAGAGGGTTGCAAAGAAGGGGTAAAAGACAGTGAAAAACATTGACTGAGGACAGTTGAAGTCGAGATCCCGAGAGGGTCGGATGGATAGTTGAGCTGAGACCCGACTAGGAGTAGGTCGGTGGTCTGAGAAAGGGAAGTATCGTGAGGGAGTTAGGAAGAGAACTCCGCACTGTGGTTTTCCAGGGATATTGAGTGGAATTCGAGACCCAGAGTGGGTTACTTTGAGTCGGGCCTAGAGAGAGGCTAGTATACCTGTCGTGTGGGATGAAATTTAGTAGGCCTTGAGAGGCAGTTTTATTCGAAGTGTTCCATTGGGATGAAGATATATTCTGAGAGAATTATTGTTCCTGGATTTATATGTTACGTGTGTCCGTGTTAATTCAGAATTAAAGGAATATTATGTGCGCAAATTCAATCTTATTCACTGAGTGATGGATGTATGCTGCAGTGGTGACTTGTAGTGTGAGTTAGGTGGGTAGCTCAGCTTCCACTCTGCAGTGAGATAGTAGAAGCATTAGACCCTAGACAACGACAAATCTCACTCTGTTGTCATTTAACGCCGTGAGATAACTCAAGAACAATCCATATTCGTGCTCCTACCTCTAGTAGATGCCACTACTGGCATCTTTTCATTCCCAGGTTTTCTAGAATCTCCGTATTTGATTGTTTTTGTTTCCACGAAATACAACATATTCCTCTGTATATTCACATGTCTAGGACCTCTATTCGACTTTCTAATTGCTTATTTATTGTCCAGACTCCGCATCGTATATGATTAATTGCTCTTGCATTAAATGTCATATGCCAGTGTCAGACGGTTTGAGTGTGTGGTTTCCTTGCTCACTAAAGACCACTTGTAAGATTGTATTTGAATGATAGATCAGTGGGTGATCAGTATAAGATTGTGCTTGAATGATAGAGCAGTGGGTCATAAAATTGTTTGAATAATTGAGCAGTGAGTTGTGAGATAGTTTGAATGCTAGAGCAGTGGGCCTGTTATTTAATTGTTATGTCTGCGAGTGGATGGCTTGTATTCTGTGGCATGTTTTTCTCCATGTAACTGAGTATTTGAGGCTGATGTCGTTTTAGAGTTCCTCAATTTGTAGTTACGACTATGACAGCGTCACTGTAGATATACTGTACAGACATGTTGTTGTAAATATCCACTGTTTACATTGCAAGCTAATAAAATGAAAATTTGTCACCAGTTGTTGTCTGTTGTGTTCAGTGTTTTCACTTCTATTTTAGAGTGTAGGGGAGGGTATTTGATGTGTTTAAATTACACTTGCTTGATATTTGCAACCAAGAGCAGCAATATGTCATTTGCAGTAACAAAGTTCCACACCCAACAACAGTCTGTGAGTGCACTACTGCTCGACCACAGAGCGGTTCCGTCTCTCTATGAGGAACGATTGTCTTTTTATAAAACACCAGCATCATAAACCTCTAATGTATAGATTTTATAATGTAATTCCAACATTATACACTTTCTGTACTTTTTTCATGTAGTTCAAGCATTATATACTTTTCTGTACGTGTTTCATGTTGTTCCAACATTTATACACCTTGTCTGTTTTGTTTAAGGAAATGCCAACATTATACACTTTTCTGTACTTGCTTCATGAATTGCCAACACCGTAAACCTCTTCTAAGTAGGGGCAAGGAATACAAACATAAACCTCATTTGTCCAGATGTTTTAAACAAGTACCAATATCATAAACATCATTTATCCAGATGTTTTAATCAAATCCCAACAACATAAACCTCATTTTTCCAGATGTTTTAATCAAGTACCAACATGATAAACCTCATTTATTCAGATGCTTTAATCTAGTGCCAACAACAAAAACCTCATTTATCCAGATGCATTAATCAAGCACTAACACCATAAACCTTTCCTAAGCAGAGGTTTCTTCTGGCATGGAATACCAACATCATAAACATATAAACGATATCTGTGAAAAAGTATACACAAAAAGAATGCTAAACTACGTACATCTGGTATATCCCAATTGTAACCCATGAGTATTGAATAGGGTATGGAAAACAAAATAAAATGTCCTCTCATCAAAGCCTCTCCCAACCACCTCGTGCACGTTCATGCCCATGGAGCCTTTAACTGATTCAGTGCCGAGGGATAATATATCGCCGCATGTGACCTCCCATTTGGACAGAAGGGCGATATGTTGCAATACTAGGGTCATCGTTTTGTTTCGTTTCGCGGTATCTTTCTCAGTTTTAATGCTCAGTGAACGGGGAATTAAATTATATCCAGCGTCATCTTGTGCCATGCCGATAAACGTGGGCGGTCATGTTTCGCCATCCTACACAATCACTAGAGTCATGGATCAGCTCTGTGTTCTTGTTTCGACCATAACATGTGGTCAAGCCATCTAGATATTTACTTCTCTATCTTCCCCTTGTTCATTTCCCTCTCAATTTTGCCAGTTGTCACTAAGTTATCTAATTTGTCTTCTCATAACGTGCCCAAAACGACGCAAGGCAAATCCATACCACTATGTGACGTGCTCCTCATAAGGAAATTCCCGTGCACCAAGAAGAATATTTAATATTGAACACTAATGTTTTCATATGAAGATGTAATATATTTCATAATTTGCACTTCATCTCTGATCCGTAAATTATATACCGGATATAAACAAACACTGAGATCTGCTGTACAATCTCCAGAAAATGTTTATTTGTTGGGTGTACATATTGATAAGGTTATATGTTAAATCTCACTATTTTCCCCTCAGTTGGTTACTGAGTGATGGATTTTTATACGGGGGAAAACATTTGTGAACACACTATAGTGTTAGGTCACATTTTACCAAAGTGCTTAAACAGTATTTCCTCTTTGTTCATCAAGCAATCAATGAGGTGCCGTCTCCACAATGAAGGTTGGCTGCAATGGATCTCCAACACTGTCTCTCGCTTTGACCGTACATTCTGTCAGACTGATATTCGTCCAACTCTTGATGTTATCTTCCCACTTGTATCGTTGTCTACCTCTTGCTTGCTTGCCCTTAACCACCTCTCCCCACACCCCCCCCCCCTCCCCAAGTATGGTTTTTATAAGAGTATTATGTCTGTTAACGTGGCCAAAATATTTCACTTGACTCTTTTTTTATTTCTTTCATCAACTCTCTTTTCATTCCCAGTTTTTCTAGAACCTCTGTATTTGATTGTTTGTGTTTCCATGAAATACGACATATTCTTCTGTATATCCACATCTACAGGACATATATCTGACTTTCTAGTTGCTTGTTAAATTTTCAGGCTTCCGCGCCATATAATAGTGTTGAATATACGTAGCATTTGACAATTCTCATTTTTATTGCGTTGTTAATATCTCTATTTACTGCCAATATAGTGATGTTAATATTAATTTCATGCTGTTGAAAGCATTTTTGTTGTCATCATCTGTTATTACATATCCAAGATAGGAGAAACTTGTTACTTGTTCTAGTGTCTCCCTGTTTACTGTGAGACCAAGAAGACGGTGGAGAGATAATATATATACAGACCTACAAGCACTTGGAATCAACGACTGGCAAGAGAAGGACAACCAGAGAGACGAATGGAGACGGACTGTATCTGCAGCAAAGAACCTCAGTGGCTCGGAACGCTGAAGAAGAAGAAGAATGTTTACAACATTCATTTGACAATGTTTTTTTTTCTTCCTATGTAAATGTATAATGCAGCATTGATGAACGAGAGATGAGTGATTGGAAGGGCCGAATGTAAGACGGGCCTGCGTGCCCAATTTGTGACCCTTTTAAAATAAAGTTGATTTGATGTGATTTACTCCCTTTATCATTTCTGCATTCAGTATGTTGATCTCCAAATGCTCCAAGATGTTTTTCTATGCCCGCTCTGTTGTGTCCTTGTATTGCATTGAATTCTCTCATAACTATGATGTTGTTCAGCTTATCTATTTTATTTAGCACGTCATGTATGTCTTCGTAGAATTCCTGGCATTCTTGCTCATTATTGTTTGTGTTACATGGTGCGTATATTTGTACAAATGTTGTAATTGTTTGTTCTTTTATTCTCACTGTTATGATTTTTTCTGATGTATATTTTATTTCCAGTATTCCTCTAGCTAGCCGTGTTTCTTGCTGTTCCACTCCAGAGTAGACAAACGTGTAACTGTGGTGGATCTCCTGGCATCCTCCCCCTTTTATTCTGGTGTCCACTATTCCATTGTTTCTATAAGTTTTTCTTCTTTACTATTAAAAGTAGTATTTCAAGTCTAAACAGCACAAAAACAAAAGGTCTGGTCACATCTAAGAAAACAAATCAGACAGAGTGTACAGTCGCCGCAAACGGGATAACACCGAAACAAGTAGATAGATTCAATGATCACACCATCCAGTGCCTTGCCAACTGGCGTGGGAGATCGTGCTGCTCCACATCTAGTGATCGTCAGTTCGTGTGTTGACTTCCTTCTGTGCCATGACACAAGGCTGTCAGGAATTTTCCCTTGTTGTCTTCTTGTATCTCTTTCCACAAATCTTTCCAGTTGTCACATGTTTTTGTCTTTTCATAATGTGGCCAGAAAATGGAGACAGTCTCTTTCTGATGTTTGTAATAATTTGTCTGGGGTCAATTATAGAAACTGACTGGAAAATATAGCACAGAGAAAACGTGCAGAATAATCTAGGCAAAGACAGTATTCCATCAGATATTCTGTGTAACTTATCACAGTTCGTGGAAGTAAGAAAAACGAGTTTTAAGATGTCAAATATTGTCCTTGTACTGTATGACTTTAAATTATGAATAAAGAGAGTGGAAAGAAACTGGACACCAAACATATGTGGTTTCTTCATAGGAACTAAGAATTTCATGGCAGGCTAAGAAGTTTTTGCAGTCGCTGCGAACTGTGCAGATTAGAGTTTTCTTTTTCCCCTCCGACAGAAAACAAATCCCCACGCCTTACCGAGGATTCGAACCCCGGTCTACCGACAGAGAACCCTGCATTCTTAGCCAATCGACCAGTCGTTCCTCAAAACAAGAAACGATTTCTCAGTTGTAGTGAGGCATTGGTAAATAGGCGGTTACAGCCAGTTTTATGCAAACGAAAAGATTTCATTTTAAATCTGAGGTAACCTTAGGGATAACAAATGCTCTACTTTCGAATACCTGTGACCATGTTATGTGAGTATTCCAGCCAAAGTATTATTCATGTATTCACTTCATTTAATAAATAATCCAATATATTCCAGATAATTGTCTACATTGCTGACTAACCAGGTGTGTGATTTCATAACCAATCACTAGTGTGTATAAAGATATCATCATCATAATCATCATCTTCCACTTTTGCCGTCAAGCGTCGTGGGGAGGAATAGTTGGCGGCTCAGCGCCTGATGGGTGGCTCTGGATAATGTCATTCATAAAGATGGTGGATCATTAATATTGGCTTTTAATGCCACTTATATTTCCAGGAATAAGGTCTAGAAAACGTTTTTGTTTCAACCTGTTCTGGTTGTAGATGTTAAATATCCAATTCATAATTGCTTTCTTTTCTCTTATAGCCCATGCCGTGTGGTGTTGGTGATCATGTCTGCCCACAGCCTTCTGAATTTTGTGTTGCGAATCATTTATAATACCGACGTTTCTCCATGCGATGAAGTCCAACTATCCAGTATCTTTTCTCTTGGTCACCTCCTGCATATCGTCCCTCCAAGTCTCCCGTTGTGACATATCATGGAAATAAACTGTACACAAAAGACGTATTTGTGTGTGCGCGTGCGCGTGCGTATGTGCACTGCTGATACCGACGAGTCCGTAACACTAGTCTGATTACACGACTCGGGAATGAAGCCCGGCCAAATACGTTGTTGCCTTCATTGAGGGCCAGAGAGGGTACACTACAACCAACTCCTCAAGGGAACAGTGTGTGCATATAATTTGAGATGGCTGCTGCGTAGGAGGACTGAGCATGCAAGGGAATATTCAATGTGCAGGAATGTCGATTAGGATAACATAATATAACATATATATCAAACAAGAACAGGATGGAGAGAGAGAGAGAGAGAGAGAGAGAGAGAGAGAGAGAGAGAGAGAGAGAGAGAGAGAGAGAGAGAGAGAGAGAGAGAGACAGAGACAGAGACAGAGACAGAGACAGAGACAGAGAGACACAGAGACAGAGACAGAGAGAGAGAGACGCAAAAATTGACAAACAATTACAGTCAAAGAAGTATACAGATAAAGATGTACACAGTTCACTGCTATAAATCCCCGTTATTCTAATAATAACGTTGTGTACCAGATAGCAAAGTCTGTATTTCTTCCAATTGTGCATTATAATCGTCTGCGTTTGCTACTGGTACTGCATTCACCCAACTCATTCCGTGATCTACATTGTGCATCAGATAGCCAACACTTTAATTGTTCGAATGATGCATTATAATCGTTTGCGTCTGCGTCTGCCCCTGAATCTGCATTCATCCAACTCATCACGTCATCTACAGCGGCAGAAATGTTTTGCCTGTCATTCTGACTTAATGATGTGTCTTCATCTTTGATCCTTTTCCTTGTGGAATACAGAAAACTTTCAAGATTGTTCCTAGCTTGTGCTGTAGCTAACATTTTCTTTTCTTCAGCACATTTCTTAGCGTCACTTATCATCTGACCGATGTCACTGGTTGAAAGATAGTTCTCATTGCTATTAATAACAATCCCATTTCTGTTACCATTTCCTTTGTCTACAGACGTGACCTTGAGAATGCCATTAGCATCCACCTCAAATGTGGTTTCAATCTGTGCAACGCACCGGGGCGCAGGAGCAATACCGGTCAAATTGAAAAACCCAAGAAAATGGTTGTGCTTGAACATCGGGCGTTCTCCTTCGCAAATCTGTGAAACATGTGAGTAAATGATTAGGGCACTGAAGAATCAAGAACGGGTTAATACAGTTTCTTCTTCTTCTTTCGTTAGCTTGAAATTTATTGTCCTTATCTGCAATGTTGTAATTTGTACAAACTTCAATGGAGATCAACAAATAACAAACAGATGTTTGCAAATTGTTTTGCTGTTTAAAACGTAATTGCAGTAAGTACGAACAGTAAATGAAAATAAACAAAACAAAACATTAAATGTCAATAAATCACACTAAATGACAAAAAATCACATTAAAGACATAAATAACAATCACACGAAAGACAATACATCACACTAAAAGACAATCATCATCATCAAATGTCCTGCCGTTTGGCGTAGGCGTTCATGACTCTCCACAGATCTCGGTCTTTGGTTTTCTGGATCAACTCCGCTGTCGTAATTCTGCCTCTCACCACCTCGATGTTTCCAGCTGCCCCGAGGTTCTCCAATGCCTCTCTTCTCATCACACGACAAACCAAAGCTGTTTGTCTCTTTCTTATTGTTGTATACAATGTTCTAGTTTCATTAGCCTCTTTCAGGCAGTCGTCGTTAGTTACTTTGGCAATCCAAGGAATACGCAACATTCGTCTGAGAAACCACATTTCTGTTGTTTCCAAGCTTTTTTCTAATTTGTTCATTTACATTGAAAGATTCACAGCCATATAACAAAACAGGTTCTATATAGCACTTCAGCACTCTCTTTCTTACATTCAATGATTTTGACGTCTTGCATAAGATATTCTTCATTTTCCGAAATGCTGCCATTGCTTGCCCCATTCTGCATTTAATATCTGTTGTGCATCTTCCATCTGATATTATAAATGCCCCTAGGTATTTAAGACAATCCACTTGGTGAAGAATTTTGCCTTCTATCTCTATTTCATATTTGGGCTTCGCCTTTTTCTTTGATATCACCATTGTTACTATTTTCTTGGTATTCAAGGAGAGTCCTTTCTTTGCACTCTCTGTTACTACAGTGTCTGTCACGGAATGCCGCTTTACCATCCCAGAATATTTTCTCGGTCTTCCAAATTTGAGAGGCCAATTTGAGAAAGAATGAATTAATCACGCTGCTCCAAGGCTATCTAGCGTGGGGTAAGATTACTCAAAAAAGCCTGCAAGTAAACAAACCACCACGGACTGCTTTCTATCCGGGAACAGTTTAATCTGACACCAGTAAGAGGTTATCAATCCAGCCAGACTGAAGGGCAGACCAAATGGACAGGGAATGGCAATTAAAACCGCCCAATCATGACGCAAGCAGCCTGGTTTATCAAAAGAGTTGTAAAACTAGCATTATTATAATTAACTATTATCGTGTGCATTTCCCCAGAGCCTAATTGCTCCTTTGACACGACATCATGCTAATCAGGGCTAGGAAAACCGTTAAACCATGAAGGCTGACTGCTTGGTGAAATAGATTAGAGGTGCAAGGTCTGAAAATCCGGCTGAATAGAGACTGCCCACCGTCACAGGTGTGAGGGCCAGTTGTTCAGAAAGAATTTATGATGGGCATGCTGGGAGATAATTTAATCTGCACCGTAGAGATGTGTGAAACTGATCCATGGAGACAATTAAAAGAGGACTGTGGGAATTGAACAGAATGAGACAGACAGGGAGGCGCCATGGAGATAAGAGTATCTGCTGGACTTCGTATAAATAGACTAGGCTTGGAAGGTTTCAAATCAGAATAAGTCAGGATTTGAAACAAGTATGAACGATCTTTAGACTTTCTGTATATAGATATCTTCTCCTTATAGTGTCTACGATCTTCTAGGAATGTTAGTTCTCTGTAACTATTCAAGTCTTTTAGATATATGTACTGATTTCCAGTCTATATCTGACCTAGGTTATTTTAAGAACTATCATTGTCTCATGTTACTTGAGTGTGCACTATTCTTTCTCAGTTCAGTGTACTTTATCATATTTCTATAAGTGTTATTCTTGCTATGCAAGTAGAAACCTTTTGCGAGGCAGACTTGGACTATGTTCTAGATAGACTTTCGACTGTCATGTGTCTTAGTAGATGCTTGTCATCGCTATGTAAACTAGCCCAGTCGCCTATTATCCTGTGCATTTCTTTGTACAGAATAGAGTCAACTGATTTTATTTCTTTTAATTCTTACCACAGCAGTGACTAAGTGGTGACTAAACTGGGCAGACCAGCAATGCGGCTGTCCTGTGTGGTTACTTAATGAGACTTGTATATGTCTTATTTTGTATTATACATTATTGTTACTGACTCATGCATTATGCTATTATGTTAAATATCATTATATGTCTCATTTGAACTGGTATACTTTATGTGTATTTGATATGTGATATTTATTGGTCATATGCAAACCTACCAGTATGAATTGGGTTATGCCATTTTGTTTGCGCATTGGCATAGGGTCTATTGATTGTGTTTGAATCAGTGGTGTAATGGTACAGACATTACCCACAATTGGTACAGGGTGTATATAGTGCTTAGCCTTTCCAGGATGTGGTGCACGAGCGTGTATCATAACCCACGGAGGATTTTCACGGAAATTGATCACGGCATGTAAGCCCGGAGATCAGGTACTAGTATACCATTACCGACCCTGTGAGCTGCTAAACCAACTTAGAACGGAGCGGCCGTGAGGGACTACATGTCTGTCTGTATTAGCGACATGAACGTAGGACAAATTCATTCCTCAGGACGGACGTTATAAGGGATGGCAGGAATTTGTAATAATTACAGGCGTGTGAGACGATGATTGAAAAGTCTTTCCCAGACTAGACCGTAGGACAGAGAAGGAGGAGAGTGAACGCAGTAAAGCTGGAAGAGAGACTTGGTCAGACTGGTCATTGTATAGGGGGAGAGGGTGATAGAATGTATGTATTAATTAGGATTGTACTGATGTAGAACTAGATAATACACATTCGTGACTATTTCTTCTAAGCTCTCCACAAGAGCGCCTGAGTATAGATTCCAAGAACTAGGGACGACCAGGTAGTGCCAGGACTGGCAGACATCAGAAGACCGGTAAGCTGTTTCTACTGGAAAGTGGGGGGCTACTGGATCTAAGCGGAAACCTACGTATTGCTTATCTCAATTGGGAACCCGGACACAGATCCAGATAGGATTAAAGTAAATCTATATTTATGTATATATACTTTCCATCATTTAACATGTATGAGTGTATATTGCATAAATTCACCATCATCATCATTATTAGAGTCATTATGATAATCGTCCATGACTAATGATAGACAATAAATGTTGTAGTTTGTTTTAAACTTGTTAGCTGTTATTTTTCCAATCATGTATGCATGTGTGTGTATGTGTGTGTGTGTGTGTACATTGGTGGGGGATTACTTAGACACCAGGGAGGGGAACAGTCAGGGGAGACAAACCTGCACTGGGCTAGTAGTCAGTTTGTAGACTTACATCTAACTCAACTAACCTTCTCCTTCCCACTCCTTGGCGAATATTAAGGTCGGCTAATTTCATTTTGTTACGAGCACTTGTAAGCTGTACTCTTGATATTCATGGGCTTAATCTGTAGTTTAGCCACATAGATTTAGTCCCTAGTAAATTTCTGATTATTTGGGGTTGCTCGCCAGTGAATAATACATTCAGCTAGGCGGTGGTTCACCCCCACTTCTGACAGAGTCCAACAATTGTTGTAGATCTTTTGCATTATCGGCTATCAATACTGTGCCATCTGCATAGCGTATATTGTTTATATTGTAAACTCCGAATATTACTCATGGCTTCTCATGGACAACGACTTCAAACTCTAAACTCACACACATCACTTCAACTTCACATCGATAACATGCCAGTAGAAAGTGTAATTGAGCAGAAAACATTAGGCCTAATCATTGATAGAAACCTAACCTTTAATTCCCACGTTCAAGCGCTCACTAAACAAACAGCGAAAAAAGTCTACCAACTCGCCAAAATCAAAAATTTCCTTGATGAGGACACAAGGAAAATATTCTATACTTCTCATATACAGACACATTTTGACTACTGCTCTACAATCTGGGACGATTGTTCTAATTCAAGCACCAAGCGACTTTACTCACTCCAGAAACGGGCCATGAGTCTAATTTATAGCAAACATTTATCTGACAATCCTAGCCTGCATAAACGCCTTCAGTTACTACCACTCCGCAAACGCCTGCTTTTCAATAAGGCTAAACTAATTCACAAAATCCTACATCGGAATGCCCCAAATTACCTTTGGCCATTGTTTAAATATAATGCTAGACACAGTAAACGATTAAATATATTAAACATTCCAAAGTCTAGGATTGACTTATACAAAACAAGCTTAACGTACTCTGCAGCTCAGCTGTGGAACAATCTTCGACTAGAAATCAAAGACATCACCAATCCCTATACATATAATCGCAAATTATTCGAACACTATCTCAGTACGGATTATCTTCCCCCTTAATAATACAAATAATAATAATAATAATAATAATAATAACAAAACCCTAGTATAACAGCCAGTCCCATTTTGGTAGGTCAGTATATTCCACATGGCTAATAACAAGTGTCACACCGTTAGCTAATATTACTAAGTAGTATAGCATTGATGTTCGCATTTTGCCCATGCCTTTATAATGCATATCTTTTATATTGTTGCTGTTCTCTGATAGCCTTGAATGATGTGTGAATGAAATAATGTATGAAAGAGAGTGATAGAAGAGCAGAATGTTAGACGGGCCTGGGTGCCCAATTCTTAACCCTTTGAAAATAAAGTTTGTTCGTTCGTTTGTTCGTTCTTTGATGTCTCTCATTATTATTTCGCTATAGAAAGAGAAGAGATCCGGTGACAAAACACATCCCTGTCGTACTCCCAGCCTTAATTGTATTTGTTCATAATTTCCTTCTATATTTCCCATTTTAATTTCCGCTGCTTGGTTTCAGTAAATATTTTTATTTTTTTATTATTCTGAGATGTTTCCTATCAATGTTAATATCTTCCAATATTTAATAATTTAATAATGTTTTACTTTATCAAATGTCTTAGTATAATCTATGAAGAAAAAATATATGTCTTTCTGTGTCTCTATTGATCTTTCTATTAGTGTCGATAATATATATATATTGCATAGTTTGTACCCTTTCCTTCCACAAATCCATACTGTTCTTCACCAATTTCCATTTTTATTTTCTTTCTTGTTCGTCTCATTATAATTCTGAGTAGAAGCTTAGTGACGTGGTTTATGAGGTTAATCGTACGAAAATCTTTGCACTCAATTGCTCCTGGTCTTTTTGGTATAGCTACGAGGGTAAGTTGATAAGTAAGTCACATATGGCTGTAGAAAAATAACTAAATATGATAACAACTTGAAACCAGTTTATTTTTATACATACATTATCCATTTATTTCTCAACATAATTTCCACCAACATTGATGCACATATCCCATCGTTTTATCAGTCCTGCCAAACCGGCTGCACAGAAAACTGCGTGCCCTGTTTTCATTTACCCGCCATCCCACAGAACTGTGTGACGTACTTATTGACTCATCCTTGTATCTTTTTCTACCCAACTATGTACCGCTTTACGGGAAATCGCTAGGGGCTAAGTCCATCGAAAAGCCACCTTGGCGGGAGACATTTCGCGAGCGACGCCGAAGTTGAATGTAAAGTGAAAACGTGGTTTGGAAAACAGAGTACGCAGTTCTATGCAGCCGGTTTGGGAGGACTGATAAAATGATGGGATAAGTGCATCAATGTTGGTGGAAATTATGTTTAGAAATAAAAGGACAATGTATGTATACAAATAAACTGGTTTCAAGTTGTTATCGTATTTAGTTATTTTTCTACAGCCATTTGTGACTTACTTATCAACTTACCCTCGTATAAATACAGATTTCAGCATATCGCGTATTATATATCCACTGCTTTAAATATCATTCAACAGTTGGTTAATTTATCTACTTCCAATTCTCATATTATTTCTAATTCTTTTATTGTAATTCTATCTGGCCCATCTGTTTTTCCTTTCTTCATATGTTTGATAGCGTCGGCGACTTATTTTAGAATAGGTGGGCCTTCTAAGTTTCTTTCTTCTGTTAATTCTGCCCTTTCTCCATCATATAATTCTCTTATGGGAAAGTTTATTCGCAACCAAGTTGCGAATAGACACTTCGTTTATTCGCAACCAAGTTGCGAATGGACACTTCGTTTATTCGCAATCGAGTTGCTGGAGTTAACAAAGATGTCATAACGTCCGCTCACTAGTCAAGGTTAGTTTGAGCCAGTAAGAAGGTGATTAATTTGGGGCGATATTTCATTTGACATATAATATTCACGGTAAACAAAGACATCTATTGGATCCCCTGGGAGTAAGAATCGGCACGGCCAGACACGAAAGGTACATCGGGAAAACGAGGTACCTCGTCAACCAACACAGAACTGGCACTATTAGCCACCGGACGCTGATGCATATGCTGGGGGGGGGGGGGGGGGAGTATCTGAGCACCTATGGACCTGTCTAGAGTGCAATGAAGATACCCTGACTGATAACTGATTAATTGATCTATTAGATCCATCATCGATTTCGACACTCGGTCACTCCGTCGCTGCCTGGGGGATGCGCTACCCCCCCCCCCCCCCCCCCTCGGCAGCTTCCGCAGATCCATAGAGCACACTTCATTCACAAGCTTCGAGTTTCTCAGATCTATATTTTAGTTCCTAATGTTTAATATATTTTTTTTAATTAAAAAGTCGCTTTCACCTAATTAATTTCAGAAAAATGAACAAACAAAAAAATTTTCTCGCGGTCGAGGAATCGAACCTCGGTCTCCGAGTGACAAGCAGACATACTTACCACTTTGCTACTGACGACATCATGAAACCAATTCCAATTCCAATTTTCAAAACAAAAATTCCAAATTCCAAATTCAACCTGCCTCAGCTGTGGTTATTGTTGAGGTCCATGGTTTTTGTTGGTTCATTCACCCTAATTCTTGTCTTGTGCGCTCTTACTAGTGAGTCCTATCTCGGACTGGTTTTGTTGATTTGTGTCTATGATGTCAGCTGGGGGTTGGTCGGCGGCTTTCCTTTGTGCTCGTCTCCTTTTGCGGTTTCTTTTGTTAGTGAAGGCTCCTGCCTCGTCTTGCTTGACTGGCTGCAGTCCTTATAAGGACTTTTTATTTGGTCTTTTTGTCTCCTTTTTGTGTATTTTCTATAGGAACTTTTCGATGTTATCATTTTCCTCTTTGCGCCTGTGTTCACTTTCGATTTTGACTTTTTGTTGCCTTTCGATTTCTTCTTCTGCGGTCAGCAATGGGATCATCTTTTCGTCTTCTGCATAGTACTCGTAGCCGGGGCCGTCCTCAGGTTCATAGTGTACTTCTGGGTAGTCTACCGGTCTCCTCAGTTTCTTGGGCTTTTTCTTTTCTTTTTCTTCCCAGCGTCTTTTGTATTCCTGGCGCCTTCGTTCCTCCAGTCTTGCATTTTATAGTAGCTCCTCCAAGGTAGGTCCCCGGGGCCTCTCCTTGCCATCATCAGGGTGCTCATCTCGGTTTTCTTCGGATGTCTGGCGAGATATTGGTTTCCCCTTGTCAGGCGTGGTTGGGCTGCTGGCTTTAGCTTGCGGTTCAGGCTCGGTCTCTTGGTTTTCATCTTGCGGTTTCTCTGTAATTTCATGCACGGCTTCTGTCGTTTTGTTTCGGAAAAGTTCCATTTCAGCTTTCTGTAGTTCTCGCTCTGATTTAATGGCTTGTAGGATTTCTTCGTTCTCCTTCTTAATCAGTGCCATATGTTCCACTTCTTGCTTGATGTTTTGCTGGATCTCCTTCATTTCCGCCATTAGATTTTCGTTGTCGCTGGTCGGAGTCGGCTTCAGCAGTGCCTTGACTTGTTTCTTCAACTCGTCTATCTGTTTTTGCAGTTGATCTCTTTCAGCTTGTGATATACCCGTGGCTGTCTCGCACCTCCGCATTGCTTCGTTGTATGGTGTCTTTGTGTTGATGGCTTGCAGGTATGGACAGCCCAAGTATCTTGCTCCATGCTTACCCAGGCAGTTGGCGCACTTTCTTTTGTTGATGGGTGCTCGAAAGTCCGTGTCCAGCGGACACTCCTTGAAGGCGTGGTGATCGGTGCAGTACCGGCAGATGTCCTTCTTACTGCGACATTTTGTTCTGCTGTGGCCGGCCCTCTGGCATCTTGAGCATTGATTGATTCTTGGGATGAGTCTCTCTGGCTGTTGTATTTTCTTGTTGATTGATACTGTGGTCAGCATCTCGCTGCCCTCTATCGCGTGGTAAGGATCTTTTAGTATGTCAAGATCCGCTCCGCCTTCAAGATTCGAATGTTGAGATTTTCTTCCTGTAGCTGCTTCTGGATTTCTTCGTCTGCCAGCTCCACTTGAATCAGCTTGACAACCCATCGGACTGTTTTTGAGTCGGTGTTCCCGGCTCTGGTGTCTTTCTCCTCCTTCTTCTCTGCTGTCTTGGGTCTTGTCTGTGGTGGGCTGTCGATCTTTTCCCTCGTGGTAGCTTCAGTAGTAGCTGTAGTTTCAGGTTCTTTGATGCAGCTATCGGGCAGGCTCTCCACGTTCGTCTTCTTGACAGTCTTGTCGGCTCCCACGCTGCACATCTTGGTTGCCACGTGTCTTGTGGTGTTCTTGCCACGTGTAATTTCCCCCGTATCAGGCTTCTTGACTTGTTAAGGTGACTTGTCTTGATAGCGCTCGCGTGATGAAACCTTAACAGAAGTGTATAATATAGTCAAACACGTGCCCCGATGACGTCACGTGATCAGCCTTCGGTTGCGAATAGACACTTCGTTTATTCGCAGCCAAGTTGCGAATAGACACTTCGTTCTCTTATATACTAATACCGCCTTTTCATTACAGCACCTTCCTCCAATAATATCTTTCCTGTTTTTGATTTTAAACACCCTGTATTTATTCTTATTCTTCTTCCTGTGAGCTCACTGATTTGTCTGTGCATATTTTTTGAATCTTTGATATAATTTAATTCAATTGTATTGCACTGCTCGTTTAACAAACTTTCTTTTCCATTCACACAATTATTTCATATTTCTTTATTTATCTCGTTATATTCTTGTTTATCATTTTTACTCTATTTTCTTTTGGCCATCAACTTTAAGATTTCTTCAGTCATCCATTTTTTCTTAGCATTTTGTCTTCTCTCCGATAATATTTCTTTACTCGTTTGATGAATGGATTCCCTTAACATTTCCCATTGTTCGTTTACATTTTGTACTTCTTCTTCTTCTTCTTCTTCTTCTTCTTCTTCTTCTTCTTCTTCTTCTTCTTCTTCTTCTTCTTCTTCTTCTTCTTCTCTTCTTCTTCTTCTTCTTCTTCTTCTGCTTCTTCTGCTTCTTCTTCTTCTTCTTCTTCTTCTTCTTCTTCTTCTTCTTCTTCTTCTTCTTCTTCTTCTTCTTCTTCTTCTTCTTCTTCTTCTTCTTCTTCTTCTTCTTCTTCTTCTTCTTCTTCTTCTTCTTCTTCTTCTTCTTCTTCTGCTGCTGCGTTCACCCAGAGGATTTTTTCGGATGTGATTGCGTTGTGCCTGTTTACAGCAGAGCTGCGTTCTTGCGCCACTAGGCCGACACATCCGACTTCTGTGACATATGTTGACCGGGTTAAGCTTCCCGGGCGTTTCGAAGGACATTCTACTCCCAGTCGGACGTAGTTGCGTTATGTCTGAGATGCGTTCATGCGCGTTAGACCGACACGTCCGACTTCCGCGGGCGTTTGTTGACTGGGTTAACCTTCCTGTGTGTTTTGAAGGACATTTCACAATCACAAGGACGTTTTTGCGTTGTGTCTGCTTATTTGCGCCTTTAGGCCCATACATCCGACTTCTGTGGGCGTTTGTTGACCGAGTTAACCTTCCCAAGTTTTTCGACGGACATTCGACTCTCATTTTTGTGGTGTCACCTACTTCCCAGCTGATCAAGTTAGAACGGCCGGAGACATCACAGTCAACATTCGAGTGAAGGCAGGAGCAGACCATGGGTATTCCTCGCCATCCAAGGAGGCTTCCATAATTGCAGAGCCGACACATAGCGCTCTGGTACCCAAAGAATCGTCACGTCCTGCACATGGCTGCCTAGCCTCAGTTCCGTATATTGAGCCTCCCATTCACCACAGGCTGCTCCTCCGAAGACCAGGAGGTACCCGTGTTCCGATGACATCCACACAGCAAGCGTTCCTTTCGAACTTCCACGTAATGGATTCACTAGCCAAGCAATATTTCACTTCGTGCAAATGAAACGCCTTTCTCCTTTTGATAAAGCTCTCTCAAAGAGCTTTGGATTCCGACTTTCCTCGTAATGGATTTGCTTTTCGAACAGTATTCCATTGCGTGCACCTGGGACGCTTTTTCCACCTTTGGTAAAGCTCACGAGGTAGGCTGCCGATGCTTGCGGCTCAGCATCTCACCTCCTCGCAGCAGAGGATGAGTAACGGCCAGGCTCTCATATCCGGGTGGATATTGACTTAGAGGCGCTCAGATATGTCCCTCAGCTGGGAGCCGTAGAACAAGTGTCTGGACCGAGCATGTAGTGGCACCTTGCAAATGATTCGGACTTCATACGCAATGGATTTTCTAGCCAAGGTATATTACATTTCACTTCACTTTGCCACTGGGGTTACTAGTCGGCATCGTTTATGGTCAGAACTACGACGGTATCTGATCATCTTCGCGCCTCTGACTTTCGTTCTTAATTAATGATAACATTCTTGACAAATGCTTTCGCAGGAGCTCGTCTTGCGGCGATCCAAGAATTTCACCACAAACGCCGCAATACGAATGTTCCCGTTTGTCCTTGTTAATCATTACCTCCAGTTCCGAAAGCCAATAAAATAGAACCGAGGCCCTATTCCATTATTCCATGCACCATTATTCAGGCAGTCGAGACCTGCTTTTAACACTCTAATTCTTTTTAAAAACGCGCCGGCCACCCGGTACACTCAGCAAAGCGCACCAACGGGAGAGAGCAGAAGGTAGGGCAGGAGCAACGGGCAGTGAATCGGTGCGAGCCAGACGGTCCGCCTGCACCTGAGATCCAACTACGAGCTTTTTAACTTCAACAACTTTAATATACGCTATTGGAGCTGGAATTACCGCGGCTGCTGGCACAAGACTTGCCTTCCAATAGACCCTCGTTAAAGGGTTTAAAGTGTACTCATTCTCCCCCGATGTGTCTCCACCTTGCCGCTGTGGGGGAGCTTGAGTGTCCCACTGATCCCAAGCGCTGTGCCAATGGATATAAACTACATATTGGACAGCTCTTGGGATAGGGACCAGACTAAGAGAGACACAACCTGCTGCTCTGCAGGTAGACTGAGGACAGCAGTCAGAACTTAAACTCAGGCGCACGAAGCCACAAACTTGATCCAGTCACTTACTCAAAGGCCTCCACCTGAGAGATGTAGCTGAACGCCTCTAAGCTACTACCCTTGGATGAGAGAGCCGGGCCGATACTCACCTACCGAAAAATGGAGGCGAGATACTGAGCACGCTACATGCCCAGTTCAGATACCTGTCCGAAGGCTTTCAGCTGGAAGATATGATGGATCCCCGGATAAGAGGGCCTGGCCGTTTCTCGCTCACTGCTGTACGGAGGTAAGGTGCTGAGCCGGCAGCACACGTAGCCTACCTCGTGAGCGAGTACAAAAAGGTTGAAGAAGTGCCCCAGTCGAATGAAATGGCTACGAAAACTGTCTGTATCTAACTTATAGAGAGTGTAGACAAAGGTGGAAAAACAAGGTGGAAAAATGTCTCAATAACACGAAATGGAACGCACGGCTAGCGAATCCATTGAGTAGTCCGAAGCGAAAGCTTACCTAGTGGATGTCGCCTGCAGACTGACCGTTCCTGGTGTGTGCTTGAGCGACCGGTGGAAAGCGAGATGCCCAACACATGGAAGTGAGGAACTAAAGCAGCCATGAGCAGGACGAGGCAACTCCTCGGGTGAGCCCAGTCTCAGAGAAATATGTGCCAGCTCTACAATTATGGAAGCCTCCTTGGACAGCGAGGGAATGCCCATGGTCTGCCCCAGCCTTCCCTTGAGGGTCGACCGTGATGTCTCTTATCGTTCTATCTTGACCAGCTGAGATGTGGGCGACATCACAAAAATAAGTCTAACGTGCCTCGAAATCCGAGGAAGGCTAACCTCATTAAAAAATGCCCGCCGAAACCGGAAGTGCCGTCCTACGGGTGGAAAAATAAAAATTGGCACTACGCATTTACGTCCGAGTGAAATGTCTCGTCCGAATGTCACTCGTGCTAGGAACAGCTCTGACTACATAGTTTCCGAATGCCGCTCTTGTTCGGAACAGCTCTGACGAGGTAGTTTTCCGAATGTCCGTCGTGCCTGGAACAGCTCTGACGGGCGCAAAAACAAGCACATGTCCGAAAACTCGATGAGTGGATACCGTCTGCAGACCTGTCTAGTTTGTGCGGGAATGGCCCGGGGCGAACGAAATGCCCAATATATTGAAGTGAGGAATTAAAGCAGCCATGAGCAGGACGTGGCGATTCCCTCGGTGAGCCCAGCACCAGAGCGTTATGTGTCGGCTCTGCAATTATGGAAGCCACCCAGGATGGCGGAAAATGCTATGGACTGTCCCTGCCTTCCTTTGAGGGATGACCGTGCAGTCTTCGACTGTTCCAACTTGACCAGCTTGGAGGTGGACGGTACCACTAAAGTGAGAGTCTCCCAGGAATGCTAACCTGGTCAAAAATGCACGCAAAAGCCGGATGTGTTGACCTAAGGGTTTCGAACTGAGGGTGCCTAACGCACACCGCAATCACATCTGAAAAAACACTCCGGATGAACGCAAAGAAGAAGAAGAAGAAGAAGAAGAAGAAGAAGAAGAAGAAGAAGAAGAAGAAGAAGAAGAAGAAGAAGTGTACTCATTCCAATTACGGGGCCTCGATAGAGTCCCGTATTGTTATTTTTCGTCACTACCTCGACGTGCCGGGAGTGGGTAAGTTGCGCACCTGCTGACATCCTTGGATGTGGTAGCCGTTTCTCACGCTCCCTCTCCGGAATCGAACCCTGATTCCCCGTTACTCGCTACACACATGGTAGGCATGTCACGTACCATAGCCATTTGATAGGGAAGACATTTGAACGATGTGTCGCCGGCACGTAAGGCCATGCGATCAGCACAAAGTTATCCAGAGTCACCAATGGGAAAGCCGTGTCCCGCGAAGGGCAACGACGATTGGTTTTGAACTAATAGAGTAAGTTAGCACTAAGTTCCAAATTGCTGTTATATATCCAGGGGCGCAGAGTTGGGGTGAGCGCCCTATCTCGTAAAATACCCCCATGGTTTGTACATTCATCACCTCTGGCAGCAAAAGTTCAACTCCTGACCTTCACGCGGTGGAACTGTTGTAACTAACAGGAGAAGGGGCGATGGTGAGTCTCTGGCGTCGTAAAAAAAAACCCAGACTGCTCTAGATATGTATGTACGTACATACATGCGCAGACATGTGTGTAATGAATACATATCTAAACTCGAGTAAGACCACAGTCTACTCTATTAAAAGAAAGGTGCTAAAGGCGAAGACAACCAGCCAGCGGGCGCACCACAGAAATCAGGATACCACGCAATCAAACAATGAAATATGTCGATTACTGCAAAACGTTATGATGCTCGCCCAGCCATGGACCACCAAGAAGGTACACTACCTGGCCCTATACCCCGAAAGGGTAAAACCAAGACTACTGGAGGTCGTTCTCAGATGTCTTGTTGAGCCAGGGGACCTGAGAATAGAGCGCCTAGCCATACCCAACAAAGACTGAAAATAATGCACTGGAATGCGGAGGGAGTCAGCAATACACAAACTACAGAGCCAAAAACATCTTGAATCAAGAACAAGTAAGTGTATGTTGCTTGCAAGAAACTAACCTCAATGAAAACATAACCTTAAAAATCAGAGGCTACCAGTGTTACCGGTCTGACCGACAGGACAGGCGTGTCATCAAGCGATGCTTCAGGCATTACGGGATAAACTTCTCTCGCACCACACAAAAAGATTGTAAGTCGTACGAGAGGAATTGATTACACATTTTATTGCCACTGGTTCTTTACATTACATCAATGCACAAAACGGTCGCTATTAAATCACACATGAATACACAGAATTGCCTATCACTAGTCGTTTCCTACCCCTACTGCTAACTCTATCTACTCGGCTAAAGAAACACGCATCGACGCTAAGCGATGCGCTCACTATGAAGTCTGTCCCCTGTCTGACTATTTTCTCCGCGTGACTACACAGCACGCGGCGGGACCGTGTGCGTACTTCGGCTTTTGCGTGCTGCATCATTCAGCACGCTTAGAGTAGCCGTCTACTCCTGAGTGGCATTCCACTTCTCCGTGTCTATCACGTAGGCGTGATCATGCCGTGACCAGAGTGCTTACTCTCTGGTTGACACATCCGTGTCTCATGAGAGAACTATTTAATAGTTCCCCTTCCTATCACCTACCCTGCCCTCATGTAGGGGCACTGGGTTACCTCTAATCTACTTGAGGTAGACCACTCATTCAGGGTGGTCTTCACTCCTATATAACTGAGTCTTTGACACACACCCTCCCCTCCTGTGTTGCGTTACAAACTTTGACTCATGGTTGTGACGCAAGAGGTTTCTAAAAATTAGTGTATCTAATTTTTTGTCAAAGACTGCTGATAACTTGGTTCTGGGTAACTCAATAGACCTCTACTGACTATTGTCACAATGTAGTATCACTTTACTTGGCTACTGGTAATCGCCACAAACTTGTCTGGTTGGCGTGAGCCCTCTTCTCAATCGCAATATTATATTAATTAGAGGTTTGTCTGAACCGGACCATTGTCTTATAAGACCTGCCCTCAAATAGCAAATTAACTCACTACCCATACAAAGTTGACTTTCTTAGGGTCAACACATGAATTGCTTCATGTCCCCCATATAATATTAAACAACCCTTGCACAAGCTGTGTGCGACAGGCTTTACCTATCTCGCTTCCGCGTGTAAAGTTATCTTTCACTGTTAAGTTAGTGTTTCGATGTCTATTGTGTCCCATGACCCGGAGTTATCTCCCTTTGTTCTACCAAAAATGTATGCAATTTACATGTTTGTTTTCCTGGTTGTTTGCGTGGTTGGATCTAACTAATATTATAACTTACCTTCTAACAGGTGTGTCTGTCTATAATATGTATGTAAGTTAGTTTTCAAGTGCCATAATTCGGTTAAATGTGGCCTACAAACAAGTGTATAACACTAATTCGTGACTACGTTTCCGTCTTATGAGACTTAAAATACTTTATCTAATGTCTATACTAAACTACACACACCCTATTTGAGACAGCACATTTCAACACCGAAATCAAACGCTTGACGCAGACAAATAATAAAAAAGTCGCGTTGAGCGGCAGAAAAAATCCGCTGGCTGTCCTCACTCTCCTTTGTATATTTTCCATTTTCTCTCACTTTCACACTTCTGTCACACATCTTTTATTCTCACACTTATTTAAAAACCTTTGAAGTGACACTGTACAAGTTTGGCTCAGTTTGAAAAAGTTGAGCTTAATGACTGTGCGTAACTTGCTGCACGAGTCATGTATTTACAACATATTTATATGGATGAAATAGGGTTGATCATTTGTACCCTGCTATTATTAAGCACTATATTCTACTGAAATACTAATACTAATTCTATAAATATGTATTTAATTTGTTACACCACTTTAATCTAATTTAAGGGAAGTAATCTAACTATCTAAAAAAATGAAAATGATGTGAGATGAGTTATGTACCTTTCTGAAATGGGTAATGTGAAATGCTCAAATTTCTGAATAATGTTTTAATGTTTAGATGAAAAAATATATGATTGATATCTTTACTCTAAATGGTGTAAATGATGTATGTTTATCTGTATAATCCTTTTATCCTATAAGGTATAACTAATTTTAATCCTAAATGATGAGGATGTTAAAGTGTTCATGAAGATGGAATGACATAAAGTGAAATGAAATGAACTAAATGGTACTATTCCTATCTAAACTTTTTATCCTAGTTTTTAATTTAGCTGTTATTAAGTGTAAGTACTATTCTAATTTACTTTTATGCTAAGTAAGTGGGTAACTTAATGATTTATCTAAACTACAAAAAAAAATCTATTATATTCCCTAAATCTAATCTAACTCTATGTTAAAGTAACTAATCTAACTATAATTTATGACTATATTAAAAACGTTATAATACATATCACAATAACTAAATATATATACATGGTATTTATTTACCTCAGGTTAGTGGTTACCATCACGTTTAGAAATTGCTTTCGTTGGCATAGTTTATATATACACAATTGTCCTGGGTATATTAAATACACTACACAGTCATACTTGTGTCTTATGGGTATTCTTCCACTCGTAGAGTCCGCTGGTGTCGTAGACAAGTATATTATTTATGCAATGTTCTGACACTGTTCTTCCATGCTTAACGCAGGTGATTCACCGGAACACAAATGAAGCATAGTAAGTAACGAGCTGTCTATGTACACATCGTGATTCACTTGTTCTTGGAGCACAGTTCTTATTCTGCTGTCTATGGACACATGGTGGTTCACTGTTCTTAGCACACAGTCCTGATCATGATGTCTATGTATTACATAGGATATTTTACACAGGATATTCTAAGTGTACTAAATTACCATTCCTTACACTACCTATTCATGTGGAATATCAGGTATTTCTACCTCAGATGGTCGACTAAGGGTATCAGCAAGAATGTTGTCCCTACCCTTAATATGCTCTATACTAAAAGTATAATTCTGTAATATTAATGACCACCTGTAGAAGCGGTCGTTACGATGCACCCCACTTTGTATGACCGTGATTGGGGAGTTGTCGGTCTGGACTACGAAGTGAACACCCGCTAGAAATCGATGCAACTTCCTCACCGAATAGATGACGCTTAGGGCTTCCAACTCTGATATGGAATATCTGGACTCAGCAGGTGTGATCTTGCGGCTCACGTAGCAAATTGGATGGAAGATGCCATCATAAAACTGGCCTAGTACTGCAGCGATGGAAATCCTGCTGGCATCTGTCCTAAGATAATAAACGAGCCTAGGATTAGGCAAACGGAGGATTGGTACATTACTAAATAGGATTTTCAATTTTGACAATGCAGAAATTAATAATGCATCTTTGACATCTAATTTTACTGATGCTTTTAAAACATTTGAAAATACACTTGTGATTTTAGCTAAGTTCGGTATAAACTTACTATAATAATTTACTAAACCCAAAAGGCTCCTGACCTGCTTCTTTGTTGTAGGCATGGTCAGGTTCATAATTTTAGTAATAATTCTATTGTCAGTTTTTAGTTGTCCTTGTGAAATGATATGACCCAAAAAATCAATTTCTTGTAGGCCCAATTCCACTTTGCTCGGTTTGACAGTGAGACCGAAGAGTCGCAACCTATCGAAGACATGTCTGAGTATCAGTAAGTGTGTTGTCCAGTCATCCGTATGGACACAAATATCATCTATATATGTCACTGTATTCGTCACTCCATGTAGTAAATCTCTAGTTAAGCGTACGAAAGTGGCAGGAGCGTTACGAAGTCCGAAAGGAAGAAAACGCCACTCGTAAAGACCTAAAGGTGTTGAGAACGCAGTGAGATGGATGGATTAAGTCTGCATAGGGACCTGCCAATATCCCTTAGTAAGGTCTAATTTAGAGAAGATTTTGGAGGTGGACATATCAAGAATAAGATCTTCGCAGGAAGGAATTGGTTCTGCGTCGATCTTAGTGACATTGTTGAGTTTCCTATAGTCCACACAAAGACGAATTGTGGAGTCTTTTTTCTTGACTAGGACGATTGGAAAGGAGTACTCAGATGTAGATTTCTGAATGATCCCACTAGCTTCTAAATTAAGAATTTCCTTATTTAGACTTTCTCTATAGCTGAGTGGGATAGGGTACGGCCTGCATTTGATAGGCTTAGAGTCCGAAAGAAGGATGGAGTGCTCGATCCTGTCCGTCCTACCTGGAATGTCGGAAAATATGTCCTTATATTCCGTCACTAATTCTATTGTCTGTCGTCGTTGCTCGTCTGTTAGTCCCGTTTCTAATCGTATACAATCTAATGTCGCAGTCTTGTCTACAATTGGAACAGGTAGTTCCATCCCGTCGTCGTCTACCTGATTCAGTACGGTGGTGGTGCTAAGTGCGTTTTCTGTATGCTCACTAGGTGTATGCATATCGTCGGCTTTGCCAGTCTCGCTAACTAGTGTAGTTGCGTTGTGTATGTCTGTCGTCTCATTCATAGGTGTGGGTGCATTGTGTTCGTCTGTCTCTAATTCTGTCTCTTGTCGTGAAAAGTAGGGTTTCAACATGTTGATATGAAATATCTCTAAGTGTCTGTTTATCGATATTTCATAATCGACATCCGAAAGTTTTTGTATCACTTTGAATGGCCCTTGCCACGAAGTTACCATTTTATCATGCTTGTCTGGTAGTAGCACCATTACGTCTTGATCAGTTGCAAGTATTATGGGTCTAGCACTTTTGTTAGGACTGTGATGTTTGAGGATATCTGACCTGTTCACTGGAGTGAATCTATTCTTCTCCTCCCAGACAGATATTTCTTCATCTGTACAGTGCTTTAGCTGGGGTAGACACCCAAGAATTAAATCGGTACAAGGGTTGTCATGTAAAGGTACTAGAAAGGAACGGGGTGTTTATACGGGCTCTTGCCAGAGGATAGGTTTCTATATTACCAGAAAACGTACGGCACTTCACAGAGTCACCAGTATAATCCTTTGGATTAACAAGTTCCCTTTTAATACCAATAATAGAGCTCCCACTGTCAAGCAAACATCGGCATGGCTTATTATTGACCAATGCAGAGTGAAACAATAGATTGCCTCTGGAGGCTACAGCTGCGTTTGCATTCTCAAAGGAGGATGTTACAATGTGTCCACATGTAAGTTTGCCGTTTGCATGAAATTGGTGACATTGCTCACAACTATCAAAGTTTAAAATATCGTTTACACAACAAACATCTTCACATTGGTTTAATGGTAATACATTCTCGACCTCACACTCAGTCTCACTACCACTATCAGAAGATGTATCAATTAACACTGCACTGTTGGCCTTCATTCGTTGGCGGCCCAGGCACTTATTTGAATAATGTTCGTAGCTGGAACAGAAGAAGCATTTGACTGCACGCCTGTATGCAGTTCTCTTGTTTTGTTGCTTCTTAATGACCATCTCAAGATGTGTCGGATAGTTTGGTGATTTATCACACATAGAGTAAGTATCATGAAAAAGTTGGCAATAGACACATTTAGGCAATTTTTGATCTTTCTTGTCGACTCTCTGAAATGGTTTTTTATTGCTACGATAGCTTTTAGGTTGGTCCTTAACAAAAGAGACTATTTCAGAGTCGATATTAGATGTTTTAAAAATCTCTCTATTTGAGGAAAAATATGCAGAGCCTTTCTTTTCAAATTGTTCTATGGTCTCGATGTCTGACTGCTGAAGGAATTTAGCGAAAGGAGATGGTATTGTGGATATGACTTTATCCATGGCTATTAAATTTTTAAGTTTTTCAAAATCCTTTCCTATGTTCGCTGCACTAAGCCATCTATTTAGCACGCTTTGGACATTTGAGACATAATCAATGAAAGTCTCACTTGGTTTTGGTTTTAAATTTGAAAATTGTACTTGATACCCAGGGGCATCAAGTAAGAAATGTTGCATTATCCTATCGTGGATGTACTGATAGTTAGATCTAAGATCAGTTGGTATTGATTCTATAACTTTAAGGGCTCCCCACTAAGGTTCTTCATGTAAATCATAGCCCACATATCGATTGGTACTTGGTGGTATTTCAGCTGGTATTCGACATTTTCTGTCCAAGCTGATATGGAATCTTCTTTACAGAATGGCTTAATAATATTTTTATACTTATTAAATTTATTTTCTTCTTGCTGACTCTTTAGTTTTGTAGTGGAGATCTCTAAGTGTGAATCTACATCCATACCTTTCATCTTTAACTGTGTCTCTGATTCAACTTGTATTTGTTTTTCTTTAACTCTTGCCATTTCATCTATCTCTCTTTGCTTTAGTTCTCTCTCCTGATCTAATTGCTTTTGCTTTAATTCTTTTTCCTGATCTAATTGTTTTTGCTTAATCTCCTTATCATGTTCTAATTGTTTCAGTTTAGTTTCTTCAGCCAGTTGTGCCTCTTTGTGTTTTATCTCTAACTCCTTTTGTTTTGTTATCTCAGCTAGTTCTACAATCTCTTTTTGGTGTTGTCTTTCTCGTGCACGTTCATCTCTCTCAGCATCTTTTGCTTCCTTAAATTCTTGATCAGCATATTGCTCTAATTCCTTTCCTGTGTATTCTAATTCCTTGCCTGCTTTTATGAAATCAGCTAAAGTTGCCATGTTGTAGGGTAATAGGCTAAAGTTGATAGGCACTCAAATATTCACTCACTTATTTATATTAGATATGTTAAGTTTTGAAATCCCTGTGTATATAAAAAATATACTCTTAGATTACACCCTGAAAAATGGATCACAAAAAAAAATATACTAATCGATCACACCCTGAAAAAGAGATGCATTATTAATCATATTGCATTCAAAATACTTTGGGTATACTCATCTTAACATTCCAGATCAATCAGGTACAATCGTTTGGCACCTCAGGTCCAATCGTTTGGCACTACGACATACACCTTGCGTTATTCTTCTAAACAGCTGTTGTTCTCTCCTGGTTTACAAGAGCATCAACAATTAACCAATTGTAAACGACATATGACTTTAGACAATTTTGTACAATCACATGCCCCCGGACAACACAATGTGGTATAATTAATAATAAATGTCAATGTCCTGTCTTCGTTCTAACGTCTTCTACCTTCCCTAACTAATCTTGTTTAATTTATGGAAGTGTTGTGCAGACCGAGTCTGATTTGCATAGCGAAAGTAGTGCCATCGTGACCGTAACAAATAGAAAAGGTATACAAATAATTAAATAAATGCTTTGAAATAAATATAAAAGTAATAATAATGTTCAAATAAATAAATATATTCAATAAATAACTTATATGAACAAATAATATTTGATATAAGCCACAGATCCAGGCGAGCAGCCGCTTGGCGATTTGTAAACAATCTGTCGCTGATTGCAAATGGCGTAAGGCAGCTGTTTGTCAGTCGCGATACGTCACAGGCGCAGCGCTATTTTTAGATTGGGAAAATCGATATTGTTGTCGGCTCATTTTGTTTGTGTATCGCTCCGCCGTGAATCATTTTTGATAAATACTCATAAATAAATAAGTAATTGTAGAAATAAATGATAGAAAACTATAATAATAATACTTACAAATCAGAAGAAAACATATTCATAAGTCACAAAACAATTCATTAAGCATAAATAAACATTCGGTCACGATGGGCACAGCTCAGCTCGCACCTTGTTCTAGTCTGCACACGTCATTATTCACTAACATAAATTAAACCCTGTGATTAACTGACAGTAATACTATTTTAGAGCCGTGGGTGAGTGTTTTAGCTTGAACATTTGTCCAAGCTACACTTCTGACACCACTTTTATCCTAGCCTGTCATCAAGCGATGCTTCAGGCATTACGGGATAAACTTCTCTCGCACCACACAAAAAGATTGTAAGTCGTACGAGAGGAATTGATTACACATTTTATTGCCACTGGCTCTTTACATTACATCAATGCACAAAACGGTCGCTATTAAATCACACATGAATACACAGAATTGCCTATCACTAGTCGTTTCCTAACCCTACTGCTAACTCTATCTACTCGGCTAAAGAAACACGCATCGACGCTAAGCGATGCGCTCACTATGAAGTCTGTCCCCTGTCTGACTATTTTCTCCGCGTGACTACACAGCACGCGGCGGGACCGTGTGCGTACTTCGGCTTTTGCGTGCTGCATCATTCAGCACGCTTAGAGTAGCCGTCTACTCCTGAGTGGCATTCCACTTCTCCGTGTCTATCACGTAGGCGTGATCATGCCGTGACCAGAGTGCTTACTCTCTGGTTGACACCTCCGTGTCTCATGAGAGAACTATTTAATAGTTCCCCTTCCTATCACCTACCCTGCCCTCATGTAGGGGCACTGGGTTACCTCTAATCTACTTGAGGTAGACCACTCATTCAGGGTGGTCTTCACTCCTATATAACTGAGTCTTTGACAATGCGAAAGGGTGGAATACTGACCCTTGTAAAGAATAACATCACTACTTCTCAAATTGAAGTTTACATGGAAGGGGTCGAGTATCAGACACTTGAACTTAAGATAGACAATACAGACCTACTTCTAACCAATTACTACTGTCTAGGTGACCGCTCACAATCACTGGGGATACTACCATTAAAAGACAGAACAATAATTATGTGTGGCGATTTCAACAACCACTCGCAGAGCTGGAGCTATGATAAAAGGGACAAGAGAAGAAAGAAACTGGAAGACTGGCAGGAAGAGAATAGATTCATTTTAACAAATCGTCTGACCCGCATACTTTCTACTCGAGATCATGGCGCACTACAATTACACCTGACCTGGCTTTTCATTCACCAGACCTGTTGTGGAACATCACACTAATTTTTGAGAAACAACATGGTGGTAGTGACTATCGGTCAGACTTTCTGACTGTAGACAATGAGCTTGTAAGTGAAAGCAGAACACCCTCGAGGTGGAACTACAAGGAAGCAGACTGGGCAGTGTACACATATCGCACCAGCATACAAGTATACAGCATACATATACATATCTGAACACAGATAAAGACATAAATAAAGTAATTGAAGAGTTCGGCAAATGCACACTACAGGCAGGACGAGAAACTGCACCAAGAGAAGATAGTAAAAAATGCAAACCGTACTGCAGTTGTGAACTAGAACAGTTGCATAATGATGTGGAAGTGTGTAGAAAGCAAGCAGAGGCCAATCCCAACCAAAAGCACCACAGTAGATACCAGCACGCAAAAGTCAAATTTCAATGGGCCAAGCTGCAGGCTAGAAGGAAAGGTTGGCAGGAGAAAACAGAGTCACTGAACTTTGAAAGAGATGCAAGGAAGTTGTGGAAGCTAGTAAAACAACTTAACGACGAGGGCACATGGAAAAACTCAAAAGATTTGCACTATATAAAGACAAAAACATCTTAACATGAAAAAACCGTCATCAAGTCAAGCCAGCTTTCACTGGTACAAAGAAAAAATAAAACTTACGTCGCAATATGAACCACCAGGTCACTAACCAACGCCACATGGGCCGGTTGCGCCAAGGTGGAAAGTTTCTTTTTTTTTTCGGAAAACGGACTGACGGACGGACGTAACATGAAAGCAAGCAGCTGACCATTTTGCGGACTCATTAGCACAAGATAAAAATATCGAAATTAGTCCAGAGAAACAACAAGAGATTCGAGAGAAATGGCAACATACAGGCAGAATGAAATAGTACATGAGGTTCCGGAGGCACCTATCACAAACAGCGAACTGGAGCTAGCAGTAGCAAAACTGAAAATGAGAAAGTCACCAGGAGCCGAGCTTCAATAACTGATGGACCTTAGGAAGCGTTCTACAAGCCTGGAGAGAAGAAATGATATATCTCCTAAAACCAGGGAAAGACAGTTCCAGTGTTTACAGCTACAGACCAGTTAACCTCACCAATTGTCTCTGCAAAACAATGGAGCGTGTCATCAATCACAGACTGCAGTGGTACATTGAAGGTGAAAACATTCTTATGCCACAGCAGGCTGGCTTTAGGCAGTGCTACTCTACGGAAGATCAGACAACTTACCTCTCTCAAGACATTGAGGATACATTCCAAGAGAAGAAACTGGTGCTTACGGCATGGACAAAATGAAGAAACTGTACCCAGTACACAGCTTGAAATCCTGAGATAAGTATCAACATTTTTTTCAAGTTTTCATTTTCTCTTCATTGCTTTCTTTCTTTTCCATATTTTTATTCTTCTCATCTTGTCCTTGTGCCTTAATATAGTCTCCGTGACTATATGTTGTGTTTTGTGTATGTATTTGTTTGCTGATGAAAGCTAGTCGCCACAACATCCTGTATGCGTCTTAATCCTGTTCTGTAAAGCTGCATTACTTTGTGTTATTTTATATTGTTTACATTCCCACAGCTTTACCGCAGTTCCACAAAATTGTATTTATTAACTATGATGCAGAAATCCAGGTAATCAAGATAGCAACAGAGACATTACTAAATACCAACCATCGTATGCAACCTGTGGTGGTATTATAGATGCATAATCGGTACTTGAGCCGCTCCTGTCTGAGAAAGCCATCAAAACCTGCTCAAGACGACTACCACCTTGTGGACAGGCAAAAACAAATAATTATTCAGCCACAGACAGCAAATCACATACTCCGAGACTGCCCAAAATACAATATATCTAGGCTAACCGCCTGACTTAGAGAAACAACAGTGGAAGATAAACTCTATGGGCTACTGAGTGAACAAAAACAGATAGTTAAATTCATACAAGAGACAACATTGCAGTGTCAGACAAATTTCTTACGAAAGAAGAAGAACAAGAAGCTTAACCAAGTGGGTGCATTTAAATATCTAGGATCAATTAAAACATAAGATGGAAGATGCAAAATAGAGATTAAGAACAGAATAGGGCAAGCAAAAGCTGCATTTCAGAAAATGATAAGTATCTTATGCAATAAGTCACTATCATTGAATGTAGGAAAGAGAGTGCTGAAATGCTATATATATATATATATATATATATATATATATATATATATATATATATATATATATATATATATATATATATATATATATATATATATATATATACAACCTGTTTGGTTGTATGGCAGTGAATCTTGGAATATAAATGAACTAATTTAGGAAAAAACTTGGACGCAACAAAGATGTGGTTCCTGGGACGAATTATGCGAATTCCCTGGAGTGTCAGAGTAACTAACGATTGCCTGAAAGAGGCTAATGAAACTAGAACATTGTATACAACAATAAGAAAGAGACAGCTTAAATGACACTAAATGACAATAATCACTACATGATAATGGGACGCAGAGGTGTTTCCAAGGCACCAGGGCCGGGTTATATACTGGCCAAGACCTATTGACGCGTCCTCGTCGAGCGTCCTGGGCAACAGGTCCCTTCGGGGTCCTGGCTGAAGTCAATAGGATCGCCGATTCCTCCGAAGTCGGAGAGTGTCTGCCTGTATGGCGAGGAACCACCAGTCTGCACACCAATAAGCCAGACATGGGACAACGGATACTCACGCAAACCTCAGGTCCTGTATGACATCACACTGATGTTGGACAACAGGATGCCTTCATCCGACATACAGGACTTTGCGTTGGAGCTCAAGCCAACGAACACAAGCAAGCAAGCAACTACATGATAATAACTCATACCGAAGGCAATAAATCACAATAAATCCCATTAAATGACAGTAAATAACATTAAATGTCATTAAGCACTAAATGACAATAAATCATGATATATGACTTCCGGTTTAAAATGGCGTATAGGCAACTGAGCTGTTAATGCCAATGCAGTGTTTTTACTTCTTGCTACGGTTTGCTCACGCGTTTTCTTTATATTGTACTAGTAGCACATGATTCCGTCGCCCAAATACTGTGCTAAGTGCGTGGGGCGACACAGTGAGCTGCGGATTTTGTGTGGAATGCTTTTACTTGGTTACTGAACTAGCTGGTTTTGCCTTGTGCAGTAATGTGTGTGCAGCTGTTAGTTTTCTAGTGACTGCCGCTTCCATCGACGATGAACTAACTTTAGTGGCGGACTGTTTGTTGGCATTCTGGCAGCGGCCATATGCATTTGTGCCTGCGCGTACTGTTGGTTTTTCATGACTGCTGTCTGTTCCGCTTTTCACATGGGACAGTGAGGAGCATTTTGTGTGATATTCACTAGCTCAGGAAAGGAGCATTGTGGGTCACCCTTAGCCGTGAAGTTGGAACCGCGACTAAAGACTAATATGACAATCAATAACATTAAATGACAATAAGCACTAAATGACAATAAATGACATAAATGGCAATAAGCACTAAATGACAATAAGCACTAAATGACAAGCACTAAACGACAATAAATCACACTAAATAACATTAAGCACTAAATGACAACAGATCACATAAATGACGATAAGCAGTGAATGACAATAAGCACCAAATGGTAATAAATCACACTAAATAACAATAAGTACTAAATGACAATAAATCACACTAAATGACAATTAGCATTAAATGATGGTTCCAGTCGCCCTGCTACTGAGTGAGTGCTTGGCGCGACTCTGTGAGCTGTGAAATTCACCAACCAACTAACTAACTAGCATTAAATGACAATAAATGACAATAAATAACAATAAACACTAAATGACTATAAATCACAATAAATGATAATAAATGACAATAAAAAACAATAAAGCACATTACACGCCACTAAAATGTTTGTATGTCATTTTGCAGAACGTTGCGATCTACCCCATGTTTTTCTATGCAACATTTATGTAGTTTGACATTGCTTTCAGAACGAGAAGTCAACGTTTAAGTCCTACTTTATATCGGCGGCGGGAATAAACTGCTCTACCCCACCATCAGAGCGTCGGAAATTTAAGAGCGAGTGTTCTTATTCTTTCGGTCACGTCGAATTCTAGTTGACACTAAATGACAATAAACCACACTGAACCCACTGGAATATATTCTAGCTGACACTAAATGACAATAAACCACACTGAACCCACTGGAATATATTCTAGCTGACACTAAATGACAATAAACCACACGGAACCCACTGGAATATATTCTAGCTGACACTAAATGACAATAAACCACACTGAACCCACTGGAACATATTATAGCTGACACTAAATGACAATAAACCACACTGAACCCACTGGAACATATTCTAGCTGACACTAAATGACAATAACCCACACTGAACCCACTGGTACATATTCGGGATCCACAAGATCATTCCGTCTATGCCCGGTAACAAGTACGGTAAAACCTCGGTTTTCGTCGATAATCCGCCCGAAAACAATCGGCGAAATCTGAAACCGACGAAAACGAGGCAATTATTTTCATATGAATCAGTGTAAATCAAATTAATTCGTTCTAGACACTGCAAAATACACACCAAAAAACCCCCCATATTTTATAGAGAATAAATATAGTATTTAAACTATTTTTCTGCCCCAGACTTGTCCGAACTCGCACCTTCGCCATGCCTAGTAACACATGAAACACGTTAAGCGCTTCAGACGTATTCAACCAAACAAGGATTCAGATAAGTAGCCTTTGTGTTTTCATGTAGTGATTTACACGGGGAGGCGAACCCGGCCAACAAACGCCCGCCAAATTCGGATGTGTCGGCATAAGGGCGCCTAACCGGACACACCGCAATTACGTCTCAAAAAACACTCCAGGTGAACGCAGAAGAGGAAGAAGATGTAGTGTTTTTCATGTAGTTGTGTGTCTGTGTTTGTTTTTTCTGTGCTGACGAAGGCTTTGGCCTCAACGTCCATTTTGTTTCTTGTAATCGTTTTCAAGTAAAGCTCACAATCTACTTCTCGTTTTTTAGTGATTCATTCATTGCCTAGTAACACTGTGTATGCCAGTGGCCTCTTGAATTTTTCAAACCATCCTCTACTGGCCTTTAAATTACTAAGTACACTAGCACTCGTCCCATGCATCGTCTTAATGCCTCCGAAACAAAATCGCCATCTAACTGTTTTTTGGTTTAACCAAATTAATAATAACTGCCCGACATCTTCAGCTGTTTGCAATCTCTTTTGTTCGCTACATAAGCCTTCTTTATTGCTTCCTTTTTCGCCAGAATAGAACTTATCGTGGATGGCGACTTCCCGTACATGCGGTTAATTTCGGTAATCGTTACACACATTAGTGCTCTCGCATTTTCAATGATTTCCTTCTTCAATTCGATCGTGTTCCTGGTCATCTTCTTCGAAGGCTGCTGGCTCTGGAAACTGTCTTTGGTCCCATGATGGAGCTACCAGGAAAGGATTAACTTATTAGCAAGTGATGCGCACACAGCGAGAAACAACGCCAAAATCAGCAGAAGAACGCGTGGATCCCTTTGTTGTCCAAAATTAACAGCGAGGTCCAGTGGGCACGCCGACGAAATTCGAGACAACCGACGAAAACCGAGCCACATTGTCGCGGAAAAAAATCGACGAAAACTGAAGGCAACGAAAACCGATGCCTAACCGTATATAGCATAAGATTTAACTTACAGCCTACATACCTGGACTGGTATTACTGTTTGGTTATCGAACACTGTTGTAAATGCAGAAGAGAACTGTTGTAGGAATTGGAGTATTCCTTGGAATCATTCTGTGAGCAATTCCACCCACTACTTCAGTGCTCAAAGTCAGTGGGGTGACATCCTGTAGTATAAGATCATATTGTTCCATCTTGCCACTCAGCATGGCAGCATTTATAGCAGCACCATAAGCCACAGCTTCGTCTGGGTTGATATCAAGGCTTGGTTCCTGGTTTACAAATTGTAATCATAATACAAGCACATTAAAAATAGTTTTGTCACGTGAGTTACATTGCAGTCTTTCGTCACGTCTGTGGCTCAGTACATCGTACTACGACAAGCATTTCTTCTGGTTAGCTTTCCCTAACCTTTGACTGTTCCCAGGCTACCTACAAGGCAGCAGGTTTGTCTCTCTTATCTTCGTCTGGTTCCTGAACGACACGGCAGACCCAACCAGTAGCTGCGCCACCGTCGGTGGGGCTCTTGGGGCAATTTGGGGCTCTCGGCCTAAAGGCGCAATATCACAGCCCTGCTGTAAACTGGCACAACGTAATCACGTCCAAAAAACTCTCCCGATGAACGCAGCAGAAGAAGATATGTCACATTACAATTCTGAGGCCAAGGTGGAGGAACGTCAGAGGTGAAAAATTGTCATATGTCATATTACAATACCGAGACGACGGTGGGGAATTTCAGAAAGAAACAGTTGTCATATGTCATAGTACAGTCCCGAGGCCAAAATAGAGGCACGTCAGAGGGGAACAGTTGTTATATGTCACATTACAATCCGGATGCCAAGGTGGAGGCACGTCAGAGGGGCAACAGTTGTCAAATGTCACATTACAACCCCGCGGCGAATGGTAGAGGCACATCAGAGGGGTAACAGTTGGCATATGTCACTTTACAATCCGGAGGCCAGGGTGGAGGCATATCAGACAGGGGCAATAGTTGTCATATGTCACATTACAATCCCGAGGCCAAGGTGGAGACATATGAGAGGGGCAACAGTTGTCATATGTCACATTAAAATCCGGAGGACACGGTGGAGGAATATGGCGAGAGGGGAACAGTTATCATATGTCACATTACAATCCAGAGGCCAAGGTGGAGGAACATCAGAGGGGGAACAGTTGTCATGTCACACTACAATCCAGAGGCCAAGGTGGCACCGTGGATATCACTTTTGCCCGCCGGTTTGATGGGTTGAAGTTCGCATCTAGTCTGATTTTTAAAACTGACACTGCCTCTCAGATGACCCAATCTAAAATGGGTACCAAATATGACCTGGGAAGTAAAGTTGGCCGGCGTGATATTGAATAAATCGTGACCGGTGTGCCGACTGATATATACACATATGAGAGTTGTAATATGTATTTACCCAGTACGCCTTCATGTGTATGAAAAATTCCTTTACTGACTTACTGACTGATTGACTTATTGACTGATTGATTTACTGACTGATTTACTTAATTACTGACTTACTTACTGACCAACGTACTTAATTTCTGACGGACTGACAGACTTACTTACTGACTGAATTACTTATTGACATACTTAATATTTACTTACTTAATTAATTATTTACCGACTTACTTACTTAATTACCAACTGACTAACAGACTTAATTACTTACATACTGACTTACCGTCTTAATTACTTACTTAATTACTTACTATTTGCTTTCTTACTTGATCACTTGTTTTATATTACAATCCACGACTAAAACAGTCACTAATTAACTGCAAATATTCATTAATTGGTGTCAGCGCAGAATATCCTAGTGACAAAAACCACAAATTCGGAGCTTATGGAGAGAACTAAACAAAGGGGTGGGTGGCTGGGGTGATAGATGGACGAAATGATAAGTGGATGGATAAACTGGTAGCTATATGGACTGGTAAATGGATGGGTGGCTGGAGTGATAGACGGACGAAATGATGAGTGGATGGACAGATGCGCACCTGTATCCTCGTAAAGGTATTTTCACATTTTCTAGTTCAGTAATCGCATGTGTACGAACATGTTCGATGTGGCCGAAAGAATAAGAGCGCTCGTTCTTAAATTTCCTGCGCTGATGGCTGGGTAGGCAGTTCAACGCATATTCCTGCATTAAGTTGAACTTAAACGATGACTTCTCATTCAGAAGACAATGGCAAACTTTAAAAAAAAAGTTAGTTGCATAACCTTTACAGAACGTCGCAGTCAACCCTAGCATTTTTTGGCTGTTTGTGATCTTTTGGCAAGTTTAAGTTCAGTAGTTTGCCATTGCTTTCTGAACGACCGGCACCCATACCATTTTATAAAAACCCAACGCAAGGCGGTCTGCTGTCAAATCGCCCGCAGCTGTGTTTCGAAAGCGGTATGCGGGATTACGAACTGCGTCCGTAAATTCTTCGCCACGGAGCCTGGGAATCAGGCCACCCCACCTCTTTATCCCCTAGCCTAGAATACGTGTAGTCATAATACTTCACTCCCCAACAGAAGTAAATGTCATGGAACTACTTGCAGTTATGTAAGACCAACCAGGGTAACATGCCATACCTTTCCGTTGAAGAACTCTTTGACCAGCTGCCGGATTTTTGGAATACGAGTGGAGCCTCCCACCAGCAACACCTTTGTGACATCTTCGGCCCGGAGCTGGGCATCACTTAGGACTTGTTCTATTGGCTTTAGGGTGTTCTTGAACAGATCCTGGTGATATAATTCTCGTTTTTTGTTGAACTGTTCATCGCTGTGTTAACATCTACTCATGCAAATTAATGCTGATATCTTATTACTATTAAATTACATTGTTAATTTCCTAATAAGGTCCTGAAATTATTACATAATACCGGATTCTAGTAACAGCTACTAACAATCATCATTCAGTGCCTTGGGGTGGGAGATCATGCCTATCCACAAATTGCGATCTCCAACGGCATGGATCTATTTGTGTGTTTACTTCCTTCCGTGCCATGAGACAAGATTGTCAAGAATCTTCTCACGCTGTCTCCCTATATCTCGTTTTCCGCAAATCTTTCCAGTTGTCACGACATGTTCCAGATTTTGTCTTCTCATAATGTGGAAAAAAAAAATAAAAAAATAACTACTTCTTCTTCTTTATGATTGTGTGATAAGTTATCTTTGTTTATTTTGGCTGTCCAATTAATTTTTAGCATTCTTCTATGAAACTATATCTCCAAGGCTTCCATGACATTTTTCGTCTGTTTACTGCCACATAACGGAACACGCGCCACCAAGTATAAAGAAGAGACCTTACTGGATTTTCCCAGACAGTCACAAAACTGGACGACAAATATGAGAAACCAAGGAAAGGAAAACAACGTCATTGGACGGCAACGGGAGACGCTGTGAATTGTGGATTCGAAAGGATGTGTTTCTAAAAGGCTCCGTGTGAAGGTGACACCTGGAGGCGGTAATTTCGTGATGAAGCAGCTGGGAGTCCGGAGAGGAATGTATTAAAGACAACACAACAGTGGAAAGACCGGGTGCGGATACCTAGACTTTTATTTAATCAGTTGAACTGAGGATTTGGATAATTAGGCCTCAAGGGCAGCGAGCTGGACTTAGAGCTCGTAGGTAGATGTTATTTAGGTGAGCGCCGATCCTGCGTATAGGGATCAGCTCACGTTTCTACAAGAGTATATACTTTGTCCTGCGGCGGAATAAACGTACGCATGTGTCTCGAAGTGCCTGTCCTCTAAATCCCACGGGACCGTACACTTAAAGCAACTCAAATTGAACTCGTCAAGAACAGATCAGAACAACAAAACATGTTCTATCTTACCAACAGGATCATGAACACATGGCAGACTCAAATCGAGCAAGCGAAAGACGTACGTTTATTCCGCCGCAGGACAAAGTATATACTCTTGTAGAAACGTGAGCTGATCCCTATACGCAGGATCGGCGCTCACTTAAATAACATCTACCTACGAGCTCTAAGTCCAGCTCGCTGCCCTTGAGGCCTAATTATCCAAATCCTCAGTTCAACTGATTAAATAAAAGTCTAGGTATCCGCACCCGGTCTTTCCACTGTTGTGTTGTCTTTAATACATTCCTCTCCGGACTCCCAGCTGCTTCATCACGAAATTACCGCCTCCAGGTGTCACCTTCACACGGAGCCTTTTAGAAACACATCCTTTCGAATCCACAATTCACAGCGTCTCCCGTTGCCGTCCAATGACGTTGTTTTCCTTTCCTTGGTTTCTCATATTTGTCGTCCAGTTTTGTGACTGTCTGGGAAAATCCAGTAAGGTCTCTTCTTTATACTTGGTGGCGCGTGTTCCGTTATGTGGCATTTACTAATTGTCCAGGATTCGCAACCGTATGTTAAAAGTGGTTCTATGTAACATGCAAGAACTCTCTTTCTTACTTTCAAATACAATGCCTTAATGCACAAAACGTTCATCATTTGATAGAATGCAAATTTTGCTTGCCCTATTCTGTTTTTTTTTAAAAATCTCAGTGATGCATCTCCTATCTGATGTTATCTTAGTGCCTAGATATCTGAATTTATGCACTTGCCCCAAAATAACGTCATTTACTTTAACTGCACATTTAGGCACAATCTGTTTCTGTGATATCACCATGATGTCAGTCTTTCTATTATTCAAACTAAGGTCCAAGCTTTCACTTTCTAAAACCACTGTATATATCATTTCCTGTAGTTTCTAACTTGTTGCTTTCAAGACGGTGTCATCAGTATAACGTAAGTTATTTATATTATGTTCACCAACCAGGTTCCCTGACATATTTTCTGTAGATCTCATTATATGTTCACTGTACAATGAGAACAAATCGGAAGCCATTACAAAATGAAGCCTCTCTTTATACATTGAAATATTTCTACCAGGTTCGCGATTCTTATGGCTGCTGTTTGTTGCCAGTATACTTTCTTATTATTCGCAGATCTTTGCCCTCAATGTTCAGTTGCTTTAGTAATTTTATTAATTCTTCATGTTTCACATTGTCAAATCCTTTTGTATATTCTTTGGAGCATACGTACAGACCTGTTTACTTCTATAGCTCTTTCTAATAGTTTCCTGAGAATATATATATTCTCAGGAAACTATTATATATATATATATATATATATATATATATATATACTCAGGAAACTATTATATATATATATATATATATATATATATATATATATATATATATATATATATATATATATATATATATATATATATATATATATATATATATATCATGTGCCATGCCGGAAAGCGTGGGCGGTCATGACTCGCCATTTCACTCGATCACCAGTGTCGTGGATCAGCTCAGTGTTCCTGTCTCGTCCATGCCATGTGGCCAAGCCATCCAGGTATTTTCCCTCGGTCGTCCTCTTGGTCTGTTCCCCTCGATCTTGCCAGTTGTCACTAAGTTCTCCAACCCATTTCTTCTCATAACATGTCCAAAAAATTTTGACTGTCTACGTCTAATTTCTCTAATCAGTCTACGATGTTCATTTGTCTCCTGTAGTACTTGGTCATTGGTTTTTCTGTCTGTCCATGGTATTCTTTACATTTTCCTCAGAAACCACATTTCTGCAGCCATCAGATGCTTTTCAGCTTGACTGCTCATTGTCCAAGTTTCACATCCATACAAAAGAACAGGCTCTATGTATCCCCTCAACACTCATTTTCTCGTTTCAATTGACATCTTTTTATTGGTCAATATGTTTTTCATCTTGCTAAAGGCTACTTTCGCCATGGCGATTCTTGTTCTAATCTCTTCAAGGCATCTCCCATCAGATGTTATAACTGTTCCAAGATAATTGTACCGATTCACTTGTTGAAGAATATTTCCATTTACTCGTATATTACATTGTGGCACTTCTTCCTTCCTACTGACGACCATAACCTGAGTCTTTTTACAATTTAATTCTAACCCCAGTTGCTCACTGTGTACAACAACCGCATCTACTAATTGTTGCAGGTCCTGCGCATTGTCTGCAATTAATACTGTATCATCTGCATATCTAATATTATTGATGTTTCGTCCTCCAATGCTGATTCCATTTATATCCTCTACATTTCTGAAAATATTTTCACTGTACAGGGAAAAAAGATCTGGAGACATCACACATCCCTGCCTAACACCTCTCTTAATTGGCTGATACAATATATATATATAACGTTGTTTGTGTCCTTTCCCTCCACAAATCCACACTGTTCCTCCCTAATTTCTGGTTTTATCTTGTTTCTTCAGTTGTCGTTGTCGTGTGACTCATAAGACTTATTGTGCGATGCTCTTCGCATTCTAACACGCCTGGTTTCTTTGGCAGAGCTATAAAGATGGATTTTAATATATCATTAGGAATGTACGGCTTCCAGTAAAATGACGACGACGTGACGCGTTTATTCTTCGGGAGACACTGTTCAGTGTTTTCCTGTGGATTATGTCGTGTTATTTCGTATTCGTTTGTTGGAAGTGTTTGAAAGAAGCCACGGAAGGCAGGTGGTGAATGAAATTTTTAGGGCAGCCGACAGATATTTGATGGTTATGGTCTCAAGTTTCGCAAGGGCAGGCAGGAGATCTCTTTAGTGGGACAAGGACTGCGGTCACCTGGCCAGTATGGTCACTGCCAGGAAGGAAAGAAACGGTAAACTACCTTCTTTAAAAGTGCCTAGTTCATTATGATTTGCCTAAAGACAGATCATAATAAGACAACGACAGAGACATTAAAATTAGCAACATGGAATGTTAGAACGTTAAACGACCACGAAAAATTAGATAAAATCAAACAAGAAATGGAAAGAGAGAAAATTAGTATTTTAGGGATGTGCGAAACGAGATTGACAGGAGCAGGCATCAAGATAGATGAAGAATTTAAGATTATTCTGGAGGAGAAGATCGACAAAGGGGAGTAGCAATTATCTTGGACCGGTAAACATCAAAATCCGTTCAAGGATATTGGGCCGTGCCAGACAGAGTTCTACTAGTTAAATTAAGCGGCAGACCTTTTAGCATAAATGTTATTCAAGTATATGCCACAACAGGAGACTCCAGTGAAGATAGTGTAGAAGAATTTTATAATGACATATATTCTGCTTTAAAGAAATGTAAAAATTCAGAAATAGACATCATAATAGGGAATTTCAATGCAAAAGTGGGAAATTAAGGTGATAGATACACAGTAGGAAACTATGGTTTAGGAGAGAGAAATGAAAGAGGATACAGACTTGTAGAGTGGGCAAAAGAGCATGAAATGATTGTAGGAAACACCTGGCTTAAGCAACACCCTATAAGATTGTGGACATGGAGGAATCCTGATAGCAGGACTAGAAACCAGATTGATTACATTTTGATTAGCAGAAGATTTAGAAATGTGGTAACAATAGCAAAACCAGTTCCCAGTTCTGATTGTTATAGTGATCACAAATTACTTACAGGAATGTTGAGGATAAAGTTAAAGAAAGTCAAGTATATGTCTGATCTAGAGATCCTATGCCAGGATGTGGATAATCAATGGGAAACGTTGAAGAATTCAATCAGTTTGGCTGCAGAAGCAACTATTCCAAAATTAAAGAAGGTAGGTCGTAAGAAATGGATGACTGAAGAAATTTTACACCTAATGGAAACAAGAAGATTCAACAAAAATAATTCTTCCAAATATGAAGAAATTCACAGACAAGTCAGAATATTATGCAAGGAGGCAAAAGAAGCATGGCTTGAGAAAAATTGCTTAGAAATTGAAAATCAACACAACAGTCAAAATACCAAATTAATGCACACAAGAATTCAGGAACTTACTTATAAAAGAACAAGTACATCAGCAGGCTGTCTAAAAACTAAAGATGGCAAAATCATAATATAAAAAGATCAGATTCTACATGTATGGTCAGATTATGTGAAAAACCTTTAAGATGATAACAGAGAGGAACAGTATGATATTCGATTTAATAATGAAGGACAGCCAGTTTTGAAGATGGAGGTTCGAAATGTTGTTAAACATATGAAAGCTGGCAAGAACCCCGGTTCAGATAACATCACAACAGAAATGATTAAAGCTTTAGAAGAATATGGAATAGATCAAGTCACCAGACTGCTGAACTCATCATATGATACCGGGCATACACCTTCTGAATTATGTAATTCTGAATTTATTGTAATCCCAAAGAAATCAGGAGCCTTGGAATGTGATCAACATAGAACAATTAGTATAATGAGTCACATCACAAAAATTTTGCTAAGAATTATCATGCAAAGAGTGAGGAAGAAAATACAACCTGAAATAGGGGAAGAACAATGTGGGTTTGTAGAAGGAAAGGGTACAGTAAATGCTGTGTATATGCTGCGAACAGTTATTGAACGGGCTATAGAAGTAAACAAGGATATACATCTTTGCTTTATTGACTACACAAAGGCTTTCGATAGAGTTAGACATATCAATATGGTGGATATGCTTGCAGATCTACAGATTGATGGGAAAGACATTAGACTTATAAAAAAACATATATTGGAAACAACAAGCTGCCATAAGGATTGATAATGAAGTGGTACAATATCAGCCCATTAAGAGAGGTGTTAGGCAAGGATGTCTAATGTCTCCAGACCTTTTTTCCCCTATACTGTACAGTGAAAATATTTTCAGAAATGTAGAAGATATAAATGGAATCAGCATTGCTCCCCCGATGTGTCTCCACCTTGCCGCGGTGGGGGAGCTTGAGTGTCCCACTGACCCCAAGCGCTTTGCCAATGGATATAAACTACATATTGGACAGCTCTTGGGATAGGGACCAGACTAAGAGAGACACAACCTGCTGCTCTGTAGGTAGACTGAGGATAGCAGTCAAAATTTAAGCTCAGGCGCACGAAGCCACAAACTTGGTCCAGACACTTACACAAAGGCCTCCACCTGAGAGATGTAGCTGAGCGCCTCTACGCTACTACCCTTGGATGAGAGAGCCGGGCCGATACTCACCTACCGATAAATGGAGGTGAGATACTGAGCACGCTACATGCCCAGTTTAGATACTTGTCCGAAGGCTCTCAGCTGGGGGATATGATGGATCCCCGGATAAGAGGGCCTGGCCGTTTCTCGCTCACTGCTGTACGGAGGTAAGGTGCTGAGCCGGCAGCACATGTAGCCTACCTCGTGAGCGAGTACTAAAAGGTGGAAAAACACCTCGGTCGCACGTTCCGATGAAAGTCTGTAAACGTACTCATAGAGTGAGTGTAGTCAAAGGTGGAAAATTGTCTCGATGACACGAAATGGAACGCCTGGCTTGCGAATCCATTGCGCCGCAGCCCGAAGCAAAAGCTTGCTGTGTGGAACTCGAAATAAGTCTAACTTGTCTCGAAACCTGAGGAAGGCTAACCTCATTAAAAATGCCCGCTGAAGTCGGAAGTGCCAGCCTACAGGCAGCAAAAAAAAAAATGGCACTACGCAATTACGTCCGAGTGAAATGTCTTTCGTGACCGGAAAAGCTCTAACTAGTCTTCCCTCGTGCTAGGAACAGCTACCTAGTTTCCAAATGCTGCTCTTGTTCGGAACAGCTCTGACTAGGTAGTTTTTCGAATGTCCCTCGTGCCTGGAACAGCTCTGATGGGCACAAAAGACAAGCACATGTCTGAACCGAAAACTCGCTGAGTGGACACCGTCTGCAAACCGGTCTGGTTTGTGCGGGAACGGCCCGTGGTGAACGAAATGCCCAATATATTGAAGTGAGGATTTAAAGCAGCCATGAGCAGGACGTGACGATTCCCTCGGTGAGCCCAGCACCAGGGCGCTATGTGTCGGCCCTGCAACTATGGAAGCCACCTTGGATTGCGGAAAATGCTATGGACTGTCCCTGCCTTCCTTTGAGGGATGACCGTTGTCTTCGACCGTTCCAACTTGGCCAGCTGGGTTGTGGATGGTACCGCAAAAGTGAGAGTCTCCCAGGAATGCTACCTGGTCAAAAAAGCACGCTAAAGCCGGATGTGTTGGCCTACGGGTTTTGGCCCAAGGGCGCATAACTTAGATACACCGCAATCACATCTGAAAAAACACTCCGGATGAACGCAAAGAAGAAGAAGAAGAAGAATCAGCATTGGAAGACGAAATATCAATAACATTAGATATGCAGATGATACAGTATTGATTGAAGACAATGAGCAGGATCTGCAACAATTAGTAGATGCGGTTGTTGCACAGTGTGAACAACTGGGGTTAGAATTAAACGGTAAAAAGACACAGATTATGGTCGTTGTCAGAGCCTAGCTATGCAGCAACATCGTTACGGCACCCGGCGGACAAGAGTTGTCGGCTGGCAAGATTGTTACCTGACACGCGACCAGCGGTCAGGCTGACGACAGACGCACGCAGGCCACGTGACCCCACCAGAGGCAGTGGGCAGTGTGCGTGATAGCTCAGACCGAGCTGGGACAGGAGACTGGAAGGACATGTGTGACGAGAGCAAGGCGTTTGTGTGAATCTCCGTGGTTGTAAGCCGAACGACTGATATCTTGAGCGTCAGACCTATGAGCTGTATTGTGGTTGTGAGTTATATATTGTAGATCGTTGTAATTATCGTTCTGTATTTAATGTGGCAATAAATCCATAGAACTTGTGTTGCTGTGTCTTACGTCGAATCACGTTATACTTGTACTGTCTCACACGTGTTAGCCAACGAGCCGAATATAAGATCCTGACATGTGTGGACGTGGGTTGCTCGTCTTTGTTTAAGAACCTAATATATTTAGACGTGTGTTGCTCGTCTTTGTTATTTAAAACTATAATTCTTGTACGTGTAAAATTTGTCAAGGTTATAGTGATGTACATGTGATCGGAAAAGTCTCAGTGTGATCCATTAATACATTGTCTAAATATGTTTAAAATCATTAGTAAATGTGCAGTACATATTGTTTGAGCCTGTAAGCGTGTTAAACATTTGTGATTTGTGAAAAGTGTCAACGTTTGACCTTGTCGACATTGTGATTTTGTCGCCATTTTGACCTTGTCGCCATCTTGTAAACTTGATGTCTATGTCCTTACTGAATGTCATCTTGATGTAAGTGATGTGTCATCAATGTTATTGAGTGTTGAAATACAGATAGATTGTCTTTGTGTATTGAGTTTGTGGAACGCAAAAAGTTTTGGAAAGAGTGTAACTTCTGTTGAAAGAAACACTGTTGACGACAAATTTACGACATACAACTATACTCAACGCCATCCAAACCTAATCAACACTTAGTGACTTGCAGGCACACACCAACAAACACACGCTAACTTATTTCTCTCCAAAAACAAAGCAGGTTTTTGCGTACCATCCAAAACTTTGCCGTAGAGGTCATTAGTGTTTCCGAAGTACGACCCTACAGTTTTCTAGCCCGATTGTCCAACCATTCGTCACCATATCCAAGGGCACTTGAGTATATTTTTCTTTACTTTAACTTTACGTATGCATTAGTGGGCACGCATCGTATAGTCAAATCAATTGTAAATTGTTTTTCTACTAACCATTTACAACATATTTTGTGTGGTTGATTCTCATTGACATATTTTCTCCATCATGTCGTCATTATTTGATTTCATCGATATGGGGTTAAAATTAAAGTTACAAGGTGATGAATTAACAAAATGGAGTGAGAATAAATACGCAGAATACCTACTTGTTCAGGAAAAAGCTGCTGAACGCGATGAAAGGGCCGCAGAACGAGCTGCCAAGCAAGCAGAGGCAGAAATAGCCTTGAAACAGGCAGAGATTGAAAAAGCTGCCAAGCAAATAGAAGCAGAAACAGCTCTAAAGCAAGCAGAAATAGCAGCTCAGAGTAAGAGGGAAGAACTAGAATTACAGTTGAAAATGAAACAACTTGACACCGAGACTGCAATGAATAAAGAGTCAAAGAAATCTGAAAGACTGGAAAAAGAAAACCAGTATAAGAAGTATCAAGGTATCGTTCGTAACTATACCTCGGGTGACTGCATAGCAGCCTTTACCCAAAATTTTGAGACATTAATGGAACATTACCAAGTTCCACTTTCGGAATGGAATATTCTATATATGAGGAGTCTATCTGGGGAACCTCTTAAAGTCATTGAAACCATCCCCAAAGACCTCAGAAAAGAGTACCATTATATTAAATCTAAAATAATGGCACATTTCATGTTAGATGAGGCAGGGTACAGAGAACAATTCAGTAAACTGAGTCCAAAATCAACTCAAACGTTCTCTGACTACCTCTGTTTAGTCCGAGACATTTTCAGCAAATGGACTTCATCAGCCAAAATTAACAAAAATTATGATAAATTAGAAGATCTCATCATTCGAGATAAAGTTCATTTCTTCTATCCCATCATCTTTTTCTAAGTTCTTACAAGGAGAATGAATGCACAAGTGTGGAAGAAATGGAAAGACGTGGGTCGGCCTATTATACGGCAAATAAACAGTGTTTTGCCACTGAAGCTACTGACAGTAACTGGGTAGCAGCAGCCAACTATGAGAACAACTATAGTAGGCAAAAACCGAACAGGCCTACCTCTGATAAAGTTATACATTGCATTCACTGTAAATTTTTCCACCATTTGAACGAGATGTGCGATAAAAACCCAGGGTACCCAACATACTTGCAAAATATGGTAAACAGACAAGACAGAGAACGTAAATCGTTCAAAAGTGCACGTAAATGTTTTCTCTGCAAGGCTTACGGTCACCATCGCATGGATTGTAGAGGCAGGCATATGACCAACAAAGCCAATGCCGCCTTGTTCGATAGCTCAGCGTCAGAAGACGAAAATCCAGAAAAACATCCTGTACATGCAGCACAGGCTTGTGATGTATTTAGTGCTAACAAATGTACTGTCTGTAATACCTTCTATGAAAATGGTATCTTAACATGCGGGCACGCCGTCCCTATTACCAATGAGGAAGCTAACTTGGTAATAGACTCAAAATCAGACTATGTACCATATTGTAATAATGTTATTAACATCACTCAACCTCATTCCTTATGTAAAGAGATCAATACTCAACAAGAAGGTGAGGAGATGAACAAAACCTCAAGACTGTCGTTAGGAAACTAACGTTCCATAAAGGTTACATCAACGACACAGTATGCACATGTATACGCGACACAGGGGCTTGTCTTATCGGTCTTCGAAAGACCTTAGCTGATCCTAAAGACTACCTAGATGAGTACATCTATTGCAAAACTGTTTCAGGGACAGTAGAGAAATATCCCATGGCATGGGCCAATATAAAATCACCTTTCCTATCAGGCAGAGTAACTTGTGCTTTATTAGACAATCCATGTTGTGATTTATTAATTGGAAATGTATTAAATGTGACAGATTACACAGAGTCCAAACCTCACACAAGGCAAAAAGTTAACACCACAACAAATACTGCCTTAACTACCCCACTCATCATACAACAACATGATGAACAGACCAAGATACCACACCATACCAACGTGATTACCATCTCAGAACAAGAAGAAACAGAAACTGGTGTGTATCAGCACAAAGAAAAAGGTGCAGAAAACAAACAGTTCACAACAGCGATGAAAGATCATAAATCATCATGGTATATACTATACCTCCTATACTCTCTGTTAACTACACACATAACCAAGTGCACACAGTGGATAGTTATACTTGCACTACTGATTGTAAATACAAAACAAATGTCTTCACAAACAGTTATATTTCCACATCATCATGACACAACACAGATGATATTACTCATGACAAACCAGCAGACTTTGTTACTTATGTCATTACTGTTGAACCAAATTTTGTTACTGCCACTCATAAGCTCTATGTTAAATCAACGCATACGAATATCTATGCTGAACAATGTAAAACATCAGTCGGTGGAATTACTGACAAAAATCAGCAACAAATTACCCTACATATTGTGGAAAATATACACAAATTGCAAAAGATCATACAAACATGCACGATTACAGTTCACAACTATACATGGTGTATTATTATTGTTTGAACTATTGAATGGATACACACATGTACGAGTGCAGGTGTGGAGATAGCACTCAAAATGATCTCAACATGAAATTTGAAAATCCTTTTGGAAGATTTTAACACGTAACCCACTTTATATCCTTAGATCCAGTAACTCCAGACTGGCCTTGTCTGCTATACGACTCCTCCTATCTGACATTCCTAATATCATTCACTATACTGACGACATCTGTGTCCATACAGAGACAACGACGGAACTATAACATTGACACCTGGACAGGACGTTCTACTACTACTACCTAGTATCAGACAGCACGGACTGACAGTGAAGCCTTCAAAGGTGAGCATGGCTTACCAAGAGATATCATTTTTGGGGTACAGAATATCCAATGGCTTTGTCATGACAGACAGCAAAATTGTCTCCAAAATTCTAAAACTGTCACTTCCAACAAATAAGAAACAAGTCCGCAGTCTGTTGGGACTGATCAACTATTACAGGAACTTTATTCCTGATTTTTCAGAACTGACTGAGGTTTTTTCTAACTTACTAACCAAGGATAAGCCTGAAAAAGTTGTACACGATGAATGCCTACGAAATGCATTTCATAAAGTTTTGGCACACTTTTCTGATAAGAATTCCAATAATCTCATTCTTAAATTGCCCAACATCCATTTACCTTTCAGGTTAAGAACAGATGCTAGCTCCGTTGCCATTGGGGCAGTCCTGTTGCAGGAATACAACAACATCCTGCACCCAATTTGTTTCCTATCAAGAAAATTGAGGCCTCGAGAACGTGCATGGTCCATTCCACAATTAGAAGCACTGGCCTTAGTAGAAAGTGTGACGAAGCTATCAAAATATCTTCTAGGACGTCATTTTATCATCGAAACTGACAACAGTCCATTACGGTATATAAATGCCGGAGTACCATCCAATAATATGATTGCTCGCTGGTCCTTAAAGCTTCAAAATTTCAGTTTCGAAGTTCGCCATATTCCCGGCAGAATGAATACAATTGCCGACCTTTTGTCCCGTTGTCCGACCGACCCAGTAAGCAACGTCTGAGTGCAGTGTGGAATACACTCAGACCAACACAGCCACCAATGAGTGAATTTTGTTGCCATTCACCTACTGTGTAAGGTCTATAGTTGAAATTGTGATACGGTTTAATACCGACATGTATAATATACTTATTTTAATCAAGTCATGTAATGAGTGTAGTATAATTGTGTAGTGTGTGTTAGAAAGAGAACAGTATTAATTGTAAATATACACTAAGAACAGTGTCACAGACGCTTAACCACTTACCAGAAGCGAACTTTACCATTTAACAGTGACACCTGTGAGTGATTGTCTTCACCGTGATATTTTAACGACATGTGCAAATGTGGACCGAACATTGACTTCTACACCACCTCTGCAGCGAATGTAATCCAAATTGTTCGACGTTTGAACATCCGAAATAAGAACATTCGATCATTATCCATAAGTTGTGAACACATCGGAAACAAGAACATTCCATCATAATCCGAGAGTTGTGATACTATAACATCAAACACGAACTTTGATAACATTTTACCATCCGTTAAAACCGGAACAGTTGTGTTCAAACAGTGAAACAGCAATTAAATTTTGCGTTTCGTGTGTATTTCCGGTGCAATTTAAATATTTTAGCAAAATTAGCAGACGATATACAAATTTCCAATAATTTATGACAATTGTAAAATCCTTTTGAATCCATAAAATATAATACACCAATTGTGTACTTATTTATTTTGATTAGTGTAATCTTAGAATCATATCTTGATTAATGTATTCATATTACCGACTTTTTTTCGTTAATATGAAGAAACGTCAAGCAATGACGCTAAGAAATTAAATAATTATTGTAATGTATAGAATTTCTTGAATGTCAAAATTACTTCCCTTGCATTTGTGAATTACATCAAGGGCCATAATTTGAAACATATTCATTAATGTGTATTGTATAGATAGACATTTTGTTGCTCAAATGGTTAGCACACCAGGTAGGCGTCCACCAAGCATGTCATAGAGCTGCCAACATTGCAAACCAACATGAGAGCTCCTGGCCAAATGAGGTCAGAGTTTAAGTGTTTAATACGACTAATACAAAGCCGTATTTCAGTCTGGCTAGATGGCTGTTGCAAAACAACCATATTATTACGTTTTTTTTCAAATTGCTGCGAGGTAGATGCGTGAAGCTGGTACTACTGATCTGACTGGGTATTATTGCAATGGAGGTAACCAGGCATCAGGGGGATGAAACCTGAGTTGTGTTAAAAGTTGTACTTCATTTGTCATTTCAATGCAACTTACATTTTGTGTATATATTTCTATGCCATATATGTATTTTCATGCATAACACTGGGAAAGAGTAGTCTCTGACATGAAATTAACACTACCCCAGTATATACATACATCATGAATGAAAGATGACATCTTTCATTGAGGTACCCGGGGAGAATGTCAGAGCCTAACATGGTATAGCTATGCAGCAACATCGTTACGACACCCGGCGGACAAGAGTTGTCGGCTGGCAAGATTGTTACCTGACACGCGACCAGCGGTCAGGCTGACGACAGACGCACGCAGGCCACGTGACCCCACCAGAGGCAGTGGGCAGTGTGCGTGATAGCTCAGACCGAGCTGGGACAGGAGACTGGAAGGACATGTGTGACGAGAGCAAGGCGTTTGTGTGAATCTCCGTGGTTGTAAGCCGAACGACTGATATCTTGAGCGTCAGACCTATGAGCTGTATTGTGGTTGTGAGTTATATATTGTAGATCGTTGTAATTATCGTTCTGTATTTAATGTGGCAATAAATCCATAGAACTTGTGTTGCTGTGTCTTACGTCGAATCACGTTATACTTGTACTGTCTCACACGTGTTAGCCAACGAGCCGAATATAAGATCCTGACATTCGTCACTAGGAAGAACGAAATACTACAATGTAATATATTAGTAAATGGGAATATTCTTCAACAAGTGAATCGATGCAATTATCTCGGAGTAGTCATAACATCTGATGGGAGATGCCTTGAAGAGATTAGAACAAGAATCGCCATGGCGAAAGTAGCCTTTAGCAAGATGAAAAACATACTTATCAATAAAAAGGTGTCAATTGAAACGAGAAAAAGAATGTTGAGGTGCTACATGGAGCCTGTTCTTTTGTATGGATTTGAAACTTGGACAATGAGCAGTTAAGCTGAAAATCATCTGATGGCTGCAAAAATGTGGTTTCAGGGAAAAAATGCAAAGAGTACCATGGACAGACAGAAAAACCAATGACCAAGTACTACAGGAGACAAATGAAAATCGTAAATTGATTAGAGAAATTAGACGTAGACAGTCAAAATTTTTTGGACATGTTATGAGAAGAAATGGAATGGAGAACTTGGTGACAACTGGCAAGATCGAAGGGAACAGACCAAGGGGAAGACCGAGAAGAAATACCTGGATGGCTTGGCCACATGGCATGGACGAGACAAGAACACTGAGCTGATCCAAGACTCTGGTGATCGAGTGAAATGGCGAGTCATGACCGTCCATGCTTTCCGGCATGGCACATGATTGATTGAGGAATGTACCCACTAGAATAGATGTCATTTAGGAACTTTGTCAATATTTCGATTCCAAAAGCACCTAGAGCCTCAACTTCCTCCAGTATAATGTCGGTCTTGACCGGGTGCCTTTTCTTTCTTCATGCTATGAAGTGCATTTTCAACTTCCACTACAAGTATTATGGAACCTCACCATTGTTTTGAATATTTACATCCGGACTCGCATTATCATACAACTCTTCCAGATATTCGGTTCATCTATTGATTATATATCATCTTGTCCCATCAATATTGCCCCATTCCTCGATTTTAAGCATCCAGTGGTATGTCGTGTTTTCCTACCGTTACTGTATTTATTTGTTGGCTTCTGGCGCATTTTTTTTGCATTATCCTCATTTTGGGCTAATAGTTCTTGGTTCTATCTTCCAGCTACTAGGTTAAGTGCGTGGAGCGACACCGTGAACTGTGGATTTCATTTGACATGCTTTTACAACTGTCCACGGTGGTTATATGTTCAGAAAAATTGCGGACGGCGGGTTGTTGAACTAGCGGGTTTTGCCTTATGCATTAATGTGTGTACAACTGCTCGTTTTCAAGTGACTGCCGCTTTAATCGAAGATGAACTGTAATTTTAGTGGCGGACCTTTGTGCTGGCATTCGGGCAGAAGCCTTGTGCATGCATGCCTGTACGTGCTGTTGGGTTATCGCGACTGTGTCTGTTCAATTTTTCATATGGGACAGTGATGAGCATTTTGTGTGATACTCACTCGCACAGGAACGGGGCATTACTGGGTGACCCTTTTCCGTGAAATTGGAACCACGACTAACGATTAACCACTTAAAATGTCCACCAAAATCTAAGCTTATGTAGTTCATGCAAATACAATGCAGACTTACCATGTTCAATTCCTCAAACTTGGCCCTCGTCAATAATTCTGAAAAGTCCTCACCATCAACAAATGAATCAATCTCCACCCGTACCTGTGGTGCAGAAGACAGTGCTCTCTTGCCTTTTTCCACCTCTCGACGCAGTCTCTGTATGGCGCGCTTATTGTCTTTTATGTCTTTTCCTTTCTTTTGGCTGTACAGCTTAATAAAGTGATCCACAACACGGCGGTCGAAATCCTCGCCGCCTGTTTAGTGTAAAATAAATGAGTAATGTAAATGTGTTTATCACCTTATCTCATTGAAAGAATCTCAATTAATCAATCAGGTGCAGTCTCCACAATGAAGGTTGGCTGCAATAGATCTCGAGCACTGTCTCTCGCCTGTCTGTCAGCACACCAGAAGTTTAAGAGCGAGCGCTTTTATTTATTCAGCAATGTTGACCTTACATTCGCGCGCGCTCACGCATGCACGCACGCACGCGCGCGCGCTCGCGCACACACATATACACACACACGCTCACTGAGAAATAAACATCATAATGAGAGACTTTAATGCTAGAGTAGGAAATCAAAGGGATGGATGCACAGTTGGTAAACATGGGTTGGGAGAATGAAATGAGAGAGGTGACGGGCCTGTAGAATGGGCAAAAGAGCATGAACTGATTGTTGGAAACACCTGGTTTAAGCCACATTCAACAAGATTATGCACATGGAGGAGTCCTAACACTAGGATTATAAGCCAGACTGATTACATCCTGAGTAGCAGAAGGTGTCTAAGTGCGTCAACAGTGCAAAAACAATTCCAAATGCAGATTGTTACAGTGATCACAGATTGATTATAGGCACATTACAAGTAAACTTAAAGAAGATCAAGTATGCACCAGGAGACACGAAATTTGATTTGTGCACATTGAAAAATGACAAGGAAATAGAAGACATTTTTTAACATAGAAGTAAAGAACATATTTTATATACTGTCTGATCTAGAGATCTTATTTCAAGATGTAGATGACCAATTGGAAATGTTGAAGAATTCAATCAGTTTGGCTGTAGAAACAACTATCCCAAAATAAAAGAAAGCAGGTAGTAATAAATGGATGACTGAAGAAATTTAACAACGAATGGAAACAAGAAGACAGAACAAAAATAATCCTGACAAATGTGAGGAGATTCACAGTAAAGTCAAAACATTATGTAAAGAGGAAAGGGAAGCATAGCTTGAGGAAAATTACATGGAAATTGAAAAACAACACAACAGTAACAATATCAAGTTAATACACAAAATAATTCAGGAGCTTACTAACAAAAGAACAACTACATCAACAGGCTGCCTGAAAGGAAAGGATGGCAAAATCACAATAGAGAAGTATCAGATTTTAGATACATTGTCAGATTACTGAGAGAACTCCATAATGATACATTTGAAGAACAGTAGGATATTTCTTATAATATGGAAGGACACAAACTTTGAAGATCGAAGTTCAGCATGCTCTCAATCAAATGAAAAGTGGCAAGACCCGGGTCGAGACATTACAACCGAAATTATTAATGTTTTAAAAAAGTGTGGTATAGACCAAGTTTATAATTATTTTGTTTTTTAAAGTTGCATATCCCTTACAGGACTTTGCAGTCAACACCAGCATTTTTCAGCAGCTGTTGATGTTCTTGGCAAGATTACGCTCAATAGTTTCCCACTGCTTTCTGAGCGACCTGCTCACATACCCTGTAAGTAACCAACATGGCGCGTTCCGCTGCCGAATCTCCCGAAGTTGTGTTCCTCACGTGGATATACGGGATTGCGGAGAAAGTCGTTAACTCCTTCGCCAAGGAAACCGGCATAGACCAAGTTACCGTATTGCTAAACAATATATATGATACTGGTGATATTCCCATTGACTTATTGTGATATAATTTCGCAAGCCGCCAACGTCGCTATGAATATTACCCGTAAAACAATTCGAGATTGACACCGCAACAGTGCTGGTTTGTTCCCCGCTTCTAAAATCCTAAATTTACAACGACTCATTTTGACGATTCAGCAAAAAACCTGGACGGAATAAACTATAATAAATACGGCATGCCGGCACTGAAAACGGCCTGTATGTTTAGCAACCCAAGCAAGGGAACAGGAGAAGATCCGATGAGCGGAGGGCGTGATACCCTCTTCAAAATCAACGCACCAAAGATAACTTAGTCTTAGTTAGTTAGATGAGGACAGCATCAGCCTGTCAGCAGACATTGTACAGTATTTGGAAACCTAACCAAATCTAGGACCTGACATCTTGGTGTTGATATGTGGTGATTGGAGCCATTCGAAAAGAATAAAGGTAAACACAATAATGTTTTAGATTAGTTTTGTCTGTGAGCCTGTTTCCAAAGAAGAGTTGGTAAGTCAATGTGTTGTAAACCACGTGATTAATCCTTAAGAAATTAATTTAGTAGAAACTAAATATTATACACAGTTATCATAGTCATGGATAAACTGTACATTAGGATAAACCACAGTGAGTGTCTGTGTCTCCAAGTCAAACAACTTATTTAATGTCTAAGAATTAGACCTAAGTTGTACATTTTATTTCTTAAGTAGTTAAACTCAATCAACTTTGATTTAGAAGTTGGTGAGTAACTTAAGATTTAGGAAGCTAAGAATGCTTAGTGCAGTGGTAAGAAAACTATTTTAAATGTGCAAACACTGGTAAGACAAATTAGTGTAATGTGTAATAGTCAAGTATATTTGTTTTTTACATGAGCACATGAGAAGTCAAGTAGTTTTTTTTATTTTCGTGAGCACATGGGAGCCAAATAGATTTCTATATGTATAATAAATTTGTGTGGTGGGTGAAAGCACCCAGATGGTGAGTCAAATGTATTTTCATTGTTGTTAAACATGTGGATTTATCATTTGTGAGGAACATAATAAGGCTTAATCAACCGCCATGCAAGAATGGTTAGGATTCATAATGAATGAATGTGGATTGGGTATGTCCCATAAATTTATGTAATTGATGAGAGCATGCCTGTGGGGATTCATGTGTAATTTCATTATTGCTAAACATGAAGAATCATCCTTTGTGAATCTCATAAGTATGCCTAATGATCACATAAGTCTATGCCATTGAAGAGAGCATGCCTGTGGTAAGTCAGGTGTGATTTCATTATTATTACACAGATGGGAATGTATCATTTGTGAACCACACAGGGCCTCTACAAGGATGTACGGTTGATTGTAGAAAAATTTGGACTTTGATGGGCGCCTCTAAAAATTATACTCGATTCTCACTGTCTATACGACTGATGGAGGGTATATGATGTTTTTGAGGTTTCTTCATCGCTGTCTTGAAACTGATAGGTCTTCATCGTTGCTTTGATGATAAATGTCACTTTAAAGCATCTATACTTGAACTGAAGTGATTTTATAAATTCAGACGATGGGTCATCTCCGCAGCTAAGTTACTTGCTGTGTTGCTGGTAATTTTCTGTTCAGCAAAATGACGAAATTTGTGGGTCACGGCTGGACGTGCTATATTCGTACTGATTGTGTGGACTGTGGTTGCAGGTGTTCTTCTTGATAGGTGCATTATGTTCTAAGAATATATTTATCTCTCTGTGACAATTGTGTCTTGTGACTGGTGACCTTCAGGTGACTTTGAGATGCCCTTAATGGGTGTTTCGTGGTGTAAAAGACCCCCAACTTGCCATAATCCTGCTTCACTCCTAGGGCTCGTCGAGCAAGTAGTTGACATTTTCCTCGAGACACCCAGACACGCAGCAACTGTAGTAGAAGGAACTCAACTTTCTAGAATTGCACAGTCTTTATTATGGACATTTTTATCTCCAAACGTACACCAAATGACATCGTGCTCCCGATACATAGGAGGGTGGATGTATCCCATAATAAACATGTAACGAATGGAATAACTGTTAATACTAATATTGCAGTTTACTATCGTTTTGAGCCCTACACCACCACTTGTGCTCTACAGGCCATTTTGGAAGAGAGAGAGAGAGAGAGAGAGAGAGAGAGAGAGAGAGAGAGAGGGAGAGAGAGAGAGAGAGAGAGAGAGAGAGAGAGAGAGAGAGAGAGAGAGAGAGAGAGAGAGAGAACTGTCACCTTTTGATTTTGACACCAGAAACGCAGCTTATTCTTCGTTGATGCAACACAGCACGATGACTGGAATGTCTATTCTGTCAAGAGGCATGTTGATAATTATACCTGACAGCCTTCAATACTCTGCATAATGTTCAGAACCGCCAGGGTACGTTTTTACAACCAGCCCACACGAAGGTTCCAACCTGACTGATGGTTCACGCTTCTTAGCCATAACCCCACTTCCGTCCTCTCCAAATTCATGGAGTCTTGAATGATCTCCCTTCTCTCGTGGTAACCTTACTATCATTCAACACGTTTTTGGGGTGATTGTCGATATAGTGTTGATAACTCTATTCTATTCTTGTTGATCGCTAGCTGTACCGTATACCTTATGTTAGTACCTAGTATTGGTACTGTATGCCTGCTCATAGCTAAATGGCAACTGTGCCAGACGACATCCAGGGGTCTATCATAATTCAAACAATGCATCTAGATAACCAAACACAGCTCGTAAACAACAGTCGTCAAATGCAGGCTTCAGAAGCCAAACCGAACCAAATGACTGAGTCCACTCCGAAGAACTTTATCAGTTACGACGCCGTTTATTACATCTCCGCTCGAATATTAACAATGTCATTGATTGTCCCCACGGAGTCCTTCTCTCTATCTTCTAAGTGTCCTTCCTGCCGTTTCGGACATAGAGTTTTCTGCGTTCGCCTGTCAGTTTATTAGTGGCTTCGATGAACATTGTCCTCACTGATTGTCTCGTCCATTTCCAGGTATTACTTTAGCCACTAATGCGATATCAAGCCAATATTTAGACGACCGATTGTTCCCCAAATCAACATGAGATGCCGCCTTGAAGAAGCTCCCAAGTCTGTCTGTTTTGGTTGTTGTTGACAATTCTTCATGCCGTTCTTGTGTTCCCACCTCATACGCCTCGATACATTAGCGTTTTAGCTCTGGGATTCTCTGATCTTTTACATTTACGTCATTACGTCGCACTTGCTACTTGGCAGTATGCCGCCCCCCCCCCCCTTTGAAAATGATGCAATCATTTTTAACTGTCGTTAATTAGTCTAACCTGACAAGTAGCAGTGCAGACATAATGAGCCACAAGTTGTGCTAACACGACGGTATGGTCTCCTATTAATCACATACAAAATCTAATAAAAAAATTATTATAATACGACGGGCACGCACTCCTATCTACACCCAACGGTAGACATCGTGTAGCACTGCCTATGGGAGGGCTGTGCTAACTACCTATAACCTAGTAGTCCCTCATTTGCCGAACCGACAAGCGTCCACACCCAAAGCTATAAAACCCGAGTGAGGGGACGTGTGTGATTAACAGGTACCAATCCGTCAATAATAGTTTTTCCTTGTAACTATATCCTCCATTTTTTTCAGCTGCTATGTCATCAGTCCTTGTTAAGTAGATAGGGGAGGCTTTCTGTCGTAGTAGCTGTTGAAGTAAAAAAAATGTATCAGTTGATAGCACATACTTAAAGACTGCCCAAAATGTAACATATCTAGGCAAACCTTCTGGCCTAGAGAGACGACAGTGGAAGACAAACTCCACTGTGTGAACTGAAAAAGACAGTAAAATTCATACAAGAGACAACATTGCAGATATAGACATATTTCAAGCGAACGAAAGAAGAAGCCAGGACCCCGAAGGGACCTGTTGCCCAGGACGCGCGACTTGGACGTGTCAGTAAGTCTTGGCCAGTATAGAACCTTGGAAACACCTCTGCCTCCCATTATGTTAGTATTATGTTATCTCTGTGCTATTGGGGTGTATATAGCCTTGTAGTGCGTCAAGTTGATACAAGTTATACCTGCCAGCTCTTCATATCTGCGCGTTGACTTGGTCTTCTATTACAGCATAATGTGGAAATACACAATTAATATCTCCTACCAAGAAATATCCACGCATCTATAGTGAATAGTGTCATGTTAAAAAAATAGTCTACATGTTATCTCTTAGGAAACCGTTTATTAAAGCACGATAAGTTGTAATTACACAATAGTTACATTTTCATTTACAGTTTTTTTAAAAACATAGTTAAGATATACTTGGTGAAATGTTACAATGATGTCAATTGACATAGTATCAACTACATAAGAATTACACTATTAGAGTATCAATCAAATATATTACTATGAGGTGTATTTTTAATGACTCTGCAGGTTTGAAAATATTGCCGTTTCAAGTATGTACCTACTGTGGAGTTCATGCAACGCAATGCAACATAATAGGTAAATACATAACTTGGAACGGCAATATTTTCAAAAACTGCACAGTCATTAAAAATACATCCTATCTCATCATCTTCAATTCTCCACATCACAACATCTTCATCAAATGAAATGGTCTACTAAGCGTATCCCTATTCAATAGGCTTTCATCTGCCTGAAATTCTTTTCCAAGGGCCAGCCTCCTTACTATCATCGACCCTGTCTGTATTCCATAACGTTTCATTGATCTACTTGCCATAAACATACCTTTGCTCATCATCTAATTCTTCAACTCTCCCAGAGTTATTGTCTAGGCGCATTTCTACAATTATGTGAACTGCAGTTTCACTGTTCGTGTCAATGCTATCGCTTTTCCCATCGTCAAAATACTTCAACGATCCCCTCCATACCTTCTTCAATTCTGCCGCTGAAAGATCTGCTATTTTTCTTCTGTATTCTTACGATCAAATCAACATAAACACCACATAAAGATGACCACATCACATATAAGGATGACCTAAACAACAAATAAAGATGGCCTGTCTCATCTTACCACTGGCTCTCACAACGTGTCCACTTGCTATCACAACTTGTCCGCTTGTTCAGTTTTGGTAAGTCCGTCCCTTCGTCAGTTCATGTATTCGTCATGTAATTTTTTTTTTTATCGTTGTTCAGTTTATCGAAAGTTCGTGTCTTCGTCAGTTCATTTTCCTGCATTGTTAGTTTTGTATTTATTTGAAAATTCATTTCTTCGTCAATATTAGTGTTGTAGTTTTGGTAAGTTCATATCATCATCATCATCATCATCATCATCATCATCATCATCATCATCATCATCATCATCATCATCATCATCATCATCATCATCATCATCATCATCATCATCATCATCATCATCATCATCATCATCATCATCATCATCATCATCATCATCATCATCATCATCATCATCATCATCATCATCATCATCATCATCATCATCATCATCATCATCATCATCATCATCATCATCATCATCATCATCATCATCATCATCATCATCATCATCATCATCATCATCATCATCATCATCATCATCATCATCATCATCATCATCATCATCATCATCATCATCATCATCATCATCATCATCATCATCATCATCATCATCATCATCATCATCATCATCATCATCATCATCATCATCATCATCATCATCATCATCATCATCATCATCATCATCATCATCATCATCATCATCATCATCATCATCATCATCATCATCATCATCATCATCATCATCATCATCATCATCATCATCATCATCATCATCATCATCATCATCATCATCATCATCATCATCATCATCATCATCTCATCATCATCATCATCATCATCATCATCATCATCATCATCATCATCATCATCATCATCATCATCATCATCATCATCATCATCATCATCATCATCATCATCATCATCATCATCATCATCATCATCATCATCATCATCATCATCATCATCATCATCATCATCATCATCATCATCATCATCATCATCATCATCATCATCATCATCATCATCATCATCATCATCATCATCATCATCATCATCATCATCATCATCATCATCATCATCATCATCATCATCATCATCATCATCATCATCATCATCATCATCATCATCATCATCATCATCATCATCATCATCATCATCATCATCATCATCATCATCATCATCATCATCATCATCATCATCATCATCATCATCATCATCATCATCATCATCATCATCATCATCATCATCATCATCATCATCATCATCATCAGTTATTTTTTGTAGTTGATGTAAATTTCTTCTTCTTCTTTCGTTCGCCTGAAATATGTTTATAACTTCAAATTTACGTAAATTCATGTCTTCGGCAGTTTATTTTTGCGTCTTCGTCATTGTTCAGTGTTGTAATTTTTGCGTTTCTCATAGTCAAAACCTTCAGCCACCCCTTCAATACTGTTTTTCAATTCTGGCACTTAAAGGTCTACTATATATCTTCTGTAGTCTGAACATCGAATCAACTCAACTTTATCATCCCTTTTAAGTTTTACTTACTATTATCTTTAACTTAGTATTCCACATGAGCTACATGAAAGTCATACTTTCTGCAAAATTTTAATGCCACTTGACACTGTGATTTTCTCTGTCATGTCTTCTGCCGGCGCTGCGACTTAGTCATCACTTTCCGACCTGACATTGCCAATATCTTAAAGTATTCATTCAGCATTATCAGTTACGTTTTCATCGGCTCTTCCATCTGTCACAACTTCGATATCATCCGACTGTTTGTAATCACTTTCCCATTTTACATTGTCAACATCCTCAACTTACCATTCCATACTATCTGCTAATGAAGCACTTCTACAGACTACTCGAGCATCTCTCTACACTCGTGGTTTCTTTCTGCCACAAAGTATCTTTGTCCTTCATATGTACCGTCATGACGTTTTCATGTCACATTGCCAAGATCTTCAAACCTCCATTGTATATGATCTCCAATGAAACATTCATACCGGTTAACAACATTCATGTCAATGTAGTCGGTGGTTCCACATCTCAAAGTTTCAATATCATCTGGTTGTTCGTCATCAAGGGCCCATTTCACATGGTTGATATCTTCAACTTTCCACTCCATATTGTCTTCTACACTGTCTTCCGTTGTGCCATCTCCCACCAGTACAAGTGATTTCTTAAAGTCTATCTAAAATATAATTTCTTACGTTGTCCGCTCCAGAGTAACTTTGACATTTCACTACCTCCAGTGTCTGTTATGGAGTAATCCTTTCTTAAAACCGCGTCTACATGATTGATTTCTTGAATACCGTCTATTATATCTTCTATCCGATTTTCACCGTTTCACAACACTTAGCACTAACAATCTCTAGATAACGTCCACAGAAGTCAAATTTCCCGCGCTAAGCGAGATAAATCGTGTAGTGCGTTAGGTTTAGGGAGACGGTTAGGGCTTTCATAAAAGGTTTCCTACGAGGTAACATGTAGACTATTTTTCTACATAGAAGAACTTTAAATGGCAGTATTGAAAACATAAAATTATATATATAATATAATAATATAAGATATATATAATCGGACAGAAAACATACATCGACTGATACTTGCCTAAATGCGTGTCACCGTTGGTTGCCTTAACCGTGAAATGCCCGTTGTCAATGTGCAAAAGCGAAACGTCAAAAGTCCCGCCACCAAGATCAAACACAAGGATATTTAATTGCCCTTCTCGTTTATCGAAGCCATAAGCAATTGCCGCAGCAGTTCTATGGACAGATTTTATTGAAATGTATAACCAGAGACAATTTACAACCTGCCAGTTTTCTGCACAACCTGCCGCTGATTAATTCTCACAGCCTATCTTTCTAGCCAAGCATTTAAAAACTATCATTGCCGTAATTTTTTCTACTACTGCCGCCGCCGCCCTTGCAGCCGCCGCTCTTGCCCTCGCCGCCGCCGTACTTGCCGCCGCAACCACCACCAAAACTTCTACTGCTGGTGCTGGTAATACTTCTTCTGCTGCTGCTTCTGCTGCTGCTGTTACTACTATTGCTACTACTATTGAAATGTTTAACCAAAGATAATTTAAAACCTGCCAGTTTTCTGCACAAGCTGCCTATTGTATAGTAGGCGCCCTATCCGTCGCATTTTGAGGGGCAAAATAGATATTCAGTAATAATATATACTGAATGTGCGCCTCAAAAGAAAAGATAACCCCTAATTATCAATATTGATTTTTTAAATCGATTTTGTTTAAAAAGTGCGCGTGCCGTGGTGGGGATGGTCAAGTGACCCCTTGAGGTGTAGGGGTTGGTACGTCTAATGAAGTGGTGGTGGTGGACATTATATAAAAAAAAATTGATTATCGAGTTTTCACTTCAAATCTCCGTGCGGAGCCGCTCCCCATAATTATCGATTGTTTTTTCTTCTATATCCTTAGTAAACTAGTCTGGCTAACATAACAAATTGTCTCCATGCGGAGCATATGTGGCTCTGCTCCATATTTTCGGGGGTAACTAGGGGGATTAAGTAGTACACACAAACACACACACACACACACACACACACACACACACACACACACACACACACACACACACACAATAGTAAGAGACCACTGGTTTTTAAAGGTGGATATGACGAAATCACTATCATCATACATTAAGGAAACATCATTATGATACACATGTTAGGGTTTATGGATTATAATTACGAGGGTGTGTGGAGATGGCCAGTGGTGTTGAGGTGCTATAGTTGTTAGGTCCAGATGTTGGATGTCTCAGACGTAGGGTATTGGCCTGTCTGCTTTGGGTAGGATATCATTGATCGGGGCAGTATATTATAATGCATTTATCGACTATGTCTAGTGTTCACGGGGAGATTAAAAACTCAACCTTTGTGAGCGATTCAAATATCAGTTGGAAACAAATAGGTACTCTAAGCTCAAAATCAGATTCAGATTAAAATACCGATCTTCAGACTGTCACAAAACGGCTAGTAGGTCTGTCCTCACGTCTTATTCTGGTACGGGGTAACCCTGCCCTATTTTTAACCGGTGAATGAGGAGAGTGAGAGGGAATGAGTGTTGTATAAATGGTTTCCGGATGTCACTTGGCTGCGACGTCGTGCGTATTTTTGTGCGTGCGTATCACTTTGCATTTGCGAGCGCTATCAAGACAAGTCGCCTGAACAAGTCAAGAAGCCTGACACGGGGGGAAAATGGCACAAGGCAAGAACACCAAAAGACACGTGGCATCTAAGATGTGCAGCGTGGGAGCCGACACGATCGTCAAGAAGACGAACGCGGAGAACCTGCCTGCGAGCTGTAACAAAGAACCTGAAACTACAGCCACTACTGAAGCCACCACGCGGGAGACCGCCGACAGCCCACGACAGACAAGACCCAAGACAGCTGAGAAGAAGGAGGAGAAAGACACTAGAGTCGGAAGCGCCGACTCAAAAACAGTCCGATGGGTTGTCAAGCGGATTCAAGTGGAGCTGTCAGACGAAGAAATCCAGAAGCAGCTACAGGAAGAAAATCTCAACATTCGAATTTTGAAGGCGGAGCGGATCCTGACTTATTTAAAGACTCCTACGACACTAGCGGTGGTGACGACTGAGGGCAGCGAGATACCACGCCAGGTATCTATAAACCAGAAAATTCAACAGCCTGAAGCATTCATACCACGAATCACCCAATTTTCCAGATGCCAGAGGGCCGGCCACAGGAGAGCAACATGTCGCAGTAAGACGGAAATATGCCGCTACTGCGCCGATCACCACGCCTTTAAGGAGTGTCCTCTGGCCAAGTTGGGCACGGACTTCCGAGCACCCAACAACAAAGGAAAGTGCGTCAACTGCCTTGGAAAGCATGGAGCAAGAAACCTGGGCTGTCCATACCCGCAAAGACACAGAGACGTCTTAAAGCTCGCCATTACAACAAAGACACCATATAAGGAAGCAATGCGGAGGTGCGAGACGGCCACGGGTATATCACAAGCTGTAAGAGATCAACTGCAGAACCAAATAGACGAGCAGAAGAAGCAAGTCAAGGCACTACAGACATCAGCACCAACCAGCGACAATGAAAGAGATCAAGCACAACATCACACAAGAGATGGAGCGAAAAGCTGAAATGGAACGTCTCCAAAACAAACCAACAGAAGCCATACAAGAACCCACAGAGAAACCACAAGAGGAAAACCAACAAGAGACCGAGCCTGGAACGCAAACTAAAACCGCCAGCAGCCCAGCAACGACTCAGAGAAACTTAAGTGGAAACGATTATCCCGCCAGGCCAATGAAGAAAACCGAGATGAGTATCACGACTAAGGCATCGAGGACACCCCGATTCCCCCATGTTTTACCGAGGAAGAAATCGCAGAGATGAACAGGGATCATGAACTCAGGGGCAAGGAATACAGAAGGCGCATGGAAGAAAAAGAAAAGAAGTACTTGAAAAACAAGGAAAAACCAATGCCCTACCGTACCTTTAGATAATACCCAGACTTAAACACGTACGTCGTACACCCATGGGCATACTATATAGATGACGGAGAAATCGTCCCATAGCTGACCACGGATGAAGAGATCGAAAAGCAACAAAAACTCAAACTCGAAAGAGAACAAAGGCGCATGAAAGAAAATGAAATCATCGAAAAGCTTCTGCGGGCTATACACAAAAAGGAGGCAAAAAGACAAAATAAAAAGTCCTTATAAGGACTGCAACCAGAAGAGTCAGAAACTTCCACTAACAAAAAAAAAAAACCACCAGGAGACTGGCACAAAGGACCCCCCTCCCCCTCCCCCCTCAGCTGACGTCACAGACACAAACCAACATAACCAGTCCTAGATAGGAATCACTGTAAGAGCGCACAAGACAAGAACTAGGGTGAATGAACCCACAAAAACCACGGACCTCAACAATAACCACAGTTGAAGAGGCAGGTTGAACGAGGCCGAGTTTGGAATTTTTGTTTTGAAAATTGGAATTGGAATTGGAACTTGGCTGCTACGACCGGACCTCTACAAGCTGGAACCTAGGTCTCCCAAGACGAAGCTGATCAAGGGGCTACCTGACAGATGGCGGTCCAGTTCTCTCAAGTCTCCTCTCTCTCTCTCTCTCTCTCTCTCTCTCTCTCTCTCTCTCTCTCTCTCTCTCTCTCTCTCTGCAGAACAGGGTCAGGTAGAACATAGGTAATATGTCTATCAAATGCTGAGGGCTTGTTGGCTCCATTCATTTGTCACGTACCAATGGGTTGTTGAGGGGTTCTTTCACAAGATTCTCTAATTACAGGATCGATTTTCTGGTGGAGACGTTTGAATAAGCCTATGGCGGGCATAAGAAGGTGAAACAAGGCTAACAACTGAATCCAGTGACCATGCAGCATCCCCTTTGTTATATCAGCGCACTGGACGCCAGCCTGTGAAATCCCCTTCAGTAATTATACCACTAGCGCCGAAGATCCATCCATCGAACCACACGATTAAATATTACGCCCCCAGTAAGACTGTATAACTATAGCCCAAGGCATGGTTCAGAATTTATTCTACCAAGCTACGATGAGGCCGAAAATGACATTGTCTTGTATACTACGAGTGGCCATGCTCCCAAGTGCAGGTTACGCGTCGAGAGCTTGTGAGGCGACGCTTTGAACCAGTGGTTAGCCCAAAGTCAGAACTTTGTAATATTGAGACGGCTATAATATCATGTAGTCCACTGGGCCTACATCACAACGTATGAACTTTTCATCAGCGGAAAGTCATCGACTCTAGTCCGGCTACCATGTTTACCACTGGAGTCTGAAGGAAGGTTACCCTCGCCCATCCGTCGGTCAAGTCTACTCTATCGGAAGGAGGATCTTCAGCGTTCAGGTCAAATAGTCGCGACGACCAGTCGTACAGAAAATATCTGGAGTCTGCCCTATGATGAGACCATAGATCCTCAACTGATATATATATATATATATATATCTTCTTCTTCTTCTTCAGCGTTCCGAGCCATTGAGCTTCTTTGCTGCAGATACAATCCGTCTCCATACGTCTCTCTGGTTGACCTTCTCTTGCCAGTCATTGATTCCAAGTGGTCGTAAGTCTGTATATATATATATATATATATATATATATATATATATATATATATATATATATATATATATATATATATATATATATATATATATATATATATATATATATATATATATATATATATATATAATCTCTCCATCGTCTTCTTGGTCTACCTCGGGGTCTACGGTCATTTATTTCCTGAGTATTGTTCGCATATCCTTTACAGGACATCGCTGTCAACATCAGCATCTTTCAGCTGATTGTTGATTTCTTGGCAAGATTACGCTCAGTAGTTTGCCATTGCTTTCTGAGCGACCGGCTTAATATCGCTAAGTTACCAACGCGGAGAGAACCGCTAAATTTTCTCGCGCAATGTTACATTATTTACTAGAGTATACGAGATTACGGAGAAAGTCGTGTAACCTCTAGACCAGCCATATATATATAGTTAGTCGCGGTTGCAACATCACATCAAAGGGTAGTCCCTATTATGCTCCGTTCCCGTGCCAGTGAATATCACATAAAATGTTCTCAACTGCCCCATGTGAAAAGTGGACAAGACAGGAGTCTCGACAAACAACGGCCCGCTCAGGCACACTGTGCATAATGCCGCCGCCAGAATGTCACCACAAAAGTCCTCTACGAAACATAATGTTCATCCTTGATGGAATTGGCAGTCACATTTCCAACCAGCTGTTCACCTCCAAAGTCTCGATGTTTCTAGATGTTGTTGTTCCGTTTCTAGATGTTATCTCGTCAGCCAAGCCATTTTTCTCTCCGAAATGTAGTTCACGCAACAAAACAACCTCGAAGAGATGTAAAGAAACATTTCACTGTACACAATACAGTCGCCATAATGCAACACAAAAGTCCTCCTCGAAAACACAGTTCATCATCGAAGGAAACTGCAGTCACTAGAAAACCAGCAGCCACAAATTTCTGCATAAGGCAAGAAAAACAGCTCGCTTCTGCGAAACACCAACCGCCATACATGAAGATATTTCTAGATGTTGTTCCGTTTCTAGATGTTATCTAGCCAGCTACGCCATTTTTCAAGATTGCAGTTCACGCCACAACACCTTGGACACATGTAAAATAACATGTCACTGCACATAATGCCAAAAAAAAAAAAAAAAAAAAACAACAACAACCAGTCCTCCACTAAAACACAGTTCATCGTAAAAAAAAACAAAAAAAAAAAACAAACTAGAAGACCAGAAGCCACACATTTCTGCATAAGGCAGAAAAAACCGGTCTATTCTGGAACATAGCCAGTCGCCATTGCTCTGAACATGCAGTTCACGCTCCACACCCTCGGGCAGCTTTAAAAGCATTTCACTACTGTGACTGAGGTATCGGTTCATGCGTCGCACGGGGCAGATAGGCAGACGTGTGTACGCGGAGCACTGTTCAGGCTGAAGGTCGAAACTGAACTGCTGTTGCAATTCAGTCGAGTTACAAGCAGGCTATTTGCAGGACGTCGTATTTTGGTGTTGTGTGAGATGTAGTGTGGCCATTAAAGAGCCCTACATTATCACCAGCATATGGACCAAGCTTCTGCAATTAGTATAGTAATTTCATGCCCATGTTTCGTGTTACGCGCGCGCAATGCAGGCGTTCATCAGGCTAGCTCATGCATAGTACGGGATCGGTAACTGGACTAAGCCAAAATTGGGGTGCAGAAGGGATGGCTTTATCAATCATCGGTTAAGGGCATCCTAAGTGGTTATGGCTGTGAAGTAGCACTATAGGAATAGGATATTTAGAATCAGGGCAGTCAGGCCTTTAAAAGGAGGGGGCTTGGTGACGATAATCGCCGGTCGGAGTCAGCGTGTCAGAGAGGTGCGACGAGTGACTTCCGGAAGACACAGCAGACGCTGGGGCGCGACAGGGTGACACCTAAACCATAGTGTGTGACCTATCTAATTACTCGGGAGGACGATTGCGACGTTTGCGAGTGTCGGCAGAAGTATTCCGCACACGACCGATGTGAAGCCGGCTGTCTCCGCAAGTTCGGGCGGTCACGGGATTTTTCTATTTCTACTTTCCTCCCACCTGTCCTTTGCCTATTTGGTTCTTATAGGGGAACAAAAGGGAGGGATATTAATTATTTCAGGTGGAGAAAGTGAGAGAAATAGAACCGAGGTAAATACAACCTTCGGTAAACAAGACCGAAATTCCAGGGAACCGTGACCCCGTTCTACCTGCTCACCGGTTGGACAGAGGTGAGGGAACAGAGATAATATCACTGGTTACGGGGGGAGGGGGTAGACCATATATTCCCACACAGGATGATTGACACCTGCTACATGGAGAGGGGAACCATGTATTCACAAGCCATTGACTAGAAAGAGGGTACATCTCTCCCATTTGGAGGATGGGAGTAGGGAAGTAGCTGAGAGGGTTATAACGGTATCGGAAGAGTGAGAGAAACCTAACGGAGGGTCGGCGAAGTGGCCGAATATCTCATCAAAAGTGTTGATGAATTTTATACAATGCCTAACCATTAACGCATAACATGACTGAGACTTTTGCGGGAACTTGTGTGCCTCACCTGTTTACCCGATGAGACCAGTCCGAGTTGCCGTACCGTTCTTGAGGGACGACGCTCTTTCTGGAGCGATCTGACAGATGAGTCCAAGTTCTTCCCAGTCCAAGTCAGCGCAGATGCGGATGGGTGTGACAAGACCGCCGGGGCTTGGACTGGTTTGCCACGATAGATACTATCCCCTGCCTTTGCTCAAACCACCTCAATAGCACTCTACATCTACCAGGCCCCACACAAGCCGGGACAGCTGAACCTCCCCTCCCTCACCTAGGGTTCCAAACCCCAAGGGGGCTCGGACCAGACACCAGTCGTATCACTGCACAAAGTCATAGCTAAGAGAACAAAATTTTAATTCTGAACTACGTCAACCACAACACAGAGAAGGATGGCTGAAAGCCAGACTAGAAGAACTATGTACAAGATCAGCTATGCAGATGAGTATTCTTCATCATGAAGGCGGACGATAGCTCGTGCGGTTGTCCAGTCGTGGTAGCGACTCACCCAGGCTCCTCCAGTGGACTGGAACTCCAAGGTCTGCTGCCTCTCCAAAGTTCCCTCTTCACACAGAGAACCAATCACGGGCTGATCAAGCGCATTACCACTGCCTGACTGACACTGCACCGATGAACAAGGATCCTTCCTTGCTGTCGTACTATTTCCCTCGTCACACTCCTGATGAAGTCTGGGCCGACCCTCGAACATTAGCGGTCTCCCACTTTAAAAAAAAAAGTACATGTAGCACCGTCTCAAAATACACAAGAGCCTGGTCACTCTTCTATCTCTTAAGTGACCCACACACTGATATGTCACCTACACAATGAGCGGTTGCTCCACACGAACACTAAATGTCACTAGCAAAGTCTATCAGGTGACTAAACACTTCACCTTATTTCCATGTCCTTGGACCAATAGATCTTCACACAGTCTCATGTAACTACCCTGATCGATGGGTATAAATCACAACCTAGCATACACTGTCAACAGTTCACCACGTTGGACTGAGGTAGCTCCCTACCTTAACATACCCTGTCAACAGTTCACCACGTTGGACTGAGGTAGCTCACTACCTTAACACACATGTCCCTCTGGTGTTCCCACCAATGTTGTAATCAATGTCTTAGGTCACTGGACCACATGTTGGCTTCATAAAGGTAACCAATGTAGAAACACTATTTAAGCATCAAATTATACATGGGGTCCCATGACAACCCAGCCGGGCCAGAAGCATATCACACAGGTCATGGTGACCGTTAACAATGATCACTGGGCTCAACTTGAAAGTTCCTGACCTTGCAATCACCAAGGTTTACACTGAGGTTGAATGTCACCAGTGCTTCACTGGCTAGAATCACCAGACGTTTCAGTGTTGGATCCTCTCAGGATCGGATGACACTCGTCGGACTCTTGACGGAGGTCCTAACCTAGACCTACCGACCTATTCAGCACTCAGCTCCTTCCAACATTGATCTCGCAGAATCAGACGACCACTCTCAGTATGGCCTCAATCAACTTCTGGATAGGCACTGGAATGAGTGGGCCCATAGAGCTCATGGTGAAGCTCTTGAATCTTTTTCAGTATAGTAATAACAGATCCTGAAACACGGAGAGGTTGGTGTGAGTACTCAACTACAACAAAGACTAACAGCATCTCCACCATGTCACCTGCCTCTCAGACATTCCTCATGTCTACCAACATGAGTATGAAATCATCACATCATAGATCTACTTAGTCACTATAATATATAGGCATAATGATGGTAGAAAAAGCAATAGCACACCTGTTCAGTCAAGTAACCCTTCTGGGCTATAAATGACCCCTAGCACCAGAGTCGACTGTATGACTCTGTCAAGCATCTATCGCCTGGTGCCAGTCCAATCCTGTTTCACCTTCCATCATCAATCAACATATACACCTACTTCCCTTTCAGTGTAGTGATTACTGTATCGAGAAGGTGTCCAGCCGGACATCTCCTTCCTGACAGACCCATCAATTCATCAATCCCTTAACCCATGGACTGATCAATTACACACATTAATAACTATATGACCATAATGAATTATACTCCTGATAATTCATTACTATAGCATTAACCAAGGAGAACTCATACATTGTTACACTTAAATAACAAACTCATTTCACAGCCATAATGTCAGTTCTGGGATCCCTGCCCCAGATCCTGAGTTGCCCTTTTATTCACTGACTATCTTCCAGGTCAGTCATACCTGTGCCGGTCGAGCACAGCTGTGGTGGCCATCCACCATTACACTTTCCCACAGCTACTGTGGGTCCCGTGTACCTTGTCCCGTGACGACTTAAGTCCCGTCATCCAATGTAGCAAGCCTCCAGACTCCACTACCAAACTCTGGCTCCACCTTTTTTAGGGGGGGGGGTTTTCCCCTCATATACTACTACTTCACGGCAGTACTCCAAGTACTCCATGAACCGAGTCAGTGTTCCCGAAGAGTAGAATATTAGAGACAGAAACGGTTAGGTTCAAACCTCGATCTATCTAGACACCACGGCCTCGAATTACGGAGTGCCGCATCACCCTCGATCGGGTATGTTCAACCATCGGATATGCTCGATCGCTTTGGGTCGGACCTGTAACCTAACAGGTTGGGCGTACCGGCCTACCTCCCAGTCGGCTACCTAGACAAACGTAAGATGGAACATGCACGGTCATGCTAGCGGACGGACATGACAACAAGCAGTAATAATAGTATCATGAATACTTCTTATCAACTGTTATCCTACCGATGCAACACCATTCTGCTTACGCGGAATAACACTGCTATCTGCACACAGCAAATACACCACGGCTGATCTCACCTTGATTCCTCGAAAAATCACCATCACTGATAGAACAATTCAGTTACAATTCTAATGTCACGAAGCACATTACACATCTCTAATAATAAGCTCTACCTTATCATTATTTACAGCGTCTAGCATGTTGATGTAATGACTGACACACTGTCGCCTTGCATGCGTAATTAATAAACCAAACCAGTAACTGCTACACACTGTAAAGCACATCGTTCGGCCTATTCTATTTACACACCACTCGCTGTGGAATACGGCTTGTTCCGTCAGGTAACACATTACATCGCTGATCGATAAAGCCTACTTAAATATGCAGATTGCCAGCTGTAACTTGTAACGCTACGCGACGACTCATTTTCGACGGCAATTAATTCGTTCGGGGAAGACGGCACGGCATCAAGACAACAGTTAAATAATAGAATAAGTATTCAACTAACCTGTGATTGAACAATCACAAACTTGACTGCAGATGTCCGCTCTGGCCGCGAATATTGACATCAAAATTACATCAGCCTGTTGGCTGGGATCTGTCTACGCTGAGGTCTGGTTGGCGACTGACCACGACTAAGTCAGTGCGCCTTCCACTCGCCTACACGGGCCGCGTGATTTTCATGATTCATGAAGAAAACCAGAGTCACGATGAGTTCCACCAACCCGTGCTGCATGAAGCACTCGTGAACTTAGAGATCTTTACCACGTACGCACTTGAGGGAACATTCTAGATTTTTCTATAAATAACTAGAATAGCTCCGCCCCGCACTACTTTTCTAGGGAAATCCCCTATTAATTGATATTAATTTCAAGGGAGACCAACGCATCGCACTCCCTTCAAAGGGATATTATGCAGAGATCTGCCGATCTGTAGGCGTTTCGTCACATAGGCCCCCATTTAAGATGGTCGACCCGGTCGAACTCACTAGACAAAGATCGGTCCGAACTCTGAACCTCTACTCTATCAAGATTGGATTCCCAGGAAAAGACGTTCCATAACATTCACTTTCCCTGGGGAGATCCACCAGAATGGTATGGATGCTGGATCACCAACCACCGCCTCAAACATACGTTATCTCCAGCGATTAGGCCCGAAACGTAACGGCCTGGTGATTGGCTTACAGGATCTGTCTACACTGGACTGTTTCGCATCCACCTGGTGTAGGCCATCGGTTACTTTACTGAAGGTTCTTTCGTCCCTTCCGACAATAGGATTTTTCCTATCCCTACTAGGCATCACCCTCGTGGACTGTTCGCGGATGTCGACCGAAATGAATGGTCGCTTACTCCAGGTTCGTCTGGAGTACCCTTGCTCCTGCCTTCTCTCCCGCGAGTAAGGACAGTGAGCCTGTCGGCGTATCGAGTCCACCTGACGATCCCGTCGTGCCAGATGTGACTTCGCCTGTCCGACCTCGATTCCCAGTGTGCTTAACACCATGGGCCCTCTTCCCGACGGAGCCTGTTTCGCCCTATCTACTGTTGAACGCTCAGGAGACCGCAGACCCTCCCCACAGGATGTACTGCGTAGGACTGAGTCTTCCTCGCCCTCGTCTGGACCCAGAACCGAATCTAGCGCGATGGTAGTCGCACTACTTTGTGGAGAATCTACCTCGGACCTCTCCAAATTCTGAAAGAGAGTACAATGGAACTTACGCAATTCCCCGCGGACCTTCACCTCATACGTGGATCGGGACCTTATCCGTTCCACAGGAAAAGGGCCCTGCCATCCGAGTTCGAATTCCGCCCCCTCGATTGGGAGAAGCGCGAGAACCCTATCTCCAATCTGCAGAGATAAACCGTTTCTGGTCCTGTGCTTTGGTGCTGCCAGACAGCACGTTGGGCACGACCGGATATATCTCCGCACGTCGCCTGTCATTCCAGGCCAGTGGTAGTGGTTGGAAAGACACTGGACTGTTGTCCCCACATCCTTATGTCCGGTTAAGGATAAGGTATGCACTCTATGTATCAAGCGGGATCTGTAGTCAGTAGGGACTCCCATCTGACCGTACTGGCTATCCCCTTGCCCGGCTCTACGATACAGCAACCGGTTTTCTACATAGAACTGACCCGGAGTTAGCGGGACAGAACTTTGGGACACCTCCAGTAAGTAAGGACGCAAAGTCTGGTCCCTACTTTGAGCACTGCTCACTACCCTCGCAAGAGAATGGTCTATTTCCTTACCACACTGCCTTTCTCCATCCTTAGCCCTGGCCTGCCTAGCGCTCACTAGACAATGTTCCCTGGGGTCCCCATAGGAATACATGCGGACGACCGAGGATCAAAGGGTAAATAGGATCAGGCAGCACAGCCGCCTGGATGCTACCCGTAACGTACCTGCACCGAATGTCAATCCGAGCAATCGGCAAGTCCATAGCTACGGAGCTCCTCATGGCCAACTGAAATTCTCTTGTCTCGCCGGTGAGCTGCCCTGGGCTCACAAGGTGGGATGAGATTACAGCGTCATACTGCAATCCTGTATCGTATAGACATTCCACCTGCTTCCCATTCACCTCTATCGTTTCGACCACAGGTGATTTCTCAGACTTTGGTTTCTCCCGACCCTTAGGGGTGGTCTCGCTAGGTCTACCCCTATTAGAGGCGAGACACGCAAAGTGCAAGTCCTTTGGCTTCCTTAGACAATCTACAGTATTATGGGAAGGCGACTTACAGTACTTACACCACCTCTTACTCCACTTCCGTTTTGGTGAGGCGGGAGGGCTTTGCTTATCGGGTTTCTTACCAGAGTCTTTTACCACAGGATCTGCTACATTGGATGATTCTTTGGGACCTTTGGTCTTGGGCTTCTGATCAAGCCCCTTCTGCCTTTTCTGTGAATCAGTCTGACTGGAATCCCCAGTCTCACCATAGACTTCCACATACCTTTCAGCTAACTTATTTACTATGTCTAGCCTTTCCGCCCCATTTTCCCCTAAGAAATTCCTTAAAGGCTTGGACATCTGCATTTTCATTTGATCCACCACCATCAACTCTCTCAGACTCTCATAATCCTCTTTGAAATTGGCCAACGCCATCCATTTCAACAGGTATGAGTTCAGCCTCACACTATATGCCGAGAACATCTCACCTGGTTCTCTCTTGGAAGTTCTGAACCTCCGCCTGTAAGAATGGGCGGTCATTTCGAATCTTTTCAAAAGAGCCGATTTCAGGGTTGGATAATCATTTTCCATCCCTGGGGGAAGACGCGCATACACTTCGAACGCGGTGCCACGGAGTCCTGGTGAAAGCTTAAGATTCCAACGCTCAGGCTCTAAACCCATAGCTTTACACATTGCCTCGAACTTCTCTAAGAATTGATCTATCTTCTCTTGGTCCGGTTCAAATGGTGGAAACGGCCATTTCATAGCATGGTAAGCTGGTCTGCTGGCTGCTGATGAGCTAGGTAAAGCTACTCCACCTACAGCTCCCTCAGACTCATAAACAGATTTAGCCTCTACCTCAAGTTGCTTCATACGGAACTCATGTTCCATTTCCAACTTCCTAGCTTCCAATTTCTTAGACTCTAGGTCCGCTGCAAGTTTGTGTGCTTGTTGGTCTGCCACCAACTTTTGCTCTTCAAGTGCTACCTTTCGAGCTTCAAGCTCAATTTCTGACTTTCTTCTCTCCCTCTCTTCTGCTCTGAAGTTTCTCTCTACTTCCAGTACATAGGCTTTGAACTCCTCACCTTCCAATCCCATCTCAGTTGCAGATGCCCGCACCTTAGCTAAATCTAAAGTACGAGTAGCCATTCTTAGTGTAACTTAGTATCAGTATAGATATGCAATACCCAATCACAATGCTAACTGTACTCCAACAACACTGTAACTATGTATCTATACTAACTTAACTAAATGTCTGTCCACGTCGAAGAGAAAGGTATCAGTAGCCCTACTCGTCAAGTAGACAATAGGTATAGGACAGATGACACTATAACCTATTCCTACGAGATGTCAGAACAAAGAGAAGATCCCGGACGGGCCCCCCACTCTATCTTGTGACAAGACCGCCGGGGCTTGGACTGGTTTGCCACGAAAGATACTATCCCCTGCCTTTGCTCCAACCACCTCAATAGCACTCTACATCTACCAGGCCCCACACAAGCCGGGACAGCTGAACCTCCCCTCCCTCACCTAGGGTTCCAAACCCCAAGGGGGCTCGGACCAGACACCAGTCGTATCACTGCACAAAGTCATAGCTAAGAGAACAAAATTTTAATTCTGAACTACGTCAACCACAACACAGAGAAGGATGGCTGAAAGCCAGACTAGAACTATGTACAAGATCAGCTATGCAGATGAGTATTCTTCATCATGAAGGCGGACGATAGCTCGTGCGGTTGTCCAGTCGTGGTAGCGACTCACCCAGGCTCCTCCAGTGGACTGGAACTCCAAGGTCTGCTGCCTCTCCAAAGTTCCCTCTTCACACAGAGAACCAATCACGGGCTGATCAAGCGCATTACCACTGCCTGACTGACACTGCACCGATGAACAAGGATCCTTCCTTGCTGTCGTACTATTTCCCTCGTCACACTCCTGATGAAGTCTGGGCCGACCCTCGAACATTAGCGGTCTCCCACTTGAAAAAAAGTACATGTAGCACCGTCTCAAAATACACAAGAGCCTGGTCACTCTTCTATCTCTTAAGTGACCCACACACTGATATGTCACCTACACATTGAGCGGTTGCTCCACACGAACACTAAATGTCACTGGCAAAGTCTATCAGGTGACTAAACACTTCACCTTATTTCCATGTCCTTGGACCAATAGATCTTCACACAGTCTCATGTAACTACCCTGATCGATGGGTATAAATCACAACCTAGCATACACTGTCAACAGTTCACCACGTTGGACTGAGGTAGCTCCCTACCTTAACATACCCTGTCAACAGTTCACCACGTTGGACTGAGTAGCTCACTACCTTAACACACATGTCCCTCTGGTGTTCCCACCAATGTTGTAATCAATGTCTTAGGTCACTGGACCACATGTTGGCTTCATAAAGGTAACCAATGTAGAAACACTATTTAAGCATCAAATTATACATGGGGTCCCATGACAACCCAGCCGGGCCAGAAGCATATCCCACAGGTCATGGTGACCGTTAACAATGATCACTGGGCTCAACTTGAAAGTTCCTGACCTTGCAATCACCAAGGTTTACACTGAGGTTGAATGTCACCAGTGCTTCACTGGCTAGAATCACCAGACGTTTCAGTGTTGGATCCTCTCAGGATCGGATGACACTCGTCGGACTCTTGACGGAGGTCCTAACCTAGACCTACCGACCTATTCAGCACTCAGCTCCTTCCAACATTGATCTCGCAGAATCAGACGACCACTCTCAGTATGGCCTCAATCAACTTCTGGATAGGCACTGGAATGAGTGGGCCCATAGAGCTCATGGTGAAGCTCTTGAATCTTCTTCAGTATAGTAATAACAGATCCTGAAACACGGAGAGGTTGGTGTGAGTACTCAACTACAACAAAGACTAACAGCATCTCCACCATGTCACCTGCCTCTCAGACATTCCTCATGTCTACCAACATGAGTATGAAATCATCACATCATAGATCTACTTAGTCACTATAATATATAGGCATAATGATGGTAGAAAAAGCAATAGCACACCTGTTCAGTCAAGTAACCCTTCTGGGCTATAAATGACCCCTAGCACCAGAGTCGACTGTATGACTCTGTCAAGCATCTATCGCCTGGTGCCAGTCCAATCCTGTTTCACCTTCCATCATCAATCAACATATACACCTACTTCCCTTTCAGTGTAGTGATTACTGTATCGAGAAGGTGTCCAGCCGGACATCTCCTTCCTGACAGACCCATCAATTCATCAATCCCTTAACCCATGGACTGATCAATTACACACATTAATAACTATATGACCATAATGAATTATACTCCTGATAATTCATTACTATAGCATTAACCAAGGAGAACTCATACATTGTTACACTTAAATAACAAACTCATTTCACAGCCATAATGTCAGTTCTGGGATCCCTGCCCCAGATCCTGAGTTGCCCTTTTATTCACTGACTATCTTCCAGGTCAGTCATACCTGTGCCGGTCGAGCACAGCTGTGGTGGCCATCCACCATTACACTTTCCCACAGCTACTGTGGGTCCCGTGTACCTTGTCCCGTGACGACTTAAGTCCCGTCATCCAATGTAGCAAGCCTCCAGACTCCACTACCAAACTCTGGCTCCACCTTTTTTAGGGGGGGGGGGGGGGGGGGGTTATTCCCCTCATATACTACTACTTCACGGCAGTACTCCAAGTACTCCATGAACCGAGTCAGGGTTCCCGAAGAGTAGAATATTAGAGACAGAAACGGTTAGGTTCAAACCTCGATCTATCTAGACACCACGGCCTCGAATTACGGAGTGCCGCATCACCCTCGATCGGGTATGTTCAACCATCGGATATGCTCGATCGCTTTGGGTCGGACCTGTAACCTAACAGGTTGGGCGTACCGGCCTACCTCCCAGTCGGCTACCTAGACAAACGTAAGATGGAACATGCACGGTCATGCTAGCGGACGGACATGACAACAAGCAGTAATAATAGTATCATGAATACTTCTTATCAACTGTTATCCTACCGATGCAACACCATTCTGCTTACGCGGAATAACACTGCTATCTGCACACAGCAAATACACCACGGCTGATCTCACCTTGATTCCTCGAAAAATCACCATCACTGATAGAACAATTCAGTTACAATTCTAATGTCACGAAGCACATTACACATCTCTAATAATAAGCTCTACCTTATCATTATTTACAGCGTCTAGCATGTTGATGTAATGACTGACACACTGTCGCCTTGCATGCGTAATTAATAAACCAAACCAGTAACTGCTACACACTGTAAAGCACATCGTTCGGCCTATTCTATTTACACACCACTCGCTGTGGAATACGGCTTGTTCCGTCAGGTAACACATTACATCGCTGATCGATAAAGCCTACTTAAATATGCAGATAGCCAGCTGTAACTTGTAACGCTACGCGACGACTCATTTTCGACGGCAATTAATTCGTTCGGGGAAGACGGCACGGCATCAAGACAACAGTTAAATAATAGAATAAGTATTCAACTAACCTGTGATTGAACAATCACAAACTTGACTGCAGATGTCCGCTCTGGCCGCGAATATTGACATCAAAATTACATCAGCCTGTTGGCTGGGATCTGTCTACGCTGAGGTCTGGTTGGCGACTGACCACGACTAAGTCAGTGCGCCTTCCACTCGCCTACACGGACCGCGTGATTTTCATGATTCATGAAGAAAACCAGAGTCACGATGAGTTCCACCAACCCGTGCTGCATGAAGCACTCGTGAACTTAGAGATCTTTACCACGTACGCACTTGAGGGAACATTCTAGATTTTTCTATAAATAACTAGAATAGCTCCGCCCCGCACTACTTTTCTAGGGAAATCCCCTATTAATTGATATTAATTTCAAGGGAGACCAACGCATCGCACTCCCTTCAAAGGGATATTATGCAGAGATCTGCCGATCTGTAGGCGTTTCGTCACAATGGGTACAGGGACATTGAGATTTTATATCTATAATGTATCCTTTTAGGCTGAGAGCTTCGCTCCGAACGAACGAACGAACGAACGAACGAAAATCTTTATTTTCAGAGGGTTAAGAATTGGGCACGCAGGCCCGTCTGACATTCTGCCCTTCTTCGCTATTTCCTCTCATACATTCTTTCATTCAACATCTGTTATGAAGCAAATCTTTGACAACAAAAGAACAATAAGCATTAAAACGCATGAAAAATAATCAATAATACATGACTCATTGAGGCAATGTTTAACATGGGCATTATAAATACCCAAGGAAGGTGTAGCGTGCCATACATATGGGAATTTTTTGTGTGTGGCTAGTTGTCGTTCGAGATAATTTACCATTATTATTGTCTTTGTTGTTGTGTTTTTGTTTTTTGTTTTTCGTTTTTTTTTAAAATGGGGGAATGTAGTCTGTCCTGAGGTAGTGTTCAAACAGGTTGCGACTGTATGTACAATGATACGTAATGTCTTTCATTTCTTGTGGAAGATTGTTCCACAACTGAGTGGTAGAGTATGCTAAGCTTCAGATATTCAACATGCACTTTTTGCTGTTACCAGAGGCTCTCACCAAGTTGTTTTATTGTAGAGCCTGTCATGGAGTGTGTTCCAGACGAGCGTATAAAGGCATGTGAACCTACATCATAGTACGAACCAAGAAGACTGTGGGCGTGAGCTTCCCGACTTGGAGGTAGCGCCCAGTCGTTCCTTACACGCCAGAGTTCCAGACGCCTATGGTTTTTGTAAGTCAGCCATGAAGCATTACCAGTCCATGAACAGCCGGCTACCATACCTTTGTGACCTGTAAGGTAAAAGATGTATCTACCAATGTTACAGCAGGCTACTGCGGCCCATAGAGAGGGCCCGAGAAGAGACTTGGCCTGATATATACGGCCATCCGTAGTGAACAGAAGTCACTTTATACGCGACTCCAGATATCGGGAGTCCAGTTATTCTATCTAGACTACTGAATTGTGTTAGAAAGTCCAGTTATTATAGACTACTGAACTGTGTTAGTGACTCCAGTTACTAGAGGCGGTGGTGTATAAACAGTGTCGATTTACTTAGACAGTATTTGTGGTGTATAGACAATGTCGATTTCCTTAGACGCAATGGTCAAGGAGTATAGAAATCCAGGTACTCTAATTGAGACGAACTGGAAGTTTGATATAGGCAAAAGGGCTACCTGGGATATGGTGAAATATTAGACCGCCGGGTTTGTGCACTCGCCATCTACTGCAACCTAGACCCAACGGGAAGGATCCCGAGGAGTTAAAGACAGGGATACCATCACTTTCCCAGGTGTACCAACCTAGCGCTACTACTACGCCAGTCTGTCCCAGTCGCGGGGAGGATTTGCATCAGCCTGGTGAGAGTCCTTCTACTGCAGACTGCATCAATGATGATAACCGTCCACCTATACTGCTGATCTGGACTATAGAGTAGTCTACGGCCTACCTTTATCTGCCTTTAATTGTTTTAACATCCTGTTGTATAATACATGTCTAGTATGTTTATTTCTGACCAGAGTTGAGTCACATGATATGGATGGAGTAGTAGACGGCAAATCCCAGAAAAAGAAAGATTGTCAGTAAGTAGCTGAGATGGTTATACCGGTATCAGAGGAATGAGAGAAACCTAACGGAGGGTCGGCGAAGTGGCCGAATATCTCCTCAAAAGGGTTGTTGAATGTTATACTAATGCCTAAACCTACGGAGGATGGTGGGGTTAATAGAGGAGGCTGGTGGGGTTAATAGTCTAAAACTCAAGTACTCAATACCCAGAACTGAACCCACGGTAAATAGTGTAGCATAGCTCCCTTCACCCCAGGGAATTTGTGACATTCCACTTCCTTCATCTAAACCTGTCATCTACTGAACTATTATGTATAATACATTGAATGCTTTTCAACATGACTTAACCAGAGTTGAGTTGTGTCTGCTGGACTGAGCCCCTAGAGGTGAAAACCCCTAGGTTGAATGAGTGAAAGAAAGCAGAGTCCAGGGGCCTGAGGGGTCAGGGGACCAAGTACATCCGTGTCTTGGCCAGAGCTCATCTTAAAGAGAAAAGTGTAACTTTAGCCCAGCTGACTCCACGGGTATATTGTTACACCCAAGCATCGCTTTCTAGGGGGTAGTAGG
>JACEFZ010022434.1:125000-129988 GCA_014155875.1 Cepaea nemoralis
TCGGCTAATCCTATAAACAATTTTTGCGTATTAATTGCTTCATTGTGTAGTGGCGGTGCTTGTTGTTTCAATAAGTATGGTTACATTTAGTGTATTTTTTCATGTAAGCATTGTAGAAATTCGGTAATATACCATCATAATGTGCTACTGTGCAGTAGTATTAGAAACAGCAAGGTGGCTGTGGTGGTGGTATTGGTAGTAGTAGTAGTTGTAGTAGTAGTAGTAGCAGCAGTATCAACAGCAGAGGCAGCAACAGCGGCAGTAGTAATAGTAGTTATAATAGTATTAGTAGTGTTAGTAATGGTTGTGTTGAAGTGAACAGAGTGGTCGTTGTGTAGTATATGTGTGAACATTGATACTTCCGCCAGAGTTTCGGCTAACAGATGTATGTATTCGGTTAATCATATAAGCAGTTATGCATATTTGTCTATGTCTGTGATTGTCTGTTTAGGGGAATCTAACAAGGTAGCTAAATATATTTTCTTAGGAAATTAATTGTTTCATTATGCAATGGTGGTGCTTATTGTTTCACTAATTATTTGTATATCTTGGGTGTTGCCTCTTGCATACAGGTGGTGTAAAAATTTGGTAATATACCAGCATAATGTGTGTTATGTATTAGTTTGAGTTGTGGTATCTTGTGTACTATACACTATAAAGATAGTTTGTATTGTATGTTGTGTAATGTGTTGGTGAAATATCTGTCTTTTGTAGTTGTAAACGTTGGTGAAGCCATAAGCTGAATCATCCCCTCTATTATTGCCCGCATCTTATTGATAGTGTCTTCATAACAGCGAAAAAGGCTCATTGTTAGATATTGATAATTTCTCACAGCGACAGCGTCTGGGGTGCATGGCCATTAGGAGTTTATGATGTCACAGGAAACAACGATACAGCAACTGAGGGTAAAGAGTGGAATATCAACTACAAGGCAAAATGGTGTCGGGTATAGTGTAACACACAACACGTATGAGATAATCGGTTGTTTGTCCCAACAAGGCCGACAAATAGGCGCTTACTAAGTCATCAAATTGTCCACTCAAACACACACATATGACAATAAGTCACCGACCCAAACAATTAAAACTGACATAAACAATAAAAAAAAAACTGACTCAACGACATACTGACACATTCTCACACAAAGAATTGACAACAAATGAAAATTACACATTCACGGAACACTGACAAATCAACAGAATGAAACAACCAATGAAAACTGACACAAACAATAAAAAATGACAACCACTGAGACAATCAATGAAGCGACACAATCAAGGAAAACTAAAACAAGAAATGAAAACTGCCACACTGAAAACTGACACAAACACTGAACAAGGCACCAAATGAAAAACACAACATTCAACATGTAATGGACACAAACACAACAAGAGATCGACAACAAATGAAAAATGACACAACGACAAAATGAAACACACAAACAAAATGAAAACTGAAACAAACAAGAGAATCTGCTGACACAGACAATGAAAACTGACACAAACACTGAACAAGGCACCTAAAGAAAAGCAAAACATCCACATGTAACATACACATACACAAAAAGAGATTGACAATAAATGAAAAATGGCATAACCACAAAATCACACACACACACACACACACACACACACACACACACACACAAACACACACACACACACACACACACACACACACACACACACACACACACACAATAAAAGTCGAAACAAAAAAGCAAATATGTTTACACAGACATTGAAAACTGACACAATTACTGAACAAGGCACCTACAGAAAAGCAAAACATCCAAAATGTAATAGAACATACACAATAAGAAATCGACAATAAATGAAAAATGACACGAGAAAACAGCACGCACACACACACAAACACACACACGCGCGCGCACGCACGCACAATGAAAACAGACCCAACCATTGAAAAAGGCTAACACAGAGAAACATACCATATATAAGAAAGAAAACTAACGTTTTACAATCTTCTTTGTTTTATTTTCATAACACATAAAGGAACAGAAACACTGACACCTGGGAAGGTTAACCCGGTCAAAAATACCCACAGAAGTCGGATGTGTCGGCTTAACGGCGCAAGAACGCAGCTCTGCTGTTAACAGGCACAACGCAATCACGTCCGAAAAAAAAACCGGATGAAAGCAGAAGAAGAAGAAGAAGAAGAAGAAGAAGAAGAAGAAGAAGAAGAAGAAGAAGAAGAAGAAGAAGAAGAAGAAGAAGAAGAAGAAGAAGAAGAAGAAAAGAAGAAGAAGAAGAAGAAGAAGAAGAAGAAGAAGAAGAAGAAGAAGAAGAAGAAGAAGAAGAAGAAGAAAAGAAGAAGAAGAAGAAGAAACACTGATAAAACAAACTGCTTCTGTCGAGGTCTATTAGGCTTTTTTCTTGAGATATTTCTTGCGTTGGTTCTCCCAATGGAATAGGATTACCCACAGAGGCGAGGACGGGTTGATTTTTTTGATGATCCGTTGAAAATGGCTGCGTAGACTGGTTATTGTAAGCATACGCTTAGGGGTGAAATTTGAGCGGGCGTAAAGTCATTAAAATAAGTAGGTGTATAGGATCTCGTAGAATCAGTGTTCCAAGTGGCTATATTAATATTTGACTTCACCTTGTCAAACACCGCACGAATTTCATCGCGCATAGCCATCAATTGTTCAAATTTACAACGAGTCAGTGTCAGTCCAACTTTAGTGGTAAATTTCAGTTCTGATTCTCCAAAGGTGTAATCTTACATCTCCGTAGATGTAACGTCGTCGTCACAGCCATGTAATTTGACGCAGAGGCGACTTTGTAATCAGCGCCCAAGGGTCTAACGAATTCACCTTCGTTAGTCATGTAAACACGGTTGGCTGCAGACATCTTGAACGCTTGGTAAACGGATCACAAAATGGTGACAGTTCGGTTAATTTTATAGAAATGAGCTTATAGATTGCTTCTAAACATGTCTGGACTTGTTTTAGCAGTAAACTGCCAAAACTGCCATTTACTGCCAACATAGTACCTTGCGGTTTTATGGCAGAGGAGTCTTTGAGCCTGAGGAATTAAGGCCGCCTGTTAGCAGTAACCAATCAAAAAACGAGACGCTGGCTAAAATTCAAATTTCCCACCGCTAATGAAGATAACTCTTCGAAACTTCATTTCTTCAGCATCATATTTTTATAAGTTCATTTCGTCATCATCATTTTTCTTTTGTATGTTCATTTCTTCAGCATCAGATTTTTGTAAGTTCATGTCGTCTTCAGAATATTTTTGTGTGTAAGTTCATGTCTTCGACGGTTCATATTTTGGTAAGGCATATTTTTGTGAAAAATCAGAAGTATATTGTCTCGACATTCAATCTGAGTGGTTAATTACTACCACTTCCTGTGGACAGCTATTCTTACGCATGCGCTAAAGTTGAGAAAATAAACTTCCGTTGAATGGAAACTAACACGTGCTTAAATTGTTAAACCCGCCCGGAAGGAATAACGTCACCTTAAAGAGGGAAAAAATGAAATAGTTACCATCTTTAATCCGGACATTATGAAAAAATATGTCCGTGCTTGCGATATTAAACGTGACGTCATAAAGAACTAAAAATAAAGTAGAACAATTGGGGCTCAACCAATGATAGAGCGGATGTTTCAGCTTATGGCGTCATCACCTTTTACAACTACCAAAGACAGATATTTCACCAACACATTACACAACATACAATACAAACTAGCTTTATGGTACACAATACACAAGATACCACAACTCGAACCAATACATAAACACATTATGCTGGTATATTATCAAATTTCTACATCAGTGACAGTTGTATGCAAGAGACAACACCCAAGATACACAAATAATTAGTGAAACAACAAGCACCATCATTACATAATGAAACAATTAATTTCCTAAGAAAATATATTTAGCTACCATGTTAGATTCTCCTAAACAGACAATCACAGACATAGACAAATATGCATAACTGCTTATATGATTAACCAAATACATACATCTGTTAGCCGAAACTCTGGCGGAAGTATCAATTTTCTTCCATATACCACACAAAGACCATTTTTTAACTCCAACACAACAATTACTACTACTACTAATATTATTACTACTACTATTACTACTGCAGCTGCTTCTGCCTGGCCACTTTAGTAATCGATTACCGACTTTTAACGAAAATATATTTTCGGTTTTGTTCGGCAACTATTTCTTGTGTCTCCGTTTTAAGGAAGTTTAGAGTTTAGAGTACTCGTGATGTTAAATTCCACGATTATTTCAAGATCGAATTAAAACAGACAATGATTACTTGATATAGTTGTTTAAACCCCGTTTTGCCTTGTGCATTTCTGGCGCTTCGAGAATCCTTGTTATACCGGACAACCAGGCTGTCTATTCTAAGCGGTAAGTATACCCGTAAATACCGTTTTATGAGACTTACTACATTGTTATACTATGCATTATTAAATTTAGCATCCATTTTTATGTCTAGTTTGTAATTTTCGATTATTTAATTTGGCGATAAATGTCACACTGAAATTATGAAGATCGCATGCTGTAATGTAATATTTACTAGTATTTCAATGGCGGGAGGTGCAGTTTTTCTTGTCATACTCCAGCTATGAACATTTAATATTGTTATGGAATATTAAGAGCGACTACAATGATAATGAATGCATGTTTACATTCAACACTCATTATTGTATGTATGTTTAATTTTTCACAATCCTACATGGACCATATCATTGTTAATTTTTCATCTTTCCAACGGGACTGCATTCGTCAAAATGCATCTATCTACGCTGGATGACAAGACTCGCCTGCAGTCACGCGCGGTCTGACGTCACACAGATAACGTGAAGATGGATATATATGTTTGCGTGTGTGTATATTTATATAAACCGCCAGAGTTATTTTCCCTTGAAAAGGGGGGTTTTTTAAGGAAAAAAAAAGGGGGCCCGGGGGTGTGTTTCCCTTCAATTTTTTTTTCCC
>JACEFZ010022435.1:0-55000 GCA_014155875.1 Cepaea nemoralis
AATAGCTGGTGTAATTAATTCACAATCAGAGTTAAATATGGCAGTTATTGATTGCACAATCGAAAATCTGTCACGATAGGATTATCAGTACTTTAAAGAAGGACACTTGACAGATAAGAGAAAAAACTAGTTATTTCCAATGATCAGATCTCATGGAGAGAAGTAAACAAACCCCAGTGAACCAAGAGGTGTGGTAAAGATGTCGACGCTATGTAGGATACACACTGAGAAAACCTCAGGACAATAAATTAGTGTTAGTTTAATTGACGGATCAACATCACGGTACACGGATGTAACCCATAAGTGTTCCGTTCTACTCCTAACTCAATCCTGAGTCCGGAGAATTCCAACTCAGTGCATGCACTCCGTAGCACCGGCGTGGATCCTGAAATACTTTGGGTAGATTTTTAACTCGAAATTTTGCCCGGGACAGCGCCGTTAGGCTACTCTTTTTCGATTTCCAACTGTCAAGGGATTTTTTACATGCGCAACAATACACACGGGCGTCCGATCTCACTACCCAGAGACCAGGGAAAATTTTGTTACTAGAAGTCCACGTGAAAAAAAAAACCGGCCCTCACCGGCGCTTTAATAAAACGGAACCTCCAGCACTCGAAGCGGACACCATACTTCGAGAACACTCATCCCCCAGCTGAGGACAATATAACTAGACATCTCTTGGATAGAACCTACAAGGCAAACGAAATAACGGGAGACCTAAAGTACACGGAAACGAGAATTACACACAGAGAATAAATAATATTGGGAGGGATGGATGGGGGTAGCAGGAGATAGGAAGAGATAGGGCAGCTTGGTGTGGTGTGGTTGAGGGAACAATGGGGGAATAAATGGCAGAAGAAGAAGAAGAAGAAGAAGAAGAAGAAGAAGAAGAAGAAGAAGAAGAAGAAGAAGAAGAAGAAGAAGAAGAAGAAGAAGAAGAAGAAGAAGAAGAAGAAGAAGAAGAAGAAGAAGAAGAAGAAGAAGAAGAAGAAGAAGAAAAAGAAGAAGAAGAAGAAGAAGAAGAAGAAGAAGAAGAAGAAGAAGAAGAAGAAGAAGAAGAAGAAGAAGAAGAAGAAGAAGAAGAAGAAGAAGAAGAAGAAGAAGAAGAAGAAGAAGAAGAAGAAGAAGAGGAAGAAGAAGAAGAAGAAGATGCTCATAGTTTCCATTGAGATGGTTTGACCTGGTTGAGTGTCCATGTGTTCAGCCGGTGAGTTGGGTGTGGGTGTTGAACCATCTTGTCTTGGAGCATCGAGTCCGTTCATGTTGGCAGCTCTTCGACGGTCCTTTCTCTTGTTTCATTTCTTTCTCCTGTTTTATTTCGGCACCTCGAACCCTCTCTTTTGATTTTCTCTCTCATCTCATCTAATTTCTTCTCATCTCGTCTCATCTTGTTCCCCTTGTACCTTGCGGTGTCGAGGTGACGCATAAACAGTGGGAGAGTGCCCGTTTATGAGCTTCATGTATCGATATTCCCATGGACTCTGTTATTCTCTCTGTCCATCGTTTATATGGTTGGCCTCTTCTTCTGGTTCCATTTGGTCTGTGTACATCATTGCTTGTTATGGTATACTTTCAGTTGGTTGTATAGTTATATGGACGAACCATTTAACTTGCTGTTTTCTAATTAAATCTAGCACCGCTATAACCCCCACTTTAGACCTGATTTAATCATTTCTGATATTCTCCCTTCTTGATACATTGAGTATTCTTCTTGGGAATCTCATTTCCGTTGTTGTAATTTTTTTTCTTTTCTCTTGTTCTATCATTGTATAGGATTGGTATTGGTAGCATTTGTCTCTATCCTTGTTTAATCCCCTTTGTTTGAGCAGAAGGGAAACTGTAGCAAGTGACTTACTACAAGCACACATATGACAGACAAGGAATAAGAAATGCTGATTACTCTACTAATTGGCATTGGTGTCCATGTCTCTCCACAAATCTCAGATCGGGGTGTTTAGAATCAACAAGATCTGCTTATGATATTCCCCCATGCTACGATCTCATTCCACCCAGTATCATTTCTCTCAGACTGTCTCTGCCTTCACCGCTGATCTTGCTTGTCATCACAGTGTTTTCCGGCGCCTTTCTTGGCATATGGGCCTAGGACGTTGTTTGTCTATGTCTTATAGGTTCTATATTATGTTCTACGTTCATCATCCTCTGTCACGAAATCGCTTTTAATTACTGCCTGTAGTCCAAGGAATTCGCATCAATTCTCACTGAAACCACATCGCCATTGCTTCTATGTTCTTCCTAATTTGTTCATTTACGTTCCAAGATTCGCCGCCATACAACAAAACTAGTTCTACGTAGCATCTCAGCACTGTCTTTCGATGATAGTGACTTTATTAAGTAAGGTATATTCCCTTGCACGTATGTAACTCAAAAGTTTAACCTCTGACACGGGGACATAATCTTACTTGCCTGAGGAAACCATGTAAGCGTCGCCAATTGTCTCCACTTTGTACACGTCATATATTTCCAAGCGGGCATCAAAACAGGAGTAAAGTGCGTTGAGAAGATTTACCACCTCCATGGGCGAACACGACGCGGCGATGGTGGTGAACCCGACGATGTCAGAGAAAAATATCGTGACGTCTTCGAAGGTTTCGGCTGGTACCTGTAGATAAATGATGGTAATTCTGGAAATTATGTTCGACATCATAACAGGACATGTGAACAGATTATTGCAAGAACTATGAATATCTTGCTTTCATTACTAACAGCAATGGGGCCTTTTAAAAGACGTCAGACGAAGACTGACGTGACAATGCAGAGGCTGAACAGTATTGAGAACAACGGTTATAAAAGCTCATCATTATCATATGCCGCGCCGATAAGCGTGGAAGATCATGTTTCACTATCCCACACAATCACCGGCGTCGTGGATCAGCTATTTGTATTTGTCTCCATTATGCCACGTGACCACGCCATCTAGATGTTTACCTCTCTATCTTACCCTTTTCTTTTCCCCCTCAATCTTGAGCAAACAAATTAGAGTAGAATTTATGAGAACATGCATCTTACCTTGTAAGATACGTCGTAACATACGCTATCAGTTAAAACAAGAGAGAATTCGGGCTTTCGAATTTAAATACCACGGAAAGGTTCCTAGAATATTGTGGGCCAGGAAGAAGTAAAACAAATCACCGACATTCTACAAGATTGAAAAGTACGGTGGCCTAAACAGCGTCATGTCTCAGGAACTGAAATATTGTGACCCTATTAAGCCAGTGACCGAGCACTAGTGATGCAGTCATCTGGCCTGGACACAACCGGGATCAAAGTATTGTATAGCTCGGTCAACACGATCACCCCGCTTCTCACAAGCGATGTTTCTCACAACCGCTGTTCACTTCGTTCTTCGTTCCTCTCTCTACCGGATGAATCACTGAAAAACGAGAAGTAGGTTGAGAGCTTTACTAAAGCACAGCTACAAAAAACAATGGACGTTGCGGCCAAAGCCTTCGTCAGCACAGAACAAACAAACAAAAATAGACTAACAAATACACGATCGACACTACATGAATGTACAAATATCAAAACACTAATACTAAGACTCTACCAGAGGGCGTCAGGTCTGTTACGCACCTCAGAGATCGGTGTGTTTCCTATAGACCAGTGGTTCTCAACCGGTGGGGAATTCCCTCCAAGGGGGGAATTTTGGGGTTTCCAGAGGGAATGAAGATTATTTCAAGATCGCGTTAATACAAGAACCGATTAATTGATCTTGTTTTTCCCTTCATACTTTACGGTTCTGTACGTCTCACCCTTCTAAAATTCATTTTATAAAGTAAGTAGACCCACAAATCACGTTTTATGTGGACGTCAAGACTTGTTTTAGTATGTGCTTCCATTATTACGTATACTGTGTAGGGGTGGGAGGGGGATTTTTAGGTAGGATATACGAAAGGAGGGGGGGGGGGGGAATGACGTTCTGAAAATGTGGTGAAGGGAGCATGGGCCAAAAAAGGTTGAGAACCACTGCTATAGACAGATTCCCTCCAAGGTTACGGGTTCCATCTACCCTTGTAGGTTTTCTTTTGGGAACAAATTTGTCAGGGCGGCGGTTTTAGGCCTACTCTTTGTGAATTTGCCATGATGGCGAAAATACGGCATATTAATTGTGATTTGGGCAGGATAGCGAAAATACGGTATATTGTTTGTGATTTTGGCAGGATAGCGAAATTACGGTATATTGTTTGTGATTTTGGCAGGATAGCGAAATTACGGTATATTGTTTGTGATTTTGGCAGGATAGCGAAATTACGGTATATTGTTTGTGATTTTGGCAGGATAGCGAAATTACGGTATATTGTTTGTGATTTTGGCAGGATAGCGAAATTACGGCACATTCTTTGTGATTTTGGCAGGATAGCGAAATTACGGTATATTGTTTGTGATTTTGGCAGGAAAGCGAAATTACGGTATATTGTTTGTGATTTTGGCAGGATAGCGAAATTACGGTATATTGTTTGTGATTTTGTCAGGATATCGAAATTACAGTACATTGTTTGCGATTTTGGCAGGATAGCGAAATACTGCATATTCGTTGTGATTGGGCAGGATAGCGAAATTAGGGCATGTTCTTTTTTTTTTATTTTGGCAGGATAGCGAAATTACAGCATATGCTCTGCGATTTTGTAAGGACGACGAAAGTACGGCATATTCTTTGAGATTTTTGCAGGATAGCGAAATTACGGCATATTCTTTGTGATTTTGGCAGGATATCGAAATACTGCATATTCTTTGTGATGTTGGCAGGATAACGAAATTATGGTGTTTTTTAATTTTTTTATTTTGTAAGGACAGCGAAATTACATCATATTCTTTGAGATTTTGGCATGATAGCGAAATTACGGCATATTCTTTGGTTCTGACACACCACAATTATAAACTTCCGGCGTCGTCCATTGCACGTCCTGTCTTGGAAACCTGTCATGTAATTGATAGAGACAGAGCATTTCGCGTGTTGTTTCATACACAAAATAATCGTTTGTTACAGTTTGCAGAAGCCCTAATGATTCATCTACATAGGCCAATTTTGTGCAAACAGAAAGACATGGTAGTCAATTTAAAATTACCATGGTAAACAATTGATATTACTGTGTGAACATGTGTATATTTCAGCTTGAACGATGTATCTAGTTATTTTACTCTACATTGTGTGACATCTGCAGTATGTACCTGACGAGATGCAGCGAAATATGCCAGGCAATAAATCGTACATTCTATGGTTTGTGTTTTCGTTATTCATATTCTTTGTGATTTTGGCAGGATAGCGAAATACTGCATATTCTTTTTTTATTTTATTTTCGCAGGATAGCGAAATTACAGCATATACTTTGTGATTTTGGCAGGATAGCGAAATTAAGGCATATTCAGTTTGATGATGGCAGGATAGCGAAATTACAGCATATACTTTGCGATTGTGTAAGCACAGCGAAATTTTGGCATGTTCTTTTTTATTTTAGCAGGATAGCGAAATTACGGCATATACTCTGCGATTTTGTAAGGACAGCGAAATTACGGCACATTCTTTGTGATTTTGGCAGGATAACGAAATAGCGGCATATTCTTTTTGATTTTGACAGGGTAGCGAGATTACAGCATATACTTTGCGATTTTGTAAGGACAGCGAAATGAAGGGGCATATTATGTGTGTTTTTGACAGGATAGCGAAATTACGGCATATTCTTTGCGATTTTGACAAAATGGTGAAATTACGGCGTATTCTTTTGTGATTTTGGCAGGATAGCGAAATTACGGCATATTCTTTGAGATTTTTTAAGGATAGCAAACTTAAGGCTTTTTCTTTGTGATTTTGGCAGAATAGCGAAATTACGGCACATTATTTGCGATGTTGCCAGGACTGTTAAATTACGGCATATTCTTTGACATTTTGGCAGGATACCGAAATTACGGCATATTTTTTGCGATTTTCGCAGGACAGTTAAATTACGGCCTACTCTTTGCAATTTCCAACTGCCGTGGGATTTTTAACGTGCACACCTTACACTAGGAATCCTCATGTTTTTCGCCCTAAGCCCAGAAGGCTAGGTGTACGATTTAACTATCTTAGAGATTGTGGGTGGATGTGATATCAGTGAATACCAATAGTTATTGAAAAAATCCCCGACCCCCATGCATGAATTGAGTAAGGACACTGTAACCTATTAGCCAGTTCTGGGTGCTAACACCAGCGAGGGTGTACCACTGCTCTAATGATGAGTTTTGGTTGTTTTACTGCTGGCTCTGACAATTATTCCCCTTTGCAAACAATTACCCACAATCTGTGTTTGCACTCTCTGACGTTTAATCAATGCTAATGTGTTTTTATGAACGGGGTGTCCAGGAGTTATCTCAGGTATCTTGTATTCTTAAAAGCCTAATGTCACATGTCCATTGCAGGGATTTGCAATCTCAACCTCAGTGTAGGCAATTTAGGCAATTTTACGTTCAGTAGTTTGCCATTGTCGGTCTCGGGGCAAAGGCGTTAAGGACGCGGTTCGTAATTTCGCTTACCTGCGTTCGAAACACAGCTGCGACCGATTTGGCAGCAGACCGTGTCGCGTTGGGTTTTAACTGGTATACAGTTCAGTTGTTAAACACACCACTCACTATAAATCTAGTTTATGGACTACCCACAAACATATTCTTTGTCGCGGTTGACGAGTGTATTTGTGGTTCTGAGAATCGTCCGGGTCGCTTTCAGGGCTACGGAGTTCGTGCTCTGGGCGATGCTTTCGCATTACCAGTCTGTGGAAATAGACTGATCCGATCGTTCAGAAAGCAATGGCAAACTAATGAAAGTAAACTAGCCAAGACATCAACAAAAGCAGTGCTGGTGTTGACAGCGATGTCCTGTAAATATGATGTGCCAAAAAAAAAGTTTGCCATTGGTTTATGAATGAGAAGTTAACTGACAGGTCAAAGGAGTGAACCACGTACCCCGCCAACAGCGTATCTGGGCCTTTTGACTAAGACAATCACATGACACACAAGGTCGTGGGGGACTAATAGGGCGGCTCTGGGAACCGAGAGCCCTTATTTTAAAAAAAAACAAAAAGCCAACAGCGTACCGGAAGATCAAACACGAGTTATTTATTTATCTCAGCCACCTCGACCACTAAGAGCACAATAGCTCATGCAAAACTGTATTTGAGAAAATGAAAAATACCTTATAAAAAAATCGTAAAAGTCGAGAGGATCGACTTCATTGCACCGGGTTGTATTCCATATGGCTCGGTCTCTTTCTGTAGGGCAGCCTGTAGAAAGCGTCGCACAAAGCACGAACTCCGTAGATCCGGCGACGACCCCCAGGCGTCTCCGAGAAAAAAATGCACTTGTGAACCGAAAGACATAGCACGGAATCGAACCCACAACCTTCGGGCGCGAGGCGGATGGCTTGACTACTTCGCCAGGGAGTCTCCCCACGTATCTTATGCAATACGCCAATATCATTGATTGTCAGAACGAGAGTATTGAAATACTATACAGAACCTGTTTTCCTGTATGGCAGTGGATTGTGGAATGACAATGAACAATTAGGAAACGTTTACGTCCGTGAGATACTGGGGCCCGCAAATGAAGCAAAGAATATAAACACGGCACATTATTAGGCATGTCGTAAAAGGCGAGTAAAGAATTGGTGTGCTTATATCCAATCAAGAAGAAACATGAAGCCACAAAACCTAACCTACCATGAACGAGTCATATAAAGAAACAAAAATTACTCAGCCAACAAAGAATAAAAGAAGCTCTTATAGATGAGATATGACGCGAGAGGAGAAAGCCGCACGGAATCCGGGACGCTGAATACATTTATTTTACCTATGAAAATGTCCAGGATTGTTATCTGGAATGTTAAAACTTGTATGAAGTAGGAGAGGCGGAACAGGTGGTAGAAGAAGTGAAATAATAAAGATTGGCATTTTGGGATTGTGCGAAATAAGATGCAACGGAGCAGACATAAGGCATCTAAGCATGGGTGAAAAACGAAATAGTGGGAGACCTAAAAACACGCGGAGAAGAGAATAAAATGAAAAATGAATAATATTGGGAGGACATTGAGGAAGCTGCAGGAGATAACAAATGAGAGGACGGTCCTAGCGTTGTTTGGTTGAGTGCGTATGTCCTCACAATAGGACTCATGCGTACAGCGGCCCTAACGTTGGTTGGTTGAGCGCGTATGCCCCAATGGGGAATAACAGGCAGAAGAAGGAAGGTTTGGAGGCGACGGAGCTGTGGTTCCTGGGACATGTTGCGACTTCCTTAGATGTCATCGTAATTAACAACGGAGATGTGGTTCCTGAAACACATGTTGCGACTTCCTTAGATGTCATTGTAAATAACAACGGAGATGTGGTTCCTGAGACACATGTTGCGCGACTTCCTTAGATGTCATTGTAATTAACAACGGAGATGTCGTTCCTGAGACACATGTTGCGACTTCCTTAGATGTCATTGTAATTAACAATGGAGATGTGGTTCTTGGGACATGTTGCGACTTCCTTAGATGTCATTGTAATTAACAACGGAGATGTGGTTCCTGAAACACATTTTGCGACTTCCTTATATGTCATTGTAATTAACAACGGAGATGTGGTTCCTGAGACACATGTTGCGACTTCCTTAGATGTCATTGTAAGTAACAACGGAGATGTGGTTCCTGGGACATGTTGCGACTTCCTTAGATGTCATTGTAATTAACAACGGAGATGTGGTTCCTGAGACACATGTTGCGCGACTTCCTTAGATGTCATTGTAATTAACAACGGAGATGTGGTTCCTGAGACACATGTTGCGACTTCCTTAGATGTCATTGTAATTAACAATGGAGATGTGGTTCTTGGGACATGTTGCGACTTCCTTAGATGTCATTGTAATTAACAACGGAGATGTGGTTCCTGAAACACATGTTGCGACTTCCTTAGATGTCATTGTAATTAACAACGGAGATGTGGTTCCTGAGACACATGTTGCGACTTCCTTAGATGTCATTGTAATTAACAACGAAGATGTGGTTCCTGAGACACATGTTGCGACTTTCTTAGATGTCATTGTAATTAACAACGGAGATGTGGTTCCTGAGACACATGTTGCGACTTCCTTAGATATCATTGTAATTAACAACGGAGATGTGGTTCCTGAGAGAAATGTTGCGACTTCCTTAGATGTCATTGTAATTAACAACGGAGATGTGGTTCCTGAGACACATGTTGCGACTTCCTTAGATGTCATTGTAATTAACAACGGAGATGTGGTTCCTGAGAGAAATGTTGCGACTTCCTTAGATGTCATTGTAATTAACAACGGAGATGTGGTTCCTGAGACACATGTTGCGACTTCCTTAGATATCATTGTAATTAACAACGGAGATGTGGTTCCTGAGACATGTTGCGACTTACTTTGATGTCATTGTAATTAACAACGGAGATGTGGTTCCTGAGAAACATGTTGCGACTTCCTTAGATGCCATTGTAATTAACAACAGAGATATGGTTCCTGAGAGAAATGTTGCGACTTCCTTAGATGTCATTGTAATTAACAACGGAGATGTGGTTCCTGAGACACATGTTGCGACTTCCTTAGATGTCATTGTAATTAACAACGGAGATGTGGTTCTTGAGACACATGTTGCGACTTCCTTAGATGTCATCGTAATTAACAACGGAGATGTGGTTCCTGAGAGAAATGTTGCGACTTCCTTAGATGTCATTGTAATTAACAACGGAGATGTGGTTCATGAGACACATGTTGCGACTTCCTTAGATGTCATTGTAATTAACAACGGAGATGTGGTTCCTGAGACACATGTTGCGACTTCCTTAGATGTCATTGTAATTAACAACGGAGATGTGGTTCCTGAGAGAAATGTTGCGACTTCCTTAGATGTCATTGTAATTAACAACGGAGATGTGGTTCCTGAGATACATGTTGCGACTTCCTTATATGTCATTGTAATTAACAACGGAGATGTGGTTCCTGAGACACATGTTGCGACTTCCTTAGATGTCATTGTAATTAGCAACGGAGATGTGGTTCCTGAGACACATGTTGCGACTTCCTTAGATGTCATTGTAATTAGCAACGGAGATGTGGTTCCTGAGACACATGTTGCGACTTCCTTAGATGTCACTGTAATTAACAACGGAGCTGTGGTTCCTGGGACATCTTGTGACTTACTTTGATGTCATTGTAATTAACAACGGAGATGTGGTGACTGAGAGAAATGTTGCGACTTCCTTAGATGTCATTGTAATTAACAACGGAGATGTGGTTCCTGAGACACATGTTGCGACTTCCTTAGATATCATTGTAATTAACAACGGAGATGTGGTTCCTGAGACATGTTGCGACTTACTTTGATGTCATTGTAATTAACAACGGAGATGTGGTTCCTGAGACACATGTTGCGAATTCCTTAGATGTCATTGTAATTAACAACAGAGATATGGTTCCTGAGAGAAATGTTGCGACTTCCTTAGATGTCATTGTAATTAACAACGGAGATGTGGTTCCTGAGACACATGTTGCGACTTCCTTAGATGTCATTGTAATTAACAACGGAGATGTGGTTCCTGAGACACATGTTACGACTTCCTTAGATGTCATCGTAATTAACAACGGAGATGTGGTTCCTGAGAGAAATGTTGCGACTTCCTTAGATGTCATTGTAATTAACAACGGAGATGTGGTTCATGAGACACATGTTGCGACTTCCTTAGATGTCATTGTAATTAACAACGGAGATGTGGTTCCTGAGACACATGTTGCGACTTCCTTAGATGTCATTGTAATTAACAACGGAGATGTGGTTCCTGAGAGAAATGTTGCGACTTTCTTAGATGTCATTGTAATTAACAACGGAGATGTGGTTCCTGAGACACATGTTGCGACTTCCTTAGATGTCATTGTAATTAACAACGGAGATGTGGTTCCTGAGACACATGTTGCGACTTCCTTAGATGTCATCGTAATTAACAACGGAGATGTGGTTCCTGAGAGAAATGTTGCGACTTCCTTAGATGTCATTGTAATTAACAACGGAGATGTGGTTCATGAGAGAAATGTTGCTACATCCTTAGATGTCACTGTAATTAACAACAGAGATGTGGTTCTTGGGACAAATTTTGCAAATACGTTAGATGTCATTGTATTTAAAAACGATTTAAGAGTCTAATGAGGGCAAACAACGATGAACTGCAATGTAGTAAACGCACCCTAGGCCGCCTGAGGAAACGCATTAAACACACTCGGAAAATCTCACCAAAAATACAAGAGGAAAATGTATGCAAATATATCGCGCATACATGAGTGCCTGGGTCAATAGTTCGAACTGATTTCATCCGGGTGCACCGTTATGGACGGACCATTGTTTACGAGAAACTACATACATTGTTGTTTTTTTTTTGAAACTTGGATATAGGTAAGGACAGAGATAATATTAATTTATCAAACAAATGATCGTCCCATGGTGAAGTATCACTTCAGGGGGTGAAATATTACACCTATTTATGGAGCAATGTAGACAAAACGGGACATAGGTGAGCTGGAAGAGAGAGAACGAACGAACGAACTAACTTTATTTTTACAGGGTCACAAATTGGGCACGCAGGCCCGTCTTACATTCGGCCCTTCCAATCACTCATCTTTCGTACAAAATCATCTATTGTGCATGTTACATTCATACAGGGGAAAAACACATTGTCAAATGGAAGCTGTGAACATAAACAATGCATATTACCATGTTATGAGACATGCAGGCAGACAGACACACATACACACGCACATGCACAAACACATACATACATACATACCTACATACATACATACATACACCACTTACACAGACTATCACAGTTATGCGCCAACTCAATAACACACAAATACACAACCCTTCGCATACACATAAGCTAACTCACAGTCATAAACCCACTAATACAAGTTTACTTATACATATACATACTCTCTCTCTCTCTCTCTCTCTCTCTCTCTCTCTCTCTCTCTCTCTCTCTCTCTCTCTCTCTCTCTCTCTCTCTCTCTCTATCTATCTATCTATCTCTCTCTCTCTCTTTCTCCGTCTCTCACTCTCTTTCTCTCTGAGAGAAAGCGAGTTAGTTAGTTAGTTAGTTAGTTAGTTAGTTAGTTAGTTAGTTAGTTAGTTAGTTAGTTAGTTAGTTGCATATCCTTTACAGAACATGGCAGTAAAGTTTACGTTCAGTAGATTGCTATTACTTTCTGAACGACCGGCACTCATACCTTTGTATGAAAATCAACGCAAAACGGTCTGCTGCCAAATCGTCCGCAGCTGTATTTAGAACGCGGTATGCGGGATTACGAATTGTGTTCATAACCCCTTCGACACAGATCCGCCATAGAGTAGTTTTCATCTATATATATATAAAAGACAATGTCTGTCTGTATGTCCTTTAGGCGTTCGTAAACGGTCAATTCGATTGAGATGAAATTTTCTACACGTCTTCTTCTCATTCCCTTGCTGCCAACTGTCATAGTTTGTTAGTGTACAAACAGTTATTTACTTAATATTATTTAATATTTTAATTTACATTATAATGTATATATAGCGAGGGAACATAACTTCTAATAGCATTGCTATATATGTAAAATTGTTGCCTATTTCTCAAATAGGTGGACCTTTTCGCTACAGTTGTCTACAGGCATATGAGTTATAATCCTCCTCCTCCCCCATCTCCACTTCCTCCTCCGCCTCATCCTCCTCCTCCCCTCCCTCTCCTATTCCCTCCTCCTCCTCCCCTGCTCCCTATTTAGTTATTGGGATGAAGATTGTTCTCTTCCAATCTGTTTGCCATATTTCCGGGAACGGGAACTGGAGCTTATATGACTACTTATATGAATTAAATGAGACGCTCCCTGCCAGGGGCTGGGCGAAGCCGGGCCGGACTTCTTATATGGGAATGGGAATGGGAGAAGGGGCCGAATATGAATTAAATGAGACGCTCCCCGCCTGGGGCTGAGCGAAGCCGGGCCAGGTCGTCTTTTTTGAGAACGGGAACGGGAGCAGGGGCCGAATATGAATTAAATGAGATGCTCCCCGCTAGGGGCTGGGCGAAGCCGGGCTGGGTCAGCTAGTTTAAAATAAAAAGTCTAGGAAATGTGCGGAAACAATAGAAATTAAAATTTGCACCAATTAAAGAATATTAACATTAATATTGAATCAGCGATGCTTTATGGATCAGAAAAATTGAGAAGGACTAAAACATCAGTAATAAAGAAGAAATATTCGTTATCTTGTGTAGAAGAAAAGGACTGAAATAGTATATAACAGAATCCGCTAATGTGGAGCTTTAAGGAGAGGTTTAGACAGATTCCAGGGACACGAGAAGTGAGGAAAAGATGCGGGTGTTAAGTATGACACACATTGAGCTAACCTGATAATGGTATCACTAGAATTGTCAGTTCTCTAGAAGGCACACGGCAATCGAAATAGACGGAAACTTAATCACACACTGGCAGAAGATCATTAAAGCAGAGATCAATGGTCTGGGAATGACATGAAGGGAGCTTCATAAGACCGCAAAAGATATAACGGTCTAGAATGAGTTGGTTGAGAGATGAATGAGGAAGGGGAGAAGGATCAACAGCAGTGCTGAAGTATAAGCGGGAGCAAGAAGAAACGAAGGAGAAGGAAGACGAGGGAACAGGTAAACTTAACGACAACTGGCAAACTTGATGGTAAACGAGCACGACTAAAAGTATTCACACACATAGAACTTCGCCAAAGAAGTCAATAGTGCTTGCTTGCTTGCTTGTGTTCGTTGGCTTGAGCTCCAACGTGAAGTCCTGTATGTCGGATGAAGGCATCCTGTTGTCCAACATCAGTGTGATGTCATACAGGACCTGAGTTTTGCGTGAGTATCCGTTGTCCCATGTCTGGCTTATTGGTGTGCAGACTGGTGGTTCCTCGCCATACAGGCAGACACTCTCCGACTTCGGAGGAAGTCAATAGTGAAAAGAACACAGGCTTGATTCGTATCAGGTGATCATGTGAAATATATAACTGTCCACGATTATTGCAGCGGCATATAATTGTTATAAGGCTGGTTCGACACCCGAACCACGCAGTCCGCTAAATCACCGACTCGTGGGAGATATGAAACCTGTGCAACAGCCGGCTAGAAAAATGCTCTAAACAAAACACGAATTGATTGATGTATACATCGAATACCCACAGGACCTATCGATCCAGGTGTACACAGATTGGTCAGCACAAAATGCTGTTCGAAATGGAGGAGTGGGAGTGTACATTAAAGTGGTTTTTTTTTTGCATATCCTTTACAGGACATCGCTGTCAACATCAGCATCTTTCAGCTGATTGTTGATTTCTTGGCAAGATTACGCTCAGTAGTTTGCCATTGCTTTCTGAGCAGCCGGCTCACATACCCTGTAAGTTACCAACGAGGAGAGAACAGCTTCCAATTCTCGCGCAACGTCACGTTACTTACGAGAGTATACGAGATTACGGAGAAAGTGGTGTAATCTCTAGACCACTGAGACCGGCGGGGGTGTACATAGAATACCTAAATAATACTAGGGACACAGCCAGAGTACCAAAAAGTACTGTCATAACTATGATGCTGAGATTAAGGCAATCAAGATAGCAACAAAGAAATTACTAAATACCAGCCATGGTACACAACGTGTGGTGCTATTGACAGATGCAAAATCAGTACTTGAGGCACTCCTGGGAAACTGCCAGTACTAAAGACACTACTTTCTGAACTTGGCAGCCAGCATAAGGTCACCTTACAGTGGATACCATCTCACAGTGGAGTACCTGGAAACTAGAGAGCTGATCGATTAGCTAAGGAAGGAGTTGAGCTGAGTTAAGCTAAGAACTGACATCACTGCACTCAGGACATTCCCATACACGCTCCGTCCCCTCGTTCAACAGCCAGCGAAGAGTCACACTACTAATCGTTCCCATCGCTATCTGATTGAATGTTCTCCTGGTTGTCAATTTTGAGATTCTACCAGAACCCCTGCAAATCCCCCGCATTCTCATCCTTTCCACATATGGGTTCTCAATCTGTTCCCCCACCTTTTCCATCTGGTCCCACAGGCGCATAACCACCTCTCCCTTGTCCACAGGTAATCTATCACCAAGAGGTGTATTCCTTGCCAACATATCAGCCTGTGCATTCCACAGCACTCTCGCATGGCCAGATATCCACACAATTCTTACATTCTGGGACCTCTGAAGCGAGGTGAGGCATTCCACACGAAGCATTCCATTCTCCACCTTACTAAGCATACTCCTTGAGTCCGTAATGAATACAATGTGTGTGGTGGTGGTTTCCTCTAACCAACGGAATGCCGCTATGACTGCTTCCACCTCCATTCTCATACTGAGGAAGACGCAATAGAAGAGCAACCTGATATACCCGTTATATACCACCAAAAGAAAAGAATGATCAAATCAGTCAAAAAGTCACTAAAGCCTGCTCAAGACGACTACCACCTAATAGATAGACCAGAATAACCATTATTTTGCGCCTCAGAACAGGACACAATAGATTACGCAATCACGTGTCTACAAAGTTCAAGATTGTCGAATTAGTCATGTGCACATCAGGTTGTTCTTCTTTTTCTCCTTCCTTAGCCAATCGATCAGCTCTGTCGTTTCCGGGGACTCCACAGTGGGATGGTATCCACTGTATGGTGACCTTACGCTGACTGCTAAGTTCAGAAAGTGGTGTCCTTAGAACCGGCAATTTCCCAGACAATCCTATTACGGATTTTGCATCTGTCAATATCACCACAGGCTGTGTACCATGGCTGGTATTTTGTAATTTCTCTGTGGCTATCTTGATTGCCTCAATTTCAGCATCATAGTTAAGGCAGTACTTTCCTGTCGGTACTCTGGCCCTGTCTCTAGTATTATTTGGGTATTCTATGTACACTCCCGCTCCTCCATTTCGAACAGCATTTTGTGCTGACCCATCTGTGTAGACTCGGATCCAGAGATCCTGTGGGTATTCGTCATCAAGGAAGCTGAGAGTGGCTGTTCTGCGCTGTACACTGTTATGTTCTTCCTTGTCAAATATTCCTCTCACTTTTGTCTGGATTTGTAGCGATAGTCTATGTTCATCTTTCCACGGGGTTCGCTCTGGAATAGTTATCAGGGGGATACCAACTGTGGGACGATCGATGGTTTCTCTGCAGAGTCGTTTCGCCTGGTGGATGAAACCCCTTCTTTTCAACCGCCCCTTAGCTAAGTTTTCAAATCGGTTCTTCATATGGTGGCCTGGCAAGCTGAGGAACTTTTCTGCTTGTATTAGTGTTTTTGTATTTCTGCGTTCTCTTAGAGCTTGTGTCCTACCCATTTTCTCCATTGCTACTATAGGGGTTGATCTCATCCCTCCGAGCTTGATTTTGCACCTTGTCCAGCTCCTGTAATGTGGTTTTTGATGCTGAACACCACGCAGTTGACCCGTATTCAAAGTGTGGACGTATGTTCTGTTGATAAACTTTACTATGTATTTTCCAACTGGCTCCCCAAGCGGATCCACTTAGCTTTCTCAGGATGGCTATTTTCCTTCTGGTTTTTGCTACTGCTTTTTTTATGTGTTTTCTCCATGTCAGCTTGTCGTCGAATGTTACACCAAGGTATGTTGGTTCTTTATCTTCTCTAATGGGTGTTCCATTTATCTGAATGATCCCTACCTTTTGTTTCGGAGAAAGGGTAAACAGAGTTGTGCTGCACTTGTCAGTGTTTATGCTGATACACCATCTATCCGTCCATGCAACAAATGTAACCACAGCTCCCTGTAGCAATATGGTGGCCACTGACGCATGTTCATTTGGTTCCATACGGTTGGTTAATTAGCAACAAGATCATTGATGAAGATTAGAAAAAGTGTTGGGGACAGGACTCCGCCTTGGGGAACACCGTGATAATACTTTCTTGCTCTTGAGACCATCTATCTGTACTCGGGCTCTTCTGTTGTGCAAGTATGCTTTTACCCATTTGTACATTCTTGCATTGACTTTACAGTTTCTCAGTTTCTTCATCAGACCTTCTTTCCAGTCTTTGTCAAAGTCTTTCTTCAGATCTATCCAAGCCACAAGTACAAGCTTCTTCTCTTGGAATGCATCCTCAACTTCTTGAGAGAGGTAGGTTGTCTGATCTTTCGTAGAGTAGCACTGCTTAAAGCCAGCCTGTTGTGGCACAAGGATGTTTTTACTTTCAATGTACCACTGTAGTCTGTGATTGATGACGCGTTCCATTGTTTTGCAGAGACAGCTGGTGAGGCTAATGGGTCTGTAGCTGGAGGCAATGGAACTGTCTTTCCCAGATTTTAGGAGGGGTATCATGATTGCTTCTCTCCAGACTTGTGGAACACTGCCTAAGGTCCATGTGTTATTAAAGATCTGTAGCAGCTTTGCTTTGACCTCTGTTCCTAGGTTCCTGATCATTTCATTGGAGATACCATCAGCTCCTGGTGACTTTCTCATTTTAAGTTTTGATATGGCTAGCTCCAGTTCACTGATTGTGATAGGTGCCTCCATAACCTCATGTACAATTTCCTTCTGTCCTGTATGTTGCCATTTCTCTCGAATCTCTTGTTGTTTCTCTGGACTAATTTCGATATTGTTATCTTGTGCGAATGAGTCCACAAATGGTCAGCTGCTTGCTTTCCTGTTAAGATGTTTCCGTCTTTATGTAGTGCAATTTTTGAGTTTCTCCCTGTGCCCTCATCGTTAAGCTGTTTTATTAGCTTCCATAACTTCCTTGTGTCTCTTTCAAAGTTCAGTGACTCTGTTTTCTCCTGCCAGCTTTTCCGTCTAGCCTGCGGCTGGGCCCTTTGAAATTTGGCTTTTGCGTGCTGATATTTATTGTGGTGCTCTTGGCTGGGATTGGCCTCTGCTTGCTTTCTACATACATCCACATCATTATGCAACTGTTCCAGTTCACTACTCCAGTAGGGTTTATAATATTTATGGGCTCCTCTTGGTACTGTTTCTCGCACTGCCTGTAGTATGCATTTCCCAAACTCTTCAACTACTTTATTTATGTCCTTCTCAATGTTCAGGTTTCTAACCAGTATGCTGGTGCGATGCTTGTACATTGCCCAGTCTGCTTTCTTGTAGTTCCACCTCAAGAGGGTGCTGCTTTAACTTACAAACTCATTTTCTACAGTTAAAAAGACTGGCCGATGGTCCCAATAATGTAACTCCAGGTCTGGTGAATGAAACGCCAGGTCAGGTGTAGTTGTAGTGTGCCATGATCTCGAGTAGAAAGTATGTGGGTCAGACGGCTTGTTAATCAGGATGAATCTATTCTCATCCTGCCAGTCTTCCAGTCTCTCTCCTCTCTGGTCCATGTGATCATAGCCCCAGCTCTGCGAGTGGCTGTTGAAGTCGCCACACACAATCATTTTTCCTTTTAATGGTAGTGTGTCCAGTGCCTGTGAGCGGTCATTTGGACAGTAGTAATTGATCAGGTGAAGGTCTGTATTGTCTGCCGTAAGTTTAAGTGCCTGATACACAGCCCATTCCATGTAAACTTCAATTTGGGAAGCAGGGGTGTTGTTTTTGACAAGAATCAGTATCCCACCCTTTCGCCTGTCCTTTCGGTCAGATCGGTAACACTGGTAGCCTCTGATTGTGAAGGCTATATTTTCGTTGAGGTGAGTTTCTTGCAAGAAACATACACTTACATTTTCATTGGCCAAGATGTTGTCTAGTTCTATTCTTTTTTGGTGATACCCTCTGCATTCCAGTGCATTATTTTAAGTCTTTGTTTGGTACGGCCAGACGGTCTATTGTCAGGCCCTCTAGCTCCGCAGGACATCTGTGAAGGACCTCCATTAGTTGTGGTTAGACCCTTACGAGGCATAAGGCCCGGCACTGCATTGCCTGGGTGTCCAGAGCAGGGCGAGCACTATACCATCAAAAGAAAAGAATGATCAAATCAGTCAGAAGGCCACCAAACCCTACTCAAGGCGACAACCGCGTTATGGACAGACCAGAACAGGTCATTCTTCTGCGCGTCAGAACAGGACACAATAGATAACGCAACCACATGTATACAAAATTCAAGATTGGTGGCTCAGCCATGTGCACATGTGGTTTGGCGTCGCAGACAGCAGAGCACATACTCCAGGATTGCCCAAACTACAACATATCCAGGCGAACCTTCTGGCCTAGAGAGACAACAGTGGAAGATAAACTCTATGGACCGCTGAATGAACTAAAAAAGACTGTTAGATTCATACAAGAGACAACATTTCAGTTATAGACATATTTCAGGCGAACGACAGAAGAAGAAGAAGAAGAAGTCATGTGTCCACAGACAGCAGGTCACATACTCCAAGACTGTCCAAAATACAACATATCTAGGCACTACCTTCTGGCCTAGAAAAACAAAGAGTCCAAGATAAACTCTATGGACTACTGAGTGAACTAAATAAGTAAGACATGTTAATTCATACAGGAGACAACATTGCAGTTATAGACAATTTCCAGCGAACGAAAGAAGAAGAGGGAGATTGATGTATATCCGATAATTAAAGAGAATAAATCATTTGGTAAAGCCTGTTGTTTATTTCCCCGACCTCGGAAACAAAACATTTCCTGGATATACTGAAAGCCATTTGTTTATTTTGTCCGTTGTCGCACACACAATGCCCTTGGGACATCCTGTGCCTCGCTGTTTACTTTGCCTAAAGTAGAAAATAAAACAATCAGAGGGCATCACGACTGGCATAATTTAACCCGACCTTAATTACCTAATAGGTTTTTATTTTTAAACCCTTTTACAAGCAATGTACATTTTTTACCGTTAATCTACATTGACATCAAAGAATAAACGGGCAGGTTTCAGAGTCCGGGAGATAAAATCAATGTAGTGTCCGGGGATCACTGAGAGGAAATCAATGTATAGAAATGAAAGAACTAAATAGTACCAAGGGACATGAAGCAAACATTACGGGGCTGGGTAGGAAGTATATTCTAGAGCAAGCATCGACAGCCTACGGCACTCGTGCCAGGCATGGCCCGGGAACGATTTTCAATGGCACACTGGGTGGATTTTTTTTTTTTTTGGCGCTCGCATGCTTTGAGCTCAAGCGTAGTCCACACATCACTTCTAGTAGTTCATTCATTCATTCATTCATTCATTCATTCATTCATTCATTCATTCATTCATTGAGTAGCATGTTCTTTGCAGAACCTCGCTCCCATAACAAGGAAAACTTTTCGATCACAAGCAAGATGTCCCGCGTCCGATACACTCATCTGGAGATCATCCGCCACATCCTGCACGCATCTTCTCTTTGGCCTTCCTCTTCCTCTCTTCCCAGGCATATAGCCCTCCATTAATGTTCTCACCAAACTTTCATGACGTTTCAAGTGACCAAAATATATCAATTTTCTTTGTTTTATCGTCTTTAATAACAAACCCTCTTCAATATTCAGTTCTTGAAGTATGGATGCATTTGTTCTTTTCTTTACCCAAGATATTCTTAGACCCTGTCTATAACATTTATATTCAAAAGCATTTATGCGCTGTTCGGCTTACAACAGGCGTATGTTGTAATGGGAAAGATGCATGTTCTTAAAATCTAATGTTTGTTGTTGTTCTTCTTCTTCTTCGTTCATCCGGAGTTTTTTTTCAGACGTGATTGCGTTGTGCCTGTTTACAGCAGAGCTGCGTTCTTGCGCCGTTAGGCCGACACATCCGACTTCTGCGGGCATTTGTTGACCGGATTAACCTTCCCGGGGATGTTTGTTGTTCTATCTGTCCCACTCCATAATTTATTCAGTTGATTTAGTCTTTGAAGAGCAATTGATAGTTGTCGTTTAATTTCTTTTATTGTGTCACCATTGTTGGTAATCAATGACCCAGGATATTCGAAATTTTTCACCACCTTTCCTCATTAACATATATTTCTTTGTCCATAGTAGTTTTATCTGCATGCATTATCTTCGTTTTTGCTACATTAAGATATAAGTTGTGATTTTCACTGTTTCTTTGGGTTTAGCTTATTATGTTTTCTATACCATTCTGTGAAGTGGATAATAGTACTGGATTGAATTTGGCGTGTGGATTAGCTTTCCCTATTCACAGTGATCCTCGCCATCAGGCGAACTCACTCCGACTTCAGAGGTACTTGTAATTTACGTCCCAAAGTGAAGGGCGAGAGGTCAATATTTTAGTCCAACTGTCCGGTGTAGGAGTTGAATCCATTACCTCGGCATCAGCACACCGGATGTTTGAGAACACGCAGTGACTTTGCGACATATTCAGAACAGAGAAAAGTGTTTCGGCTTACAACAGACCCATTTCAGAACATAGTCTGCGGCGATGTTAACAAGCTTAAGTTGGTTGCTACTTTCGTCGCAATAATTCATAGTGAAGCCTGATGGTGAACGAAGAAAGAGAAAAATAATTTTCTTATTCAGAAATTGAAGTTTTAGTTAAATAAAAGATAAAAGTTGATAGCCCATCCATCCATCATGTGCCATGCTGATAAGCGTGGGCGGTCATGTTTTGCCATCTCACTCGATCACCAGAGTCGTGGAAGTGAATAAGTATCGAGCAGCAATGGGTGGCCTTCACAAAGTTCTATTTACATCCTGTCCTGTCCCTCTCTCCCGACCACTCCCATCATCTACTCTATAGTTCTCACAGCTTTCCCATACTAATGCTAATACAGTCCGATGACTGTAGCACAAAATTTTGTGTTGTTATTATGTACGAGGAACGGTCAATAAGTAATGCCTCCTAAAGTTTATCTATGTAAATAATTTATTGGTGTGTAATTTATTAATTTAGCAGGAGTCCTCAGTCCACTTTTCTGCACGGTATATCATGACAATCTGTTTCAGTCACAGGTTGCGCAACAGTAACGGTTTAAAAATGGCCACGAAAGAAAAGATGGGTTAAAGCATCGTAATGTCATAGAATTTCTCAGTGCTTTAGGCGAGACCCCGATTCGCATCCACGAACATTTGAGTATTGTTTATGGAGATTAAATATGGATGTTAGCACTGTCCGATGTTGGGTACATTGTTGGGACGAAGCTGAAGTAGGTCAATCCTCACTGGCTGGACGCTGTGTCTGAGTGGGTTTCTCTGTGTCTGGCTGTGTCTAGCTGAGTCTCTCTGTGTCTGGCTGGGTCTCTATTTGTCTTTCTGGATCGTTCTGTGTCTGGCTGTGTCTGATGTTTCTCTTTGTCTGGCTGGATCGCTCTGTGTCTGACTGGGTTTCTCTGTGTCTGGCTGTGTCTCACTGAGTTTCTCTGTGTCTGGCTGGGTTTCTCTGTGTCTGGCTGGGTTTATCTGTGTCTGGCTGGGTCTCTCTGTGTATGGCTGGATCGCTCTGTGTATGGATGGGTCTCTCTGTGTCTGCCTGGGTCTGTCTGTGTCTGGCCTTATCAACCCTACCAGTAACTACGTTACCATTACTACGCCAACCCAGAACAGGACAAGCAAGAAACGACATTCTGTCAAATAAAGGACATATTATGCAATGAGTCCTTGTCACATGGAGGTAAGAAAAGAATCCGCTGTGTGCTATATAGAACCAGTTCTAACATATGGTTGAGAATCCTGAACAGTTAGTAAGAAAACGAAAATATCTCTAGAAACTTTGGAGATGTGGTTTTATGAAGAATGCTGAAAAATCCTTGAACAGCCAAAACGAGCAGTCTGGACATTTTGTGGAAAGCTAAGTCGCAGAAAACAATTTATCACAAACACCAGAAGGATGCAGTCTTCATCTTTTGGTCACATTATGAGTAAATAAAAACTGGAACATGTTGTAACAACCGGAAAGATTTCTGAAAGGAAAGATAGAGGAAGACATCGATAGACAATTATTGACAGTCTTGAGTCATGATACGGAAGGGAATCAACACATGAACTGATAATACCGTTAGAAATAGCCATATGGGAGTGAAGCATGATCGCCCTCGCCAATCAGCAAGGCATTTGATGATGATGATGATGATGATGATGATGATGATGATGATGATGATGATGATGATGATGTACTGCACCCCATGTATTCTTCTATTACGTGAAAACACTTTAATTTGGCTGTGGTAACTCTGAATCCTCCATTATATATTTATAGAAAAACTCCTGCCTTTATCAGGCATAGTGTTCCTCCAGGCATTGGGTTGAGCATTTGTTGACAATGAAGTTACCTCAAGCGTATGGAGAATACAACAGTCTATGCCTAATCCAAGTCTGGACATATGTGCTATAAATGTGTTTCATATCATCATCATTTCCATTGGTCGTGCCGATACGCGTGGGCGGTCATGGTTCGCATCTCACACGATCACTAGCGTGTTGGATCAGGTCTGTATACTTGACCCGATTGTGCAATTTAGTCAAGTCAGTCTAGTATTAATCTCTGCATCTTCCTCTCAATCTTATTATCATCTCATCATCTCATCTTCATCGTGTTCCTTTTGTACCTTGCGGTGTCGAGGATGAAGCATAAGCAGCGGATGAATGCCCATTTATGGCTTCATATATCGAGGTTCCCGTGGATTCTGTTATTCTCTCTGTCCTTCGTTTACATGGTCTGCCTCTTATTCTGGTTCCCCTTGCTATTTTTAAATTGAATTCGCCAATTGTCACTAAGTTCCCACGTTTATTTCTCCTCATAACGGTCGAATCATAAAGTACTAGGCATCAGTAGAAAAGCTGTTCTGCCATTGTGTTGGCACTGACCATACTAGTAAGTGACTGTAGCCACTGTCCTCATAAAGGCATCCTCTGCCTACCGTCGCGAACTTGATACTGTAACGAACTAACCATCAGTCGCCTAGCTCAAGCTCAATCCACAAGCTGCTTAATATACGTTAATTTTGATATGACGGGTAAGCATGGAGGAATTAGGAAACTACGGTTTTAGATATATGACAATATGGACGCGGGGTAGGATCTTCTGGCAGGAGAAGAAAGATATCACAAGTGTTACAAAACTAGGTCTGAATATAAAATAACTGCATAAGTAGTAGTCCAAACATGTGCCGGTAGAGATCATGTCCGTCCACAGCCTTGTGTCTCTTGTGCTACCAATAATTTTCGATACTATTGTTATTTCATTTCTGATGTCAAGCTGTCAAGCATCTTCTCCCTTGGTCTTCCCCTGCCTCTCTTCCCATCCAGCTTCCCCGTTGTGACGACAAACTCCATCTAACTTTCCTCTTCCCTCTACACACCCTAAGAATGTGGGTTGTCTTCCTCTAATACGAATAAACAGTTCTTTTTGTGAGTTAATTTCTTTTAAGATATCTTCCTTGTTCTTTCCATCCTACTAACACTCAATTTACCAAGAAACACTTCCTGTTCTGCTTCACTTCTCCAAATGGGGAATAGGTCATCAATAACTCACGCCAAGCCTCTTTTATAGTTGCTCATGATTAGTTGAATATTGCAGCTAAAATTTTCTTCTGATGCACTAGCAGACTTAAATTGTATTACATTAGCATAATTAAATTGTAAGAAGACACAGAATATGGTCGTCACTAGGAAGAAAGAAATACCACAATGTAATATACAAGTAAATGGGCATATTCTTAAACAAGTGAAACGGTACAATTATCTCGGAGCAGTCATAAACATCTGATGGTAGGTGCCTTGAAGAGATTAGAACTAGAATCGCCATGGCGAAGGTAGCCTTTTGCTAAGATGAAAAACATACTGACCAATAACAAGGTGTCAATTAAAACAAGAAAAAGAGTGTTCGAAGTGCTACATAGAACCTGTACTATTGTATGGATGTGAAGCATGGACAATGAGCAGACAAGCTGAAAAACATACAATGCCTGTGGAAATGTGATTTCTGAGGAAAATGCAAAGAATACGAATGGACAAACAGATAAACCAATGACCAAGTCGTGCACGAAACAAATGAAAACTATAAACTAATTAGAGAAATTAGACGTAGAGAGTGAACATTTTTTGGACATGTTATAAGAAGAAATAAATTGGAGAACTTGGTGACAACTGTCAAGATAAGATGGGGAAGGGGCGGGGGGGGGGGGCAAGGAGAAAGCAGAGAAGTAAATATTTGAATGTCTTGACCACGTGGCACGGTCCACAGAGCTGATCCACGACTCTGGTGATCGTGTGAGATGGCGAAACATGACAGTCCACGCTTATCGGCATGGCGCATGATGATGATGAGCACACTTTGACCAACCCTTCTTAGTTACCTATTACGACGCATATGGTATATTGCAGTGTTATAATTATTTGCTTCCCTTATGAGTGCTTGTACCACACGGAAGATCAGTCCACGCACCATACAGGAATTGCTAACTCAAAGCATGATAAAACCTTCGTTAACTCATTTTATCCCAGGCAGGTGTTATATTAACCATTTTAACAACAGTTGATGGAGTCCTGGTAGTGTGGCTGTTAGTATGCTTACCTGCTCAGACAGAGTTTTGAGTTCGATCCTCAATCCCACAAAATGGGTACCATATATTTACAGAATTGTCTGAGTGGGAAAGATATGAGGACGAGGACTGGTCACCACACTTTATTATGCCGTGAGGGTTTACATCTCACACTCCCAACGGCATTATCGGAGTGAGGTTGGTATGGAGACTTTTCTCCCAGGTTGTAAGTAAACACACCACGATGAGGCATACGCCGCTATGGAGACCGAGCATCGACCGGGTTATGTTAACAACTGTGCACCTGAGCAGAGAAGAGCACTCACTTATCCTGACAGTCGGAAATGGCTGTAAATGTTAGAAGTAAAATACTTCTATCTGAATGTGTAAGGCAAGGGGAAACCATCATATTATCTTCCCAAGAATGTCATGTATTTTAGATTAGAGTCAGAGAGCGAAGTTAATGGTTTTTCTTAGGACAGCCACGTCCGGTAGGGAGTGTCACGAGACATAGGTGTAACCAGACCGTCGTCACCCAGGTCCGATAGGGAGTGTCACGAGACACAGGTGAAACCAGACCGTCGTCAACCAGGTCCGATAGGGAGTGTCACGAGACACAGGTGAAACCAGACCGTCGTCAACCAGGTCCGGTAGGGAGTGTCACGAGACATAGGTGTAACCAGACCGTCGTCACCCAGGTCCGATAGGGAGTGTCACGAGACACAGGTGAAACCAGACCGTCGTCAACCAGGTCCGATAGGGAGTGTCACGAGACACAGGTGAAACCAGTCCGTCATGAATCTATTGAAGACAACACTAACATCAATACTGCCAAGAAAAATGGTGCAGGATGGACAGAGACGGCAGTTCTGAGGAATACCATAAACAGAGATGATCCAGAGCACTAATGACCGAGCTCTATGGAAAGATATGAAAGCCTAGGCCAGCTGGCAAGAAATACGATGGTGATGATGGTGATGGTGATGATGATGATGATGACGATGATGATGATGATGATGATGATGATGATGATGATGATGATGATGATGATGATGATGATGATGATGATGATGATGATGATGATGATCAACGTTCTTATTAAGATAATCACAGTGCTGACACCGAAGTGTGCTAACAAAAACCTGATCATACACAGCAGAAAGCAAAGCATTAAGATTACAGCCACGGCTAACTTACTGTGGCGTTCTCTTTCAATTGTTGGGCCACCTGCTGCGGCAACATTTGGTACAGCAATGACTCCGCCCTCTTTCTCTCCTTGTTCAGTTCGTGTGTTTGATTGGCCAGGGAAATGGCGTATTTCTGTAATATATTATGAAATTACCATACGTGTACGTGTTCGTGTATGTGCGTGGCTATGTCTCTGATTGTGCCTGTGTGTGTGTCTGTGTGTGTGTCATAGTGTGTGTTTGCCTGTGTGCATTTGCATGTGTCTGTGCATATGTGTGTGTGTGTGCATCTATGGTTGGCTTTGCTTATTTGGGTATGTCTGTTTGTCTACGATTCTGTGTGTGTTTGTTTGTGTCTGTCTGTTTGTCTGTTCTTAAATGTTTTACGCGTGTCTGTGTGTGTCTGTGTGTATGTGCATGTCTGTGTGTGTACATGTATGGTTGTAATGTTCTGTGCGTGTCTATGTGTCTATGTGTTGGGAATGGGTGCGCCAGATTGGGTTGATTCGTTGGGTAGCTGCGTGTGAGTGTATGTATGTATGTATGTAAACTAAGTGCATGCAGACGCAATGCAATGTATGTCCACGAATGGACATGTGCGAGAAACGGTGCGAGTAAATGTGTGTGTGTGTGTGTGTGTGTGTGTGTGTGTGTGTGTGTGTGTGTGTGTGTGTGTGTGTGTGTGTGTGTGTGTGTGTGTGTGTGTGTGTGTGAATATGGGTAAAATATCTCGGGGTCGGTCTCTACTGCGGTGTATAGATGTGTGTAAGCAGGAGATGATTGATACAGGCATTGATATTGAACCTTGATAGCAAATAGCCGCTCTTCGCTTTACACGGGGAGGAGGGTGGAAAGGGGGGGGGGGGGGGGGGAATCAATAATGGAATACAAAGGAGTAAATTATTGCAGATGGTCAAACACTGAGCGTGTGAGACGTCAGATGGTGCGCGATGGCGGAAATGATCATTTGTTCACATGCATCTGTTGTGGACGAACATTTACCGCGCGAAATATTCTGATCAGGCACAATGGCTACCGCCATGGGCTCTTGTTTGTGTGCTTTTTATAAATGGCAGCGTAACAAACTATCGTCTGTCAAGACGGCCAGGTGCCAGTGAGTGCTGATATGCAGGGCTGGTTGGTTCGTGTATCCTATGGAAGACTGAGCTTTAGCTCTTGAGACCGATGATGTATTGTCATGCAGGCAGCATGAGCCGTGACAGGGGTTTGCATCTGTCGGAATCTTGATGGTGAAGAGACTTACGTTGTTTGTCCATCAAGAATGATGATGACCATTCATTTCATCCAGTGGGGTTGAATGTATGGAGCTGTGAGTTCCAAGATGGTTGATAAGCCTATTTTGTCTCGAAATGTTCTTTGACAATGCGGGCAATGAATGTTTGACGTTCCAGGAGGTGGATCTCCTGCAGTGGTTTTTCTGTCCAGCCTTTGAAGAGACTACACACTAGCCTATAGCACAGTATCACTTCCAGGGCCTGCAGAGATATCCATGCCCTCTCTAAGTTAAGTATGCAAGATTGGCACTGATAGCTCACATCTTCGAAGAGGCATAATAATAATAATAAACAATGTTCCTGCAGCAGTTTTTTGCTATGTGCCTGTGGTGTTATTGAGGATTCACATTTTGTAGGCCTGAATACTCGGAGGAATAGGTCATCAATCTTTCCCTCATTTAGCAAACGACGTGCCCAGGTTCGAGCACTCGCAATGACCGTGCTCATAACATTATCAGCGCAGTTCTCGTCAACTTCGGTAACGCGCCCGCTTCGAAGAGGCAAATTAGGATATGTTATTATCATCATGTGCCATGCCGACAAGCGTGGGAGGTTACATTTCGCATCTCACAAGATCACTAGAATCGTGGATCAGCTGTGTGTTCTTGTCTCGATTATGCATCTAGATATTTACCTCTCTGCCTCCCCGTTGTTCTTTTCCCCTCTCAATATTGACATTTGTCACCAAGTTCTCCACTTTATTTATTTTTTGGCGTGCCCCAAACAAATTGACAGTCTGCGTCTAATTCCTTTAATCAGTTTACTGTTTTAATTTGCTTCATGCAGGATTTGCTCATTAGTCTTTCTATCAGTCAATGATATTCTTTGCATTTTTCTAAGAAACCGCATTTTCACAGCCAGTATATGTTTTTTGTTTTGTCTTGTTTTGTTTGAGCTTGTCTTCTCATTGTCCACGTTTCACATCCATACAAAAGTACAGGTTCTGTGTATTGCTTCAAATCTTTGTCTCGTTACAATTAACATCTTTTTATTAGTCAGTAAGTTTTCCATCTTGCGAAAGGTTACCTTTGCCATAGAGATTCTTGTTCTAATCTCGTCAAGGCACCTCCCATCAGATGTTACGACTGTTCCGAGATAACTGTGTAACCAAGGATGTAACTAAGACATGATTCAGCTTAGTGCGCACGGATTTCCTGAGATCAAGCGTCATGTTTTCTCCACAGGTTTTAGGTGTTTCGTTGTCCACAAACGCCCAGCTTAATGGCCAAGGAGAATACATACATGCCTATATATGTACACGCATGCCTGCCGGCCCGGAGGGCATATGTTCGATTCCCTATCAAGATGGATTTAATTAACCTGACCTGGGCTCTAAGGTTGGCCCAGCCTAAAATGGCATCAGTAAGTGCCCTGCCAGCTAGCGTAGGCGTTCATGTCCCTCCACAGATCTCGGTTCTTTGTGTTCTGGATCAACTCTGTTGATGATATTCCTCCATACGGCCGCTTCAGTTCATCCGGCATAATTTCTCTTGGTCTGCTTATGCCTCTTTTCTTATTAATCATTCCAGTTGTCACGATGTTCTAAAACGTATGTCAGAAAATGTCCTGAAAGTTAAAGGCGACCAGTGACCATGTCGTCCAGGGAGTACCGTTTGACCTATTTAAACAAATAACACAGTATACCCCATACACCTTAAGGCGGGTAAAGGGGAATTTACCTTTTTTAGAACACCTGTATGTAGAAATGTCAGCTCCGTGGCGAAGAGGTTACCGACGCAGTTCGTAACCCCTATACCCGCATTCGAAACACATCTGCGGGCGATTTGGAAGCAGACGGCCTTGCGTTGGTTTTTTTAATGAAATGGTATGCGTGCCAGTTGTTCAGAAAGCAATGGCAAACTACTGAACGTTAACTTGCCAAGATATCACAAACAGCCAAATAATGCTGGTGTTGACAGTGACGTCCTGTAAAGGATATGCAACTAACTTTATAAGTTGAATATGTAAAAATCACACTTTGGTGAAGGATTTACAAATGCGATTAGCAATCCCCCATACAGCATTGGAAACACAGCCGCAGGCGATTTGGCAGCAGGCCGCTCTTCATACAATGTATGAGGGTCGGTTGTCAGAAACCAAAGGCCTAGTAAATCACAAGAGCAAAACAAAAAAGAATGATGGGATTGACTGCAAATAACTTATATGTAGAAATACAAGCACTTGAAGTATCCACACAGAGAATTAAAACCTACCTGAATGTCCATAAGTAGAACTCTGACTGAGAAGATGATCACCGGAGATAGCAGCACGAAGACACAAACTAGGGTAATGCTTAGAGATATCTCCTCAGAGACTACATGTACAGAGTCTGAAACAAACCAGTAACACTTCATTAAGCTACAGACAAACATACAAATGTCCACAAAACCACAGATATTACACAGCATATTCACACCAACCCAATGCTACAATGTCTAATGTGGACATTATCCAAATCACACTTACGTAAAATCAACACCTGCGAGATGCGATGCTTGAGGAGAGCTGCCAACTTAACTATCCGAAACCGAGTGAGAAATGTTATTAACAGACAGACAGAAATAAATGTTGCCAAATATATTAAAAGGCAGAACATCAAATGGTTCGGCCTTCTCGATAGAATGCAAAACCATCAGCTACCAATACTTGCGTTACATCAAAGAAGGAAACATGATAAGAGAACAAGAGGATTATACAGAAGAAAATGGATTTAGGACATTAAGACATTGTACAATCACATGGAATGACCCATTCTAGTGCCACCCATCGGATCCTGGAACGTCAACTGTTCCTCCCAACAACGCTTGATGGCAAAAGTCGAAGATAATGATGACGACACGCATATGTATAAGTTGTGAAAGTGGTGTTAAATGCAAGTGTAATTATGTTACTGAGACAGCACTAATAGCATTAGAATGTACATTTCTGTTCCCTGGCAAAGTCTATGCTCGATGGGACAAAATAAGGCAGCAAAAGAAAAAAATGGGCTCATGGAGCTCATAAACCATGGAAGGAAATCCAGCTACTTTAAGGACTCACAAACGCTAAATCACCACTGCCTTGTCGAAGTTCGTGTAAGAACAAAAGTTAGGGCAGCAAACCCCGACAGAAAAAACTACTGCGTTCAATGCAAGTCCTCCAGCGCCGATAAAGTCCTTGGATTCCTGTAGAAAAACACATTATCTTGATCACGTGTGTAATCACTTTGGGGTCACTACTCGGTGTACCCGACCTGGTCGTGACTAGCCTGTCACAGAAGTCACACCGTTTTTAAACTTCCAACTCCATTCATAAACTTGCTGGACTGACAGGCATGCAGCACCATATTGGACCTTCATTCACCGGTGAATTCCTGTAGGTTTCATCTCTTCACTGATCAAAAAAACGGATAGCAGAACGCTGCTCCTCTTTGATACATGTCAAAAGTGGGACGGCCATCTTTAAACTGTCCTTTTGACGCCATGGTGATTGTCTGCACCGTGGTGTCACGCGCTTAACACTCTTCACATTCTTAAAAACAATATTGACAGGTTACAAAACAATGACATGGTTATTGCAATTTGTGTCACACCTTTAAGTTTTTTCATTTGAAGCCTCTCGTAGGTTTTAAAGGGTTTTTAAGGCACGTGGATTGACTTCATTGCACCGGTTTTATCCCATATGGCTCGGTCTCTTTCCGCAGGGAGCTAGTTGAACGCTCTCACAAAGTACGAACTCCGTAGCTCCAGTGACGACCCCCAGGAGTCTCCGAGAAAATTGCACTCGTGAACCAAACGTCGTAGCCCGGATCGAACCCACAACATTGGAGAGCGAGGCAGCCGACGTAACCACTTCGCCACGGAAACTCCCCGGCTAATATTTGGTCTGATCATTCATTCATTCATTCATTCATTCAGTAGCATGTCCATTGCATAACAACCTTCAGGAAAACGTTTCGGTCATAAGCAAGATGTCCCGCGTCCGATACACCCATCTGGAGATCATCTGCCACATCCTGCACCCATCTTCTCTTTGGCCTTCCTCTTCTTCTCTTCCCAGGCATTTACCCCTCCATGATTGTTCTCTCCAAACCGTCATGACGTTTCATGACTGAAGATCCAAAGACATCAAATACTCCTGTGACCATCCTGATTCGAGCTGATTTAATAACATCTATACCTCTATCACCATCTTGATTCAACCACAGACAATTCACAACAGAGGAGACACATGCTATCCAAATACATCAATATCTCTATTGCCATATTGATTGAAACTCGGGTAATTCTCTTCACTGGGGGAACTTACAATCCAATTACATCAGTATCTCTGTAACCATTTTGTTTGATTCTCAGACAATTCACGACACCAGAGGCACTTGAGATCCAATGACATCAGTATCTATGTTACCATCTTGATTAAGTCTCATGCAACTGACTACACCGGAAACACTTAAGAAATATTCAAATACATCAAATATTCTTACTACCATCTTGATTCAATCTGATCCAAAGACATCAATTTCTCTGTAACCATGTTTATTGAATCTAAGATAAGACAATTTACGACATCAGAGACACGAACCAAAAACATCAATATATCTAATAACATTTTGATTCAGTCTTATACACCTGACTACATCGGAAAACCTACGATCCAAATACATCAAATATTCCTACTACCATCTTGATTCAATCTGATCCAAAGACAACAATATCTCAATAACCATGTTGGTTCACTGTCAAACAATTCACGACACCAGAGACACGATGACAGACATCAATACTCTATTACCATCTTAATTCAGTCTTATACAACTGATTACACCGGAGAACCTAAGATCCAATGACATCGATAATTCTATTACCATCTTGATTCATTCTAATCCAAAGATATCAGTATATCTACTGCCATACAGATTCACTCTCAGACTGTTCACTACACCGAAGAACTTACGATGCAATGACATCAATATCACTGTAACCACATTAATTTAATCTCAGACATTTCACGACATCACAGACACGATCCAAATACATCAATATTTATATCATCTTGATTCAGTCTTATACAACTGACTACACTTACGATCCAGTGACATCAATATCTCTGTTGCCATCTCGGTTTGAATCTCAAACAGCAAGTTCAGAAAAGAGGTCATGTTGTCAAACCACCAGGTGCTCTTCTCAAAGGCGAAGGATGTCGTCTGATTAACGACGTCCTCGTTCCTGGCAATCTCGTCCCTCATCATTTGTATATAATACAGCATGTTTTTAGATCTGTAAATAGCAATAACAACGACAGAATAGCCAAGGCAAAGATGAATGTGTGAATGATAGTATCCCAAGGTCAATTGTGTGTGTGTGTGTCTGTGTGTGTGTGTGTGTGTGTGTGTGTGTGTGTGTGTGTGTGTGTGTTATATTAAGTAACTATTAATGTATTTCGTGTGTATGATACTAATAAGCAAAGATAATGTATTTTATCTGCATGATATATGCAAACATTAATGTAACTATGTGCATGATATTAAGCAAAGATTAATTTAGCTCGTCTGTATGATATTTAAGCACATATTAATGTGCTCATGTGCATAATATTAAGCAAAGATTAATGGAACTCGTGTGTATCATATTAAGCAAAGATTAATGGAACTCGTGTGTATGATATTAAGTAAAGATTGATTTGCTCATGGTATATTAATCAGAGATGAATTTAACTCGTGTGTATGATATTAAGCAAAGATTAATCTGCTCGTGTGTACGACATTAAGCAAAGATTCCAATTCCAATTCTTGAGAAAAACCGTCGACTTATCGATTTCATTATATTCGGGGCCCTTATGGTGTATCCCGTACTTCTTTCGTAAATAGAGATGCTATATCAGCTTCGGATCTGTTATCATTGTGTTCGTTTCATCCTTGTGGTTTTACATGTCTGGACAGAGTCGCACACTTGTTAAGGCCTGGAGTAATTGTGTACCCGCCCCGTCTTATGACATTGTTTCCTTCAGGACGTTTTACAAGTTGTCGTCTCTCCAGGGGTTCCATCTGTTACCCCGTCTTGGTCTGTCTTCGAATCTTCTTGGTCGTCTCTGGTAGCTTGTGTCGTGGACGGGTTGATAGCTCGATCTTGGTGGAGAGTAATTTCTTCTTCTGGTCTCCGTCCAATCTTGGTTTTGATCTTGGTCGCTTTCATCCTGGTTTTCTTCCTCCTCGTCTACTTCTTCTTCTTCTATTGCTTCATCTTATGTCTGGGACTTTATATCCTGTGCTTCTGGTGTCTCGTTCTTTGACTTAAGTTGTTCTATCATTTCTCTTTCTTCTTGGATTGTTGTCAGCATTTCTTCTGTCTCAGCCTTTATTGCAGCCATTCGTGCGACATCCTGTTCAATCTTCTTCTGTACTTGCTTTAGTTCGTCCAGGATGCACTTGAACGGCTGTTATTTACGTCACCTGTGTCTTGTCTCGCTGTTTCTCAATGCTGGTGAACTTGTATCTCAGGTCCTTCAGTTGGCCTTCCAGTTGTGCCTTGTCGCTCTTTGTTAGACGGGTGGTGGCCTTGTGCTGCCTCCTAGCCTCTTTGTAAGGTAGATTGGTTTTGATGGCATTCTTCGTGGATTCCTTGCTGTCTTGGTGGCAGAGGCAGTGATTGCCGAGGTACTTGGTGCTGTAGTGGCCTAGGCAGTTGGCGTACTTTCTGTTTCGGTTAGGCCTCCTAAAGTCCGTATTGATCTTAGCTTGAGGGCACCGACCGTATGGGTGGAGTCCAGAGCAGTGTCTACATACCCCCATCTCACTTTTGTATGTGGCACAGGTGTGCCAAAACTTCTGGCACCTAGAGAACTGTAGCCTCTAGGTTGTAGTGTTCTTGAGCTTGTTCTCTTCTGTCCCTTCTTATGGTTTGAGGGATCACTCGATCATCTGATGTGATGATGACGACTGTTGAGGGAGTGTTGTTCTTCCCGATGATCATCTCTTCACTGGTAATATTTAGTGTCGAGTCCTCTCTCGACAGCACCTCCCTGATCTGATCATTTTTAACATGGGTCTTAACTGGCTTGATGACCCATCGTCGGTCAGGTCTTAGTCAGATATGACTGAGCTACCGTATAACAGTAGACGGTACTACCTGCTTTCTGTCAGCGCCGAATGTTGGGCGGCGCCTACCAAACCCGACACCCCACATTGTGTCAACGGCTTCGGGCGGAAGAGCGCAATTGGAAGGATACTAGCCTTATCCTGGTGCGAGGAAATGCAACCCAAAGACAAAATGTCATGGCAGGGCAGACCAGGTCCTAAGCCTTGGTAGGCGGCTGGTCTAGGATCGAAGCTACGACAGGCGGACAGTTAGAGCATTGCTTTGCTGATCCGCCAGCGTCTGCAGCTTGTCTTGTTCCAGATGTAGGGGTGTTATCTTTCCTCTGGAGTGAACTAGGCAGGCCGAGAGAGGGATCATGCTGCATGGGCAACACATGATCTCTATATTTTAGCCCAGGCTTTGTGCTATGGAGAGGCAATAACTCCATCCCTGGTCTTAACTGGTCTCGGAATCAGATGGGTAAGAGATCTCAGGGTCGGCCTCTGTCACAAAATAAAACCGTGTGTTTAACCAGTTGCTTATTATAGAGGCTTTCTGATAAACCGGACTATCTGTTAAGCAACAAGTGTTTCAACTAATACAGAGAAAACATTCATAGTTGTGGCTGCACGTGTTCCAAAACAGGTCGGGCATAAATAACAGCTGTACTTGTACATCTGGTTGACGGATTGGCCACACTCGGAAGTGAGGGAGACGAATCCCGACATCGCTTTGACAAGTCATAAACAAGTCGGATGGAAAAACGGAAGTACTCAGCACGGAAGTAAACAGTCCATATGTCATATAGTTTCCGGACATCACGCAGATGGGCAGATTGCTACTGACAGCTTGTTGAGAAAAACTGTTGTTGGGATCATACAGTAACTCGTTAGTTTGTTGGGGGAGTCGAAACAAGTGATGACAACTTTGACAGTGACTAGGCCAGGGAGAATCGATTCTTGACAATGGATGATATGCGCAAATAACACCTGCAGGACGTCACCCATATCACGTGACCAATTTTAGGGTTTTGCCAGAAAACCATGATTGGAGATGGGGAGTTGACAAAAACCGTGGATTATGATGGACGTGTTTGTGGGAGAGCTCTACAGTGTTAGAATAATTTAACATTAACTAGCATGTGTCATTATGGCAAGGTGTAGTAGCCATCCCGGGAATGAGGCGGTTTTGCATAAGGTAGTCAATATAGTCTATTAGTTCTAATTAATATAGACTGTAGCCTTGTTAAAACTATAGTGTGATGATTAGCACTGTTAGTGGAAAACTAGTTAGAGTAGAATAGTGATATTGGCTCTGCTAAGGTGAATAGAATACTGAGGTTGCACTCTGTATTGGTCTTTCCTGGTCATAGCCTGATTCGGCCCTAGGTGGGTAGCTAATCTGCTCTATGACATAGTTTAGTTAGCTAAAGATCATTAAGCAAGGCAATAGGCTTACACGCAGCCGATAGGATCAGTGACTAGTACTATCACCAGATGTGTTGTTTCTATCCTAGGTTCCCTACCAGATCCGAGGAAACTCAACAAGTTTTTAGGAAAGGTTCAAATCCCATTCGGAAGAACACCAGTGGAACAGTCAATAAAGTTTCGTACAGAACGTAACTAAAGCTAGAAGGAAGATGATTCACCAAAGAGGGGTGATGATTACTGATGCACCACACAGCATCAGACAGTAGTAACTAACTGAGAACATTAATTATAATAGTTACCTAGTGTGATATAATCTCGTGTAATAGAACACAAGACATGATACTTGAGGCTAGATAGACACGAGTGAGGATCAATTACATTAACAATTAACATTAATAACTGTGTACACACTACAAAAGACTTGTGCATTTTTTTAGGAACGATAGGAACGGACATTGTGTAGGGTGCAACCGGTCCATGATTAACTGTTAATACCACAGGTGTCTATTTCGGATGATCATGAAATGGGATTACCAGAGGTCTACAGAGGCAAATCAGTATCCAGCAGGATGGTTTCGGCACTGGGTGAGATGTACATGTTCTGACGTAACGTGCTGTGGTCTATCCTTGCTGGGATCAGCTGACTGGGTTGTAGTCTGAGAGTCCGATTCTACACACTTTATAGAACACGTCACACATTTTCTTCACATACACGTCTCATATACGTTACACTTTTCTTTTAATAAATTAATCTTTATTAATTTTTAGAAGCAAGATTTGTTGAGTATGTTGCGTTGGAGAAGTATGAGAGGGGGCATAGTACGACAGTGAGAGAGTGACAGGAAAAGGTGTCCACGGGCTGATGGAGTGTGTTGGACGGAAGCTGGTGGATTCTCCAGAATATTAAAAAGGAGGAAAATATTATAATGCGGGTGTCGGCTCTCTTCACTCCAGGGACGACACTGTAAAGGAGGACACGACAGCCTCTACTACGATACAAAGATGTGTGTAAGCGGGACATGATTGATACAGGCATTTATAATGCACATTGGGAGCAAGTCGCCGCTGAACGTGTTGCATGGAGGGCAAATATCAGAAATGGAATAAAGACGAAGGAGAAAATTATTGCAGATAAGTCACACACCGAGCGTTTGAGACGTAAGATGGTGCATGATGGTGGATATGACCACATGTTCACATGCACCCACTGGGAACGGACATTTACAGCGCAAATTGGCCTTATCAGTCACATTCGCTACCGCCATAGATAAAAGTTATTATGCCTTTTTAAAGCACAAACTATCGTCTGTCAAGATGGCAAGGTGCCAATGGAATGGACCCATCGTTTGATCGTGCGGTGCCGGGTGGCTTCCACTGTGATGCCGTTGGCAAGCTTGATGTCGGCTTTCTCTTTTTGTGATATCTTCTTCATTAATGTGGTGGTCTTAAGTTCTTGTTGATGGAGACCACTAACCCATCAGGTGTCTTGCGCAGCTGGGTTATGTTGTGTCTTCCCAGTCCGTTCTCCAACAGACCTAGTATCTTGTCTGTTGGTAGCGCCGACAGTTTGGTCTCCCCAGCGCTGGTTTGCTTCAGCAGGATTTTGCCGGTGAAGTCCTCGGTTGTGGCTTCCTCCTGTGTGGTCGTCTTTGGTGAGCTGCTAGGTTGCTTCTAATTTGTGTGGTTGTGGACTTCTCCGTTGCTGCTGGCTTCAGTTGTAGTCTCTGTCGTCGGTTCAGTCACGGGAACGACTTCAGCTGGTGTAGTGGTGGGACTGCTGTGTGTCTCCACAGAATCAGTAGCCCTGGCAACCTTCTACGCTTCTGCCTTATTCTTCCCGGTTGCATACGTTGCGTGTCTTTTCGATGCTGTTTTAGTGCGAGCCATCCTCTGCATTGTCAGATTGCGATCTGCTTCTTGATAGAGCGAGTCGATGATGATGCACAAAGATTAATGTGCTCTTGTTCTTTTTCTGTGTTCTGATGCCGAGGTAACGGGTTCAACGCCTACACCGGTATAGTTGACTAAAATGTTGAATTATCGTCCGTGACTTGGGGACATAAATTACAAGTACCTCAGAAGTCCGATGGGGTTCGCCTGATGGCGAAGGACACTGGTAATTGTGAAAGCTAATCAGCATGCAAACATCAGTCCAGTGCACAAGAAGTAGTAGCACGTGTATAGACTACGTTTGAGTTCAAAACGAGAGAACGCAACAAAAAGCACATGATGATGATCATCATCATTATCATCAAGAGACTTTTAAACTGATGAAGACGATATGTTTCTTCACTGATTCCGCTCTCTATCAGACAGAACAAATCCATCGTTAATGCCTGCCCATACCGCGAAACAAGGCTGTCAGAGAAAGTCTCTGCGTGCCTTCTACTAGCCTCGCTGTCTGCAATCAATATTGATTCATCTGCATATTTTATATTGTTGATGCTGTGTCCTCCCATGGCTGTTCCTCTCATGTATTTTAAATTGCCCATAGTTTGATTTTTATCTGTCAGTGTCTATGGCCAGTGGGGGTTAGTGAGGCGCAGTTTCAAAATCTTCCCACATACCGAGAGTTAGAGGTTCCGAAATCAGCTGCGGGTGATTTGAATGCAGATCGTTTTGCGTTGATTTTGATAGTATGGGGTGTAAGCCGTTCAGAAAGCAATATCAAAGTACTTAACGTAAAATGGCCTAGTAACTCACAAACAGGCAATTATTGCTGGAGTTTATTGCAACGTCGTGTAAAGGGCCTGCATTTAACATTGTTTAAAACTTGTTATATAGGGTGTGTTTTAATGACTGTGCAGTGTTTGAAAATATTAGCGGTCCAAGTTTTGTATTCACCTTCTGTAAAGTTCATGCAACATAATAGGTAAATACAAAACTTGCACAGGCAATATTTTCAAACACTGCACAGTCATTAAAAATACGCCATGTCTTACTTTGTCTAATAAATGGCATGCAATTAAGGTTGATTAAAACTTGTTATATAATTTTGCCTCGTAAAAAGTGCAGGAAGCATTTGCACATATGGTTCTAAACTCATATTTCCATAGACTAATCGGCGCTGGATGGGCAATGTGATCACTACCATGCTTGTTGCCTTTTCTTCCAAAGACATTTCCTGTACCTAGTTGAGGCTAGCTCGACTTGAGAGCCCATGCCAATTTTAAAAAAAAAAAATCAATCTCACTCCGAATTCCGAAAAAAAATATCTGGCAACAGCAAAAACAATGACACCAATAATGCCAATGACCATAGCAGCAATAAAAAAATTGTTTGCATATCCTTTACAGGACATTGCTGTCAACATCAGCATCTTTCAGATGATTGTTGATTTCTTGGCAAGATTACGCTCAGTAGTTTGCCATTGCTTTCTGAGCAGCCGGCTCACATACCCCGTACGTTTCCGACGCGATTCGAACCACTGCTGATTCTCACCGTCGTCACGTCACTTACGAGAGTATACGAGATTACGGAGAAAAGTCGCTAACCTCTAGGCCAGGAAGCCGGCATGCAGCAATAAACAAGGAAGCATATTTCTTTCTCCCTCACGACCATCTCCCTCACTACCATCTTCCTCACTCTGGACAATGAAGCAGATTCCCATCTCACTCTCTCCCATCTCTCTCACTCCCATACTCTCATCTCACCCACTCCCATATCACTCACTCCCCTATCCCTCACCCGCATCTCCCTCTCCCTCATTCCCATCTTCCTCATTCCAACACTCTCATCTCACTCACCCCCATATCTCTCACTCCCATCTCCCTCAATCCCATCTTCCTCACTCCCACACTCTCATCTCACTCACTCCCATATCTCTCACTCCCATCTCTCTCACTCCCATCTTCCTCACTCCCACACTCTCATCTCACTCAATCCCATATCCCTCACTTCCATATCCCTCACTCCCATCTCCCTCACTCCCATCTCCCTCACTCCCATCTCCCTCACTCCCATCTTCCTCACTCCCACACTCTCATCTCACTCACTCCCATATCTCTCACTCCCATCTCTCTCACTCCCATCTTCCTCACTCCCACACTCTCATCTCACTCACTCCCATATCCCTCACTTCCATATCCCTCACTCCCATCTCCCTCACTCCCATCTCCCTTCTTCCCATCTCCCTCACTCCCATCTTCCTCATTCCCACACTCTCATTTCACTCACTCCCATATCCCTCACTTCCATATCCCTCACTCCCATCTCCCTCACTCCCATCTCCCTCACTCCCATCTCCCTCACTCCCATCTTCCTCATTCCCACACTCTCATCTCACTCACTCCCATATCCCTCACTTCCATATCCCTCACTCCCATCTCCCTCACTCCCATCTCCCTCACTCCCATCCCCCTCACTCCCATCTTCCTCACTCCCACACTCTCATCTCACTCACTCCCATATCCCTCACTTCCATATCCCTCACTCCCATCTCCCTCACTCCCATCTCCCTCACTCCCATCTCCCTCACTCCCATCTTCCTCACTCCCTCACTCTCATCTCACTCACTCCCATATCTCTCACTCCCATCTCCCTCAATCCCATCTCTCTCACCCCCACCTCTCTCACTCTGGACAAGGATGCAGACTCCCAGGTTGACTTAAAATCATCCGTCTGTCCAACCTATCTTATAGCGCTGATGGTTTCTGACCCCATCCATTGCTATTCCCACCTCGAACACCGCCATGTTCGCCTACTTATCGGCTCGTTTGTTGGTTGTTCTCTTTCAAGCCTGAGTGCCCCGGCACATAGTCTAAAGTTCATCAATATCATCAAGTTCCATGACATTTGGCGTAGGCGTTCATGTCTCTCCACAGTTCGCGGTCCTTGGTGTTCTGGATCAACTCTGCTGATGATATTCCTCCTTGCCATCGCCTTAGACCATCCAGCACCATTTCTCTTGTTCTTCCTCTGCCTCTCTTCCACTTGACAGTTCCAGTTGTCACGATGTTCTCCAGTTGCCTCTATTCGCATCACATGACAACAGAAAACCGTTTGTCTCGTTCTTATAGTTGTATATAATGTTCTAGTTTCATTAGCCTCTTTCATACAATCGTTGTTAGTTATTGTGGCAGTCCAAGAAATTCGCAACAATCATCTCAAAAACCGTTGCTTCCAAAGTCTTTCTACTTTGTTCATTTATATTCCAAGATTCACTGCCATACAGCAAAGCAGGCTCTATATTGCAATACTGCACTCTCCTTCTTACATTCAACGTTAGTGACTTGTTGCAAAGATATTTTCATTAGTTGAAAGTAATCTTGACTAATTGTGATGTGCTCAGTGTGACGCGCCACTCATCTCTTGTGATGCCAGTCTGGACCTCCTCGAACATCTCCATTAACAACAACAGCAAGGACACTATTACGATCAATAGTAGGAACTACAATACAAACAAAAATAATAGCATTGGTAAGAGCAGCGGTGGCATAGTAGATAGATACCCGATGGTCAAACTTTCCATCAGCATCGGGGGGGGGGGGGGGGGGGGGGGGGGGGGGGGGGGGGGGGAATTCGAACTGTTATAAATGACTTTGGTTCTCAGTTCAACCCAGCTTAACATGGGTGCTAGGAAAGGTCTAGCGAAGTATATGGGGCCGCCGTGAGTCTGACCACATGACCCACTGAGTTCTGATAGGTCTATAAAAATGTGAGCCTGACCACATGACCCACTGAGTTCTGATTGGTCTATAATAATGTGAGCCTGACCACATGACCCACTGAGTTCTGATTGGTCTATAATAATGTGAGCCTGACCACATGACCGACTGAGTTCTGATTGGTCTATAATAATGTGAGCCTGACCACATGACCCACTGAGTTCTGATTGGTCTATAATAATGTGAGCCTGACCACATGACCCACTGAGTTCTGATTGGTCTATAATAATGTGAGCCTGACCACATGACCCACTGAGTTCTGATTGGTCTATAATAATGTGAGCCTGACCACATGACCCACTGAGTTCTGATTGGTCTATAATAATGTGAGCCTGACCACATGACCCACTGAGTTCTGATCGGTCTATAATAATGTGAGTCTGACCACATGACCCGCTGAGTTCTGATTGGTCTATAATAATGTGAGTCTGACCACATGACCCACTGAGTTCTGATTGGTCTATAATAATGTGCGTCTGACCACATGACCCACTGAGTTCTGATTGGTCTATAATAATGTGAGTCTGACCACATGACCCACTGAGTTCTGATTGGTCTATAATAATGTGAGCCTGACCATATGACCCACTGAGTTCTGATTGATCTATAATAATGTGAGTTTGACCACATGACCCACTGAGTTCTGATTGGTCTATAATAATGTGAGTCTGACCACATGACCCACTGAGTTCTGATTGATCTATAATAATGTGAGCCTGACCACATGACCCACTGAGTTCTGACTGGTCTATAATAATGTGTGTCCCAGTACACCTTAAAGCGTCTAAAAGTGACCTTTACTTACTTATATAGTATTGTAATAATATGTGCAATAATAACGACAATAACAACAGCAATAATAACAACAACAACCATAACAACAACAATAATAATAATAACAACAACAACAACCATAACAACAACAACAACAATAACCACCATAATAACAACAACAACAGCCACAACATTACCAACATTCACAATAACAACCACAGCAATAACATCAATAACTACAATAATAACAACATTCACAATAATCACCACAACAATAACAATGATCACAACATTAACAACAACCACAAAATTGTCAATATTCACAATTATAACCACGACGATGACAACAACAGCCGCAACAGTAACAACAACCGCGACAATCACAGCATTCACAACAACAGCCACAACAATAACATCAATAACATCAAAAATAACAACATTCACTATAACAAACACAACAATAACATTGACACGAACATTAACAACCACAACATTAACATTTACAGCACTAACAACAACCACAGCAACCACAACAATGACAACACCAACAGCACTAGCAACAACTACAGCAACCACAACTGACTTGTTCATGTCTTGTGCCATCTTTTCGTTGTAGCGTTTCTCTAAGAGAGGAGAAAATAGCTGACAGGCTTGGAAGTTCCCTGCAAAGAAATGTGTGTGCGTCTGCTCACCAGTTACACAGAAGAATCATCAGAAACTGGTGGTAATAATTATATATAGTACACACGGGAAGTTGCTTGGCCGAAAGGTTTAGAGCCTTGACGCTAAACTTCCGGTGCGTTGATGATGGGTAGTGGGTTCTCTCCTTACACGGTCATTTGAACTTAAACGTTGACTTCTCGTCCTTGACTCGGGCACGTAAATTACAAGTACATCTGAAGTCAGACTGGGTTCGCCTAATGGTGAGGGACACCGGTAATAGGGAAAGCTGGCCTATACACATAAATCAGTCCAGTGTGGACTACGCTCGGGTGCAAAGCCAGCGGACGAACAAGAGGACACACAGACACCTTGGGCAGAAGGGCCACTAGGTAGGAGAACATATTTGAGATCGAGACGTTTCTTACACATGCATGTGCATCTGATCACCATCCTCGAAGTTGAATCATCAGAAATTGGTTGAAATAATGAGATGCAGGACAAACAGACGCCATGGGGACAAGGTTATAGGAGACAAGAGACATGGTCGGGGCTCTGGAAACTTGTTAACCGAGATTCAGGAGACATGGTCGGGGCTCTGGAAACTTGTTAACCGAGATTCAGGAGACATGGTCGGAGCTCTTGAAACTTGTTAACCGAGATTCAGGAGACATGGTCGGGGCTCTGGAAACTTGTTAACCGAGATTCATGATACATGGTCGGGGCTCTTGAAACTTGTTAACCGAGATTCAGGAGACATGGTCGGGGCTCTTGAAACTTGTTAACCGAGATTCGGGAGACATGGTCGGGCTCTGGAAACTTGTTGACTGGAATTCAGGAGTCATGGTCGGGGCTCTGGAAGCTTGTTTACTGAGATTCAGGAGACTTGGTCGGGGCCCTGGAAGCTTGTTTACTGAGATTCAGGAGACATGGTCGGGGCTCTGGAAACTTGTTGACTGAAATTCAGGAGGATGGTCGGGGCTCTGGAAGCTTGTTTACTGAGATTCAGGAGACATGGTCGGGGCTCTGGAAGCTTGTTGACTGAGATTCATGAGACATGGTCGGGGATTTATAAACTTGTTGACTGATATTCAAGAGACATAGTTGGGGATTTATACACTTCTTGACTGAGATTCAGGAGACATGGTTGGGGATTTATACACTTGTTGACTGTGATTCAGGAGACATGGTTGGGGCTCTGGAAGCTTGTTGACTGTGATTCAGGAGACATGGTTAGGGATTTATACACTTGTTGACTGTGATTCAGGAGACATGGTTGGGGATTTATACACTTGTTGACTGTGATTCAGGAGACATGGTCGGGGGTCTGGAAGCTTGTTGACTGTGATTCAGGAGACATGGTTGGGGATTTATACACTTGTTGACTGTGATTCAGGAGACATGGTTGGGAATTTATACACTTGTTGACTGTGATTCAGGAGACATGGTTGGGGATTTATAAACTTGTTGACTGGTTGTGTTGAGAGCGATGATCCGCACAGATCTGTGTCAAGATAATGATAGGACATCCATTGAGAAAACCTGAGAATGGTATTATTGGAAGGTCCTTTCTCTGTAACTATCATAGCTAATGAAATAGAGTGAGACTTAAACCACATGGAAAAAAAAATTGGAGATATTTAAACACAGAAGACACAAACAATATGTTCCACGATTTATTGCCTGGTATATTTCGTTGCATTTTGGTAATATGTTCCACGATTTATTGCCTGGTATATTTCGCGGTATTTTGGTAGGTACATGCTGCAGTTTTACATATCATATGAAGTGAATAAATGAATAATACCTAGGCTTTAACAATTAAAACTCATGGTCACCGGTATTTTTCGAATGTGTAACATCTGTTATCCCCTCGATAATTTCAAATTTAACACAAACTCTTTTGTGAAGAGTTCCACCTGACGAGATGCAGCGAAATATGTCAGGCAATAAATCGTGCAACATATTGTTTGTGACTTCTGGGTTTAAATTCACTAATGGAATGCGTTGGTTTGAATTAGAGATATATTAATAACACGGGGAGGATATTGAGGAGGCTGCAGGAGAAAGCACAGGATAGGTCGGCTTCACGTGAGTTGGTTTATATCCCATGCTCCACTGGTGGGTGAAGAACACTACAAAGGAATAAGATGGGATATGTAGTGAGAGAACAATGAGAGAAGGATGGTTCCTGGAAAGATAGAATAAGAAAGGGATAAGAACGGGATATGCAGTGAGAGGAGAAGAGTGATGGACGACTGGTGCCTGGTAGGAGAACAGTAGAGGGGAATAAGAGTGGGATATGTAGTGTTCATGGCAGGAGAGACAGCCGAAGATGGACACACATCATTGAATACAGTTTGGGCATGACCATATATGAGGCTGAGGAATTGGTGAAGGATCGATAATCGTGTCTGTGAGCGTTGATGAGCGCGATTTTCCGAGGTTGTGTCTTTGCAGTCATAATCAGGTAAGTAAATGTAACAACGTTTTGACAGGTTTTCTCCTGTCTTCTTCAGATTCACGCCATTCAACATCATCTTGTGCCATACCGGTAAGCCTGGGAGGTCATGGTGCGTTATCTCATTCGATCGCCAGTCTTAGATTAGCTCTGTGATTTTGTCACGATTATGCCATGTAGCCAAGCTATCCAGGTATTTATCTCTCTGCCTTCCCCTTGCAATTTTCCCATCAATCTTGCCAGTTGTCACTAAGTTTCTCCTTATAACATTCCCCAAAATTATAATTTCTCCAATCACATTACGGCTTTTATTGTTTATTGTATTGTTTTGCTCATTGGTGTTTGTTTCTGCAGATGATACTCTTGGAAGTTTCCTCAGAAACCACATTTCAACTGCCATTAGAGTGTCTCAGCGTGTCTGTTTATTGTTCACTTCTGACGTCTATATAACAGTGCAGGTACTATATAGCACTTCAACACTCTTTGGCACATTGCAGTTAACTGCTTTATACAGACCAGTATGTTTTCCATCTTGCAAAAATCTACCTTTGCTATATGGATTCTTGTTCTAATCCCCACAAAGCACCTTTCAACAGATGTTATGATTGTTGCGAGATAGTTGTATTAATTCACTTTTTCAAGAATTATTCTATTTACTTAGAAGTTACAATGTGGTATTTCTTTCTTCTTGGTGTCGAATATTGTCTTACAATGTATTCGAACCCTAGTTGTTCACTGTGTACAATAACCATATCTACTATATGTTTCAGATCCGTTGTCTGCAATCATTACAGTAACCTTTGAATACCTTATATTAGTCATGTTATGTCCACCGATAGCAATTATTCTCATGTCCTCTAAATTTGTCATATTTCATAATATAGGGAACAAATATCTGAAGATAATTCCCATCCCTGTTGCACTTATTTCTTAATAGGATGATACTGGCCTATTTCATTATCAATCTTTATGGCAGCTTGTTTTTACAAGTCCAAGGTCTTTCTCATAAATATGTAGAAATGTAGGCATCTACATCATGTCAACATGCCTTACTTTATCGAAAGCCTTGAACCCGTTGCTATGATATGTTACTGTCGACTCGCTGAAGGAAAGCGTGTGGCTTCTCTCTTGGCCATCAGTGTCTATAGGTGCCTCAATCTAGACAAACAAGGAGCAGACAACTCTTACCTATTCCCCGGCTTTGAGAACTCAAGAACCACAGGAGGTCTTCGTGGACGAAGTGTCTAGTTAGGTAGAAGACGCTTCCCAGAGTCCTCTCGATACCTGAAATAAGGCGTCAGTATTGAAGGATGGATACAATAAGGGATAGAGCGAGAGAGGGGCAGTGGGAGAGGAGGAGGGGGTGAGACACATTAGACATACCATCAGACAGGAGGGAGAGACACAGACAGATAGACGGGTAGGCTTTTACGAGATCAATGGTTGGATGGTTGTAGGATATATGGATGAATGGATGAATAGATCAATTGAGTGGGCAGATTTGTGGAGGATGGATGGGTGGATGGAGGATGAATTGATGGATGTGTGGACGAATGGATGGATGGATGGATTGGTGTATGTATGGAGGGTGTACGGATGGATGAAAGATGGATGGGTGGATGGATGAATAGATCAGATGAATGGATGGATGGATGGATGGATGGATGGATGGATGGAGGGTAAATGGATGGGTATTTGTGTGAATGGATAGATGTATGGATGATGGGTGGATGTATAGAGGATGAATGGATGGATGGATTGGTGGATGGATGGATGAATGGAGGATGGATGGGTGGATTGATGTTTGGATGAATGGATGGATGGATGTATAGAAAATGGATGGATGTTTGGATGAATAGATGGATGGATGGATGTTTGGATGAATGAATGGGTGGATGGATGTTTGGATGGATGCATGCATGGAGGATTGATGGATGGATCGTGGATGGATGGATGGATGTTTGGATGAATGGAGGATGGATGGACATATTCAATGTGCGTACAGTAAATATCCGACACACAGCTCCTATGACTAACACATGTGACATCGCTATATAGATGGTGACACAACCTGTGACGTCCGCAAGCTGTCATGTGAGAGTCCCAGTTGCCATGCACTAACGACGCCATCAGCACAATTCTTGACCTGAAGTTCGGGGACGGAAATAGGCTACAAGCATACCGGATGGCTTATGGGTACAGTTTCCGCTTTTGGCACAAAAGATATTGAGTTCAGTTCCAGATTAAGGGCAATTTTCACAAAAGCACTCGAGTGGTTGACACCCCTATCTCCAGTAATCCCACGGTAATGAATCTGAAATAAAACCTTTTGGGATAAAGATGATGAACTAAGAAGACCCTCGAGAACCTTCATCTTCTTCTTCTTCTTCTTCTTCTTCTTCTTCTTCTTCTTCTTCTTCTTCTTCTTCTTCTTCTTCTTCTTCTTCAGCGTTCTGAGCCATTGAGGTTCTTTGCTGCAGATACAATCCGTCTCCATTCGTCTCTCTGGTGGATCCTCTCTTGCCAGTCGTTGATTCCAAGTGCTTGAGAGAACCTTGCGCGCGATAAATATCCCTTGGCAGTTGGACATAGAAACAAGTGGGAGGAATGCATTGTTGTTCATAAGATTGAACAGTATGTGGCTCGAATGGCTGCAATCAAGGCTGAGACAGAGGAGGCCCTGACAAAGATCCAATAAGAAAGAGAACAGATAGAAGGGCCCAAGACAATGAATGAAATCTCAGAGGCAGAAGATATTAATAACAAGTCCCAAACAGCAGAGAAAGCAACAGAAGAGGACATAATAGAAGAGGAGAAAGATAACCAAAACGACAGCGACCAAAAGTGGACAGTGGCCAGGAGAAGAGATCAAGCTACCATGCCACCCACGACACAAGCTACCAAAGACGCCCAAGAAGATACGAAAACATACTAGGACTAGGAAATAGATGGAACTCAGGAGGGACAACAACTGGTAAAACACTCTTCAGGGGAAAAAAGCACCATGATACGAGGTGGAAACACAACTACACCAGGCCTTACAAGTGTACGGCTCTGACCAGACATGTAAAACCACAAGCATGAAACTAGACAAAAGGACAGAATAACAACTGACGCCAGAAAACAACTCAATCTACACAATAAGAAAAGGACATAAGTGCCCTAATTATAACCAACCGAAAATTCGACGCTTGAACGGGGCCGAAACATTATGTTTCAAACTAGCCAGCAAGCAATTCCAACAGAATAGCTCAACAATAGGTGTCCGATTATTTTAGTTCCGTATCCATTTGGATTCATCACAAGGCTAGCGAAATAAGGGGAGATCTAAAAAACACAAGGAGATGAGATGAAATATGTAGGGGTAACATACGAGGGGGCTTAACATTAAAACCTTAATTTCACGAGCGCGCTCGTGCACGTGTGTGTGTGGGGGGGGGGGGGGGGGGGGGCTGTGTGTTTGTGGCTGTATGTGTGGCTGTTCGTGTGTCTGTGTAAGGCTGCGTGGCTGTGTTTGTGTCGCTGTGCGTATGGCTGTGTGTGTGTGTGTGTGGCTGTTCGTGTGTGTGTGCGTGAATGTATGCGTGTGTACGTGTGTGTGTGTGTGTGTGTGTGTGTGTGTATGTGTGTGTGTGTGTGTGTGTGTGTGTGTGTGTGTGTGTGTGTGTGTGTGTGTGTGTGTGTGTGTGTGTGTGTGTGTATGTGTGTGTGTGTGTGTGTGTGTGAATATATTCTGAAAAAGTAAAGAACAAATGTATTATTTTTTTTATGTCGCCATAATTGAGTTCAATGCAAGTCCCACAGAACCGATGCTTGGATTCAAATTTTTTTTTAAAAATTGTCTTGTTCGCGTGTTTATACACTCATGCACCACCTACTGTACCTTTTCATCGGACGGAAAAGTCTGTCACAGAAGTATTGCCATTTTGAAACTTCTTACTCCACTCATACACTTGCTGGACTGAAAAGCATGCATCACCATACTGAACCTTCATGTGTCCATGAATTTCTAAAGGTTTCACCCATTCACTGATCAAAAAACAGATAACAGATCGCTGCTCCACTTTGGTGCATGTCAAAAGTGAGAGTTTCATATTTAAACTGTCCTTATAACGTAACAGTGTTTGTCTGCACCGTGATGTCACATACTAAACACTCTTGACATATTTAACAATAGTATTGCCGAGTGTCAAGACAACGGTATGGTTATTGTAATTTCTATCACACTCTTAATGTTTTCACTTGAAGCCCTTCGTAGAAGTACATGCAGGAGATAGCAACCGAGAGTCTGTGTTGATTACGAGTAAATTCCTCTTTGAGGGATAAATGGCAAGCGAAAAAAGAATAAAAATAGAGGAAGATTCCAATTTGATCATTCGATATAATTCTCTACCCGCTCACCTTGATATAAAATCAATGGGTACTGAGACAATGTATTCACGCGTTTAGCAATGTTTCAACTTCGTTCGCACAAAAGCGTTCAACACTGTCGAAGAGAAGACGCCCTATACATTACAGCCGATGGCTCGTATAAAGAGAAGAGACAAGAGTTTCCCCGCATACATGGTTAAAAAAGGGGAACAGTCGCGGGAGAGGAAAGGCTTAACAGCAATGCCGTTGTTTTCACAACGGAAAGCCGCAGACAGATTAGACCGTCAACGGCCGCAGTAAATACTACCCCGATTGAGGAAACAACAGATCAAGTACTAGCCCAAGCAAATCCAGCTGAATCTCATCTTTATGCTGTGCCCAGCCAAATGTGGTATTCATTTATCTCCACACATCTCAGTCTTTGATGGTCTGGATCAATTCTGGTGATGTTGTTTCTTCATGCCATCATCTAAGGCCAAACGGCATCATTTATCTCAATGTGACTTTTCTACAGTTGATCGTTCGAGCCAAAGTGCAGTAATAACACAAGAAAGTATATCAGAAACGTTCACAGTTAATACAGGAGTGAGTCAGGCATGTGTGCTCTCTCCTCTGGTATTTACTATCTATATGGATAGAATATCCAAAGAAGCAAGTCTTGACAGAACAGATTCAGAAAATGTCGAACTCTTTGCTTTAATTGAAACAACAGATCCACCCGCAATAAATGGATTTTTATTTGCAGACGATCCGTGCCTGTTTTAAGCGACGATGGCAAGCTACAAAATCATATCAATAAGCTGAGTTCAACATGCAGCAGATACAATATAAACACAACAAACCCTGAAGAAATACAGCTTAGCAGATCTCCTGATACACTAAATATACTCATAAATAGCACACCCCAAGTTAAACAAGTTAAAGATTTTAAATATCCTCTAGGAAATATGATCATAGAAGATGACAGAAAAGACAGATGCCAAAAAGCAAGTGCACTTAAATATCAACTATCACCATACTGAAACATCCAACAATACCTATGTTCTCAAAACGACAGATAATAAATAGCATATTTACACGAACTATATGCTACCAAAGTCAGACTTGGACATTATCCAACATGCATTTACGCACTATCAACACCTGCGAGATGAGATGCTTGAGGAGAGCCGCCAACTTAATTATCCGAGATCAATGTTATCAGACAGTGGATCAACACCTTGTGCCACATATATTGAAAGATACAAGATCAAATGGTTTGGTCATGTCGTTAGAATGCAACACCATCTCAGTTTTTGATGGTCAGGATCAATTCTGGTGATGTTGTTTCTTCATGCCATCGTCTAAGGTCAACCATGGTCCTGCATCAAAGGAGATCTGATACGAGAGCAAGAGGACGCCCGAGAAGAAAATGGATTGACGACATAAAGACATTGTACAATCTCATAAAATGACACTATTTAGTGCCGCCCTTTAGGTGCTGGAAAGTCAATTCTTGACGGCAAAAGTGCAAGATGATGATGATATGTCCAGTCGCACCGATATTTTCCTACGCTTCTCTTCTCATATTAGACTAAGGAATATTGTTTTTCTCCTTCTTATAGTTCAGTGGTTCTCACCCTTTTTTGGCCCGTGCCCCCCTTCACCATATTTTCAGAACGTCATTCCCCCCTTTCCTATCAAAAATGTGGCCCGTGCCCCCCTTCACCGTATTTTCATAACGTCATTCCCCTCCCCCCCCCCCCCCTTTCATATTTCCTATCTAAAAATCCACAACCCCTACACAGTATACGTAAAAATGGAAGGTAAATTTAATAGCATATACTAAAACAAGTCTAGACATCCACATAAAACATGATTTGTGGGTCTACTTACTTTATAAAATGAATTTTAGAAGGATGAGACGTACATAACTGTAAAGTATGAAAGGAAAAACAATACCAAGTAATCGGTTCTTGTATTAACGCGATCTTGGAATGGTCTTCATCCCCCCCCCCCTGGAAACCCTGAAATTCCCCCCTGGGGGAGGGGGGAAATTCCCCACCGGTTGAGAACCACTGTTATAGTTGAATATAATGTTCTGCTTTCACTAGTCTTTCCCGGTCATTCATTGTTAGCTGCTCTGGTAGTTCAAGGTGCTGGTAACATTAGTCCCAGGAACCACAACTCCGTTGCCTCGAAGCTATTCTTAATTTGTTCGTTCACATTCAAAGACAGGCTTACAGATGCGAGATCTGTAACACTTGTCAGTACCCAGTTTCTGGCATCCAAAGGGTGTCATGTATCACACGTGCTAAGATAGACAGCAGGGTCTGCAAGGAAATATGAATCAACATCAGAAAGACGACACAAAATGTCTGCTACAAAATAATCCAAAGAAAACGCACAGACGACAAAGTAGTCGCCGTTGAGATCAAGGTCGTCGTTGTCGTTTTAGTCGTTTTAGTCGTTGGTCAACATCACGGCACACAATTTAACCCATAAGTGCTCTGTTTTCCTCCTAACTCAAACCTGAGTCTGGAGAAACTCAGCTCAATGCACGAACTCCGTTGCATCGGCGAGGATCCTGAAATGCTTTGGGTAGATTTTTAACTCGAAATTTTGCCCGGGCAGCGCCGTTAGGCTACTCTTTTTTCGATTTCCAACTGCCAAGGGATTTTTTACGTGCGCAACAATACACACGGGCGTCCGATCTCACTACCCAGAGACCAGGGGAAATTACTGGAAGTCCCGGTGGATTTTTTAAATAAATCCAGGTCCTCACCGGGGCCTGAACCCAGGACCTCCAGCACTCGAGGCAGACACCATACCTCGAGACCACTCAGCCCCCTTGGATTGACGACATCAAAGACATTGTACAATCACATGAAATGACACTAGTTGAGATCAAGGTGCGACAGATCGGCTCAAGGTAACTATCGCAGCAGTCAACATTCAGAAAATCGTCAGCAGAGTTGAACCTCAACATCAAATACGAGATCTGTGGAGAGACACGAACGCTCAAGCCAGCTGGCAAGGTACTTGATAATGACGAAGAGCCTCGGCTATTCAGAAAGCAATGGTAAACTATTCAACGTATAATTTCCCAAACAATCACAAGCAGCCAATAAATGTTGGGGTTGATTACAACGTTCGTAAAATAATACATGCTCCCAACTGTTTCTACAAATGGGGAAGTCGCTAATCCCACGTGACCGCTACAAATGGTTGGAAATTATTCCACGGGGACAGATTTCTAAATTACCTTTGTATTTCACAACAGCCGGCTTCGTGGCTTAGAGGTTATGACTTTTCTCCGTGATCTCGTATACTCTCGTCAGGTAACGTGATGACGGTTCAAATCAGCAGTGGTTCGAATCGCATCGGTAACTTACGGGGTATGTGAGCCGGCCGCTCAGAAAGCAATGGCAAACTACTGAGCGTAATCTTGCCAAGAGATCAACATACAGCTGAAAGATGCTGGTGTTGACAGCTAAGTCCTGTAAAAGGATATGCTAAAAAAAAAAAAAATTTCACAACAGAACACACATGCCACGATGAATTACCTATATCGTTTTTGCTTGTAATTAGAAGCTGATAGGCCACCAGTTGCCGCCACTCATCTCCTTCCTGTGTAAACTGGATCGCTCTGGGGAATACATCAGACACACAGCAAGATGGAGTGGCATGCCTGCACTCTTACTATTATAATATTTCTTACCATCCTCCTCCTCCTTTTCCTCCTCCCTCGCTTCCTGCTCGTCTCAAATGTATTTTTCCTTGTGGTAGAAAACTGTTCTTCTTTTACTGAAACATTTTAGGGCTGCTCATGTTGTGATAGCAGAATTATTGCAATGGCAACAGCAAAAGCAACCATAACAACAATAACTACTACTACTACTACTACTACTACTACTACTACTACTACTACTACTACTACTACTACTACTACTACTACCACCACCACCACCACCACCAGCAGCACAACTACTTTTATTACTACTGCAACTATTTCTACTGCTGTTACTATCCCTAATACTACAACTACTGCTATTACTAACACTACTGATACTGCTACTACCACCACTACTACTAGTGCAACATTAGTATATATGACTAATGCTTGCTTGCTTGTGTTCGTTGGCTTGAGCTCCAGCGCAGAGTCCTGTATGTCGGATGAAGGCATCCTGTTGTCCAACATTAGTGTGATGTCATACAGGACCTGAGGTTTGCGTGAGTATCCGTTGTCCCATGTCTGACTTATTGGTGTGCAGACTGGTGGTTCCTCACCGTACAGGCAGACACTCTCCGACTTCGGAGGAATATATGACTAATGATACTTGCAATAATAATAATAATAATAATAATAATAATAATATGAATAATAATAATATGAATAAAATGAACAATATCTGACAATATCTGAAGAAAGAAAGAAATAAAGAAAGAAAGAAAGAAAGAAAGAAAGAAAGAAAGAAGAAAGAAAGAAAGAAAGAAAGAAAGACAGACAGAAAGAAAGAAAGAAAAAGAAGAATACAAAAGAGAATACAAAAGGAGAAGGAAGAGGATGAAGAGGAGGGGGAGAAGGCGAACAAGAACAGGAACAAAAAGAGCCTTGTATGACTCATTAAACATACAATGATCATGACTTCACTCATACCTACCTATACAACCATTTAATCAGCTCCTCTATAATCTCAATATAAAACA
>JACEFZ010022435.1:60000-72500 GCA_014155875.1 Cepaea nemoralis
AGAGACATCAAGCATTCTTTGTCCACATTGTCAAAGAACATTTCGAGCCAAAATAGGCCTTATCAGCCATCTTAGAACCCACGGCTCCACACCTTCAACCCCACTGGATGAAATGAATGGTCATCATCATTCTTGATGGACAAACAACAACAACAACAACAACAAAACAACTACTACTACTAATACCACTACTACTACTACTACCACTACTCCTGTTACTACTACAACTACTACTGGCAGTACTGTCACTGCTACTACTACTACTGTCATAACCACTAATACTATTACCACCACTATTACTACTAATACTACTACTACTACTACTACTACTACTACTACTACAACTACTACTACTACTACTATCACTACTACTACCACCACACACTACTCCCTTGTCTTATTATTTTTCACTTTATTTTATTTGTACTTCTTCATTCTGTCTACTACTTGTTCCTCTGCTTATTCTCCTCCTACTCCTACTCCTCCTCCTCCTCCTCCTCCTCCTTCTACTTCGTCTTCTACTTCATTTCGTGTTTGCCTTTTTGTTCTTCCTCTTCTTCTTCTTCTTATTCTTCTTCACGAAATGACAAACAGAACAACGACCACATACATGAAAGCTTACTCAAAGCTGTCCTTGGCCAGCAGCCGGGTCTCGCTTCCCAGCTGCGACTTGGAGGGGTCGTTGGTGGAGATGATGTGCAGCGCCGTGTACCCTCTCTCCACCTGCATGTTGTGGATGAGTTCCCCGACTCTCATACTCAACTTGATGATGCTGGCGATCTCCCTTGCGTCATTTCCCTAAAATATGGCAGTCACGTGATTACAGTCGACTGACATTGAACCACCAGTCGCCACGCCCATCAGTTGCGTATGAGTGAGTGTGTGTGTGTGAGTGTGTGCGCGCGTGTGTATGAGTACGTGTGTAAGTGTGTGTTTATGAGTGTGTGTGTCAGTGAGTGTGTGTGCGTGAGTGTGTGCGTATGTGTTACGGTACCTGTTTTAAAAAACACATCTTAGTAACTGTAACACTTTTGTGTGTGGTAAAATTAGTATAACATATGTAATTATTCATAACACAGAAACAGATGATGCTTTAATGTACAGTTTTGTTCTCGTAGTTTTCCAGCTTTGAATTCAAGCTCAATTCATACGCATGTTACTACGTCTTGTGCACTGGGCTGATTATTTGTCTGTGGATTAGCTTTTTCCTATTACAAATGTCCTCGCCATCAGGCGAACCCACTCCGACTTCTGAGCTACTTATTTATAATTTACGTCCACGAGTCAAGGACGAGAAGTCAATATTTTAGTGCAAACGACCTGTGTAGGGGTTGAGCCCGTTACCTCGACATCAGCACACCGGAAGTTTAAGAGAAGTGCTCTTTTCTTTTCGGCCATGCTGACCTCTCCGATTTTACCGAGATGTAATTACATCTCCGAGTTTGCCGAGATGACCTCTCCGAGTTTACCGATCTGACCTCTCCGAGTTTACCGAGATGTGATGACATCTCCGAGTTTACCGAGATGACCTCTCCGAGTTTACCGAGATGTAATTACATCTCCGAGTTTACCGAGATGACCTCTCCGAGTTTACCGAGATGACCTCTCCGAGTTTACCGAGATGTGATGACATCTCCGAGTTTACCGAGATGACCTCTCCGAGTTTACCGAGATGACCTCTCCGAGTTTACCGAGATGTGATGACATCTCCGAGTTTACCGAGATGACCTCTCCGAGTTTACCGAGATTACCTCTCCGAGTTTACCGATCTGACCTCTCCGAGTTTACGATTTGACATCTCCGAGTTTACCGAGATGTGCTGACATCTCCGAGTTTGCCGAGATGACCTCTCTGAGTTTACCGATTTGACCTCTCCGAGTTTACCGAGATGTGATGACCTCTCCTAGTTTACCGAGATTACCTCTCCGAGTTTACCGAGATGACCTCTCCAAGTTTACCAAGATTACCTCTCCGAGTTTACCGAGCTGACCTCTCCGAGTTTACCGAGATGACCTCTCCGAGTTTACCGAGATTACCTCTCCGAGATTACCGAGCTGACCTCTCCGAGTCTACCGAGCTGACCTCTCCGAGTTTACCGAGCTGACTTCTCCGAGTTTACCGAGATGACCTCTCTGAGTTTGCCAGCTGATCTCTCCGAGTTTACGGAGCTGACCTCCAATGTACATTTACAGTCAATGGTACTTTCAAAAACTGTCATTGACTGCAAATATAGTACCTTGCGGTGTATGGCAGGGGGCAGTCTTGAGCCTGAGGAATTAACAAAATGGGGCAATTACAGAAAGCAAAGGGAGCGTGGTACCGTAGTGCCTAGACCCTTGGCTGTCTACTTGATGCTCCTGAGTTCGAAGTCTCATGGAGAAGAATTTTGTTGTGAAATTGGGCTTGGCCTCCTGAGTCGATCGCGCCTAAAATATGTACCAGGAACGTTCTAGAAAGTAAGAGCGGTAAGCGTTACATTGACCACTGTGTCTATAAATAGTTAGTTGCATAATCTTTACAGCACGTTGCAGTAAACCCCGGCATTTTTTGGCTGTTTGTGATTCCTGGGTAAGTTTACATCCAATAGTTTGCCATTGATTTCTGAACGACTGGCACTCATACTTTTGTATGGGAAACCAACGCGAGACGGTCTGCTTCCAAATCGCATGCAGCTGTGGTTTGAACGTGGTATGTGGGATTACGACTTGCGTCTGTAACTCCATCGCCACAGAGCCTATATAAATAAGTAAAAATAAATATGGGTCTAGTAGTGTCAATGGGCCGGTCTTCCTGGCCTAGGAGTGAGCGTCTTTCTCCGTAATCCCGTATATTCTCGTGAGTAACGTAACCTACGCGAGAATCGGTAGCGGTTCTCGCCGCGTTGGTAACTTACTGGTTATGTGAGCCCGCCGCTCAGAAACCAATGTCATACTACTGAGCGTAATCTTGCCAAGAAATCAACAATCAGCTGTTGACAGCGATGTCCTGTAAAGGATATGCTGGGGGGAAAAAATGTCAATGGTGTTGTACTAAAAGCAGACAGTCCGCATTCTGTGGGCACATCGTGAGAAGAGACAAGCTGTAGTACCTTGTGACAACGGAAAATTTGGAGAAGAAAAGAGGAGACGGAGAGAGAAGACGCTAGACAGTTTGGTGTCATGGCATAGAGGAACAGCGGTAACATAGATGGTTGGCATTACACGAGATAAAAGGCTGTGGGCAGGCACGATCACCAATGTCACGCGACATGGGTTATAAAATGAACAGAAATTCACTAGCCATTACCCTCTTTGGACAACAATCACCTTCCAATTGATATCCTATTTGTGGCTGATCTAGTCACAAAATTATTAATCTGAGCCAGGGATGGGACCCTAATATAACTTCTCTTCTTAGATTGAACAGGGTAGTAGTAATGGTATAATGGAGGGAAGAGGGGGGGGGGGGGGGTTGTTCTTCACCTTCCCTCTCAATTTTGAATTTTGCCAGTTGTCACCAAGTTCTATAGTTTATTCTTCTCATAACGTGGCCCAAGAAGATTTGACTGTCTATTTGTTTGTTGTTGTTTTTGTTTTTTTTCGTAGTTTTTTTTTTTTTTTTTTTCACAACAGCGGTGCATAGTTGAGCGTTCTCTGGATAATTATGTTAGCTGGGACGAAAACTGATTATCAGATGTACTGTTCTCTTGTGCAAATGAGGGGGGATGAGGAGGTGTAGCTGGGGGGGGGGGGTCTCTTGGGTAATGCGAATCTTGGTCCTCCTGGTCTCTTGGGTAATGCGATTGGATAACTACTCTACTCGGATAATTTTTTGTTCTTCTTTCGTTCGCCTGAAATATGTTTATAACTGCAATGTTGTCTCTTGTATGAATCTAACAGTCTTTTCTAGTTCATTCAGCGGTCCATAGAGTCTATCTTCCACTGTTGTCTCTCTAGGCCAGAAGGTTCGCCAGGATATGTTGTATTTTGGGCCATCCTGGAGTATGTGCTCTGCTGTCTGCGACGCCAAACCACATGTGCACATGGCTGAGTCACCAATCTTGAATTTTGTATACATGTGGTTGCGTAATCTATTGTGTCCTGCTCTGAGGCGCAGAAGAATGACCTGTTCTGGTCTGTCCATAACGTGGTAGTCGTCTTGAGTAGGGTTTGGTGGCTTTCTGACTGATTTGATCATTCTTTTCTTTTGGTGGTATGTAATGGGCACATCAGGTTGTTCTTCTTTTGCTCCTTCCTTAGCCAATCGATTAGCTCTGTGTTTCCGGGGACTCCACGGTGGGATGGTACTCGGATAATGAGAGAAACAGGAGTTTCTGGTATGCCAGTTGTGCATCATAGGCAGTTGGAAATCGCAAAGAGCAGGCCCTAAAGCCGCTGCCCTGGCAACATTGTTAGGAAATATAAACCTACCCTGGGGTAGATACAGCACTTGACTTTGGAGAGAATCTGTATAAAGGATTTAAGCCTGATACAAATGCATGCCAAGGTCGGACATACTGATCTTTGAGGTGCATAAATGGGTGTGACGTACTTCCTTCGAAAGAGGAAGAGAGAAGAGGCAAATTATCTTATGCTGATTATAATAAAGAGGGTAGAATGACACCGCAGGCAACTGAGATATGGTTTCTGCATACACTCAGAACCCCATAGACAGATCAGAAGATCATCACGTGTACTGAAAAGTGGCGTAGGTCTCTACACAGAGGTCGGTCCTTGGTGTCTGGATCAACTCTGCTGATAGTATTCTTGTATTCGATCGTTTTAGACCGTCCAGGGTCAGTTCTCTCGGCCTGCGTCTGTCTCTTCTATTGGCGATCTTTCCTGTCGTCACGATGTTCTCCAATGCCCTTTTTCTCGCCATAAGATCGAAGAACATGCTTTGTCAATTTCTTAAAGTTTTGTATAATGTTCTACTTTTATTAACTTCATAAAAACAATCGTTGTTAACTACTCTGGACGTCCAAGGTATTCGTAATATTCATTTCAGGAACCAGATAGTCGATGCCTTCCAGCTCTTTATGATTTGTTCTTTCGTATTCCACGATTCTCTGGCACACAACAGAACTGGTTCGATAAAATATTTCAATAGTGTGTTTCTGGCGTTCAATGGAAGTGACGTATTACATAAGATACTTATCGACTTATAAAAAGCAGCTTTTGCTCGGCCTATTCTGTTCTTAGTCTTTCCGACGCCTCTTTCATCTGATTTTGTGACTGTCCCTGCATGTGTGAATGTATTCATTTGTTAAACGTGCCTCATTCTATTGTTAGACGATATTTTGGTTCCTTGGTGTAACCATTGTTTCTGCTTTCTTAATGTGGTTTGTTGATTGGTTGCTTGCTTGTTTGATTGCCTGATTTATTGTTTGTTTCTCTGGTTGGTAGGTTGTTTGATTAATTGTTTGGTTCTATGGTTGGTAGGTTGTTTGATTTATTGTTTGTTTCTCTGGTTGGGAGGTTGGTTATTTGCTTAGTTGTTTGATTTATTTTTGATTCTCTGGTTGGCTGGATCTTTGGGTGTTTGATTTGTTCATTGTATGGCTAGTTCGCTGGTTGGTTGGTTGATTGGCTTGTTGTTTTTATTTTGTTGGTTGGTTGGCTGGTTGGTTAGTTGGTTGAGTCGGTTAGTTGGTAGATTGGTTGGCTGGCTGGTTGGCTGATTCGTTGATTGGTTGCTTCATTGTTTAATTTTTTTGCTTTTAGGTTCGTTGCTTGATTTGCTGGTTAGCTGGTTGGTTGATTGGTTAGTTCGTTGAGTAATTCCTGAGTTGGTTTGTTAGTTAAATCGATTGTTGGTTGGTTGACTGTTTGGTTGGCTGGTTAGATCGATAGTTCTTTCGTTCCTTGGATGGTTGGTTGGCTGTTTGGTTGGTTAGTCGGTTGGTTGGTTGGTTTATTGTTTGGTCTGCTCGTTCGTTGGTTTGTTCGTTTGTTCGTTGATTGGTTGATTCTTTGCTTGTGAATCATCTGGAACACTGTGAGTTTTTACTCTGGAGTCCAATGCATTGCGGAGTCGGTGTAACGTACTGGCTAAACGCTCGCCTGCTGGTCTAGAGGTCACGGGTTCGAATCTGCATCGAGGCGGCTTTTTTAATAGACCTCCAAGGTCGACCCATTCTAAACATGTGTACCAGGAAATGTCTTGGGAAGAGAAGTCGGAGGGTGCTGATCAAATTGCATGTCTTTGACAGGACGTTACAACCAACCCCTGCACTTAATGGTTGTTTGTGATTTACAAGACAATGTTCGCTCAATAGTTTGTCATTGCTCACTGCACGGTTGACGCCTTATAACATCGGAATCACCGCAAAGCAGCCTGCTTCCAAATCACAAAGCAGATTGCGAACCTTCCACTAGGTATGACAGGGATTCATGAAACTGCGTGTCTTACAATACTCTAAACCACAGCGAAGGTAGTCTTTTGCAAGATGGACAACATACTTACCAATCAAAAGATGTCAACTCAACGAGAAAAACAGTGTTGAAGTGCTAGTTAGTTAGTTAGTTAGTTAGTTAGTTAGTTAGTTAGTTAGTTAGTTGGTTAGTTAGTTGGTTAGTTGGTTAGTTGGTTAGTTGGTTAGTTGGTTGGTTAGTTGGTTGGTTGGTTGGTTGGTTGGTTGGTTGGTTGGTTGGTTGGTTAGTTAGTTAGTTAGTTAGTTAGTTAGTTAGTTAGTTAGTTAGTTAGTTAGTTAGTTAGTTAGTTAGTTAGTCGACAGATCATCCTCATTGCACATCGAATCATTCAGTCCATAAGTGATCGGATCCCCTCCTCAGCAAATCCCGCAGCGTGTAGCGGCTAACGACACCAGTTCTGTGTTGGTTTATCAATCTTCTTTGGCTTCCTGCGTAGTGTTCTTGTTTGGCCACCCCTCTTTTAATTTGCTGTTCTCACAGTCTGACCATGGTTGTAGATTCACAGTCATCACTTGGTTCTCGCAAAAGTCTTACTTCTCGTAGAGCATTCAGAATGTCAGCCTGGTCCATGGCGCGTCCGCCCTCCACATTAGCCTTACCTGCGAGCTTGTCAGCACGCTCATTTCCTTGTACTCCCACATGCCCTGGCACGAAAATGAAACTAATCTTTGTCAGCCGAGACCGCTCCAGGGACAGCAACCACTCTCTTCGGATCCACCCCGTCTTAACCCTCTTGAGCATGCTCATTGAGTCGCTAAGGAAACATGCCCTATTGAATGTCTGTGTCTCGAGCCATGCTATCGCTTTACTTAATGCCATGACTTCCATGTCAGGTTACTTGTGATCTCAACAAAAGCACCAGAGTCCTTCTTCACAGTACTCCCTCCTGCTCGCGGCGTAAAGGCCCATTAGCTTCTCACAGTCGGACGACCGACCCATCTGTGTAAATGACAGCACCACGATCTAACGAATTCTCGAAAATCAACGCTTGTACTTCCGCCTCCACAGCAGCCGGATTTTCTTGTCTGCATTTTCTGTCTAGTTGGATGCAAACTGAAAAGGACATACATAAATCTTTTGGCACTTGTACCCACCCTCACCAGGTTATAAGTCCTCCAGTGAACACACCTGTTGAAGAATGTCTTCGGCTTGACCCATCCACGACCTTCCTCATTTTAAGCTGCTGCCCTTCACCTTCATAATTTCACTATGCAGTGGATGTTGTGTGTTTGCTTTAACTCTGAGGTAGACACGTGCTCTGCAAATTTATAGTATGTCTTCAATGGTTGGAAAGTCAAGAAGGTAGCGCATCGCCCTGCATGCTGTATCTCTTGTACATCCAAGAATAATGCGCATAGCTTCGTTTTGTATCCTTTCCATCCTTTCCATCCTTTCTATCTGATTACGGCTGAGAGCCAGGATCGCCATCGCACACTCAAAACCAGACATGTTGTTGAAGTGCTACATAGAACCTTTACTTTTGTATGATGTGACAAGTGGACAATGAGCAGACACGTTGAAACACATCAAATGGCAGAGGAGAAGTGGTTTCTAAGGAAGATGCACAGAATACCATGGGCAGATAGAAAAAGCAATGAGCAAGTCCTACAAGAAGCAAATGAAAACCGCATACTGATTGGAAATATTAGACGCAGACAGTCACCATTTTGGGCACATTATGAGCAGAAATAAACTAGAGCAGTGGTTCTCAACTGATGGGGAATTCCACCCTAGGGGGGAATTTTAGGGTTTCCAGGGGGGAGGAGAAAGAGAGATTAAGATTATTTCAAGATCGCGTTAATACAAGAACCGATTACCTGATAATGTTTTTCCCTCCATACTTTCTGGTTCTGTACTTCTCGCCCTTCTGAACCCTTACGAAATTCATTTTATGACGTAAGTAGACCCGCAAATCACGTTTTATGTAGACGTCTAAACCTGTTCTAGTATGTTTATTAAATTTAGCTTCCATTTTACGTATACTGTGTGTGTGGTGGGGGGGGGGCGGGGAATTTATAGGGAGGAAATTCGAAATGGGGGGGGGGGGTGTGAAGTTCTTAACATATGGTGAAGGGGTGCAAGGGCCAAGAAAGACTGAGGATCACTCAACTAGAGAACTTGGTGACAACTGGCAAGATTGAGGGGCAAAATAAAAACAAGAGGAATGCAGTGATGTAAATATATGGATGCCTTGACTACGTGGCATAGTCTAGACAGAAGCACAGAGCTGATCCCCAACTCTGGTGTTTGTATAGGATGGTGAAACACGATCGCCCATGCTTATCGGCATGGCACATGATGATGATACAGTCAGACAGAGATTAGGCCGAGGTTAGCCATGTTTATCCACTTCTTTCAAGTATTTCATTGTAAACAAACTCCCACGCAATGTTCCGCGGAAATCCTTTCATGGGAAAAGTAGATTATTTATTGGTCTCCTAATCTCAGATCAGACAGTGCGTTCAAGTGGTGTCCTTTGGAACTTCAAAAACTAGCCGATGGCTGTGTGGGACAGTTCAGTCCGAGTTATTGAAGCTCGTGAGGAGATCGAATTTTTTATTCTTGTTTCAGATATTTCAGCTTCTAGTGAAGCAAGCAATGGAATATCCATGTGAACTGTAAGGTAGTTAGTTAGTTGCATTCCTTTACAGGGCGTCTCAATCAACTCCATCATTTCATGGCTGTTTATTATTTTCTAGGCAATTTTACGCTGGGTAGTTTGTCATTGCTTTCTGAAAGACCGAAGTTAATACCATTGTATGAAAATCAACATAGGGCGGTCTGCTTCCAAATGTCTTGGGGCTAATTTCGAACCAGGTATAGGAGATTTTGAAACGTGTTCGCTACCCCTTTGTCACACACCTCGGCTCAAAATGTTGCATGTTATTTGCAGGACGTTACCACCGGGGTGTTATTACTACTTAATCAACATGCAGATGTAAATACCAGAGGAATGGACACACTACGTATAGCACAGATGTAAATACCAGAGGAATCGACACACTACGTATAGTGCAGATGTAAATATCAGAAGAATGGACACACTACGTATAGCACAGATGTAAATATTAGAGGAATGGACACACTACGTATAGTGCAGATGTAAATATCAGAGGAATGGACACACTACGTATAGTACGGATGTAAATACCAGAGGAATTGACACACTACATATAGTACAGATGTAAATACCAGAAGAATGGACACACTACGTATAGTACAGATGTAAATACCAGAGGAATTGACACACCACATATAGTGCAGATGTAAATATCAGAGGAATTGACGCAACACGTATAGTGCAGATGTAAATATCAGAGGAATGGACACACCACATATAGTGCAGATGTAAATACCAGAGGAATGGACACACGGCGTATAGTGCAGATGCAAATACTAGAGGACTAGAACACCACGTATAGTGAAGATATAAATACGAGAAGAATGGACACTCCAAGTATAGTGCAGATGTAAATACTAGAGGACTGGACACACCACATATAGTGACGATATACGAGAAAAATGGACACACCAAGTATAGTGCAGATGTGAATACTAGAGGACTGGACACGCCATATATACTGAAGATATAAATACGAGAAAGAAGGACACACCCAGGAATGTATATGGCAGATGTAATTAACACAAAGTTAAGTAAAGAGCACAATCAGCACATACAAACGTCAGACGATTACCTACAACACATCACAGTTACTCACCTTCCGGGCCTTGTTACTGAGATCAGTGCTTGATATAATCACCAGAGCCAACGTTGGAAGTATGGTGAGCAGCAACATCCTCGCCATCTGGATCCGCTTGCCTGTGGAGAATCCATGCACACCTTGAGGAGTGTCTAATATAGTCAAGTCAAGGTTCCTTTAATAAGCCTCGTGACTCATTGGGTATATTGTGCTGGAAGCACAGTTTTATAGACCAGTCGGCGCTCGGTGGTGGGAGTCTCCGTGGCCAAGTGGTTAAGCCGTCTGCCTCGAGTTCCGAAAGTTGTGGGTTCAATTCTCTGCCTTCGTCTTTCGGTTCACGAGTGCAATTTTCTCGGAGACTCCTGGGGGTCGTCGTTGGAGCTATGGAATTCGTGTTTGTGTGCGACGCTTTCGGCAGGCCGCCTTGTGGAAAGAGACCGAGCTCTATAGGATAAAACTCGGTGCAATGAAGTCGGTCCTCTCGACTTTTGAACCCTTTCATGAGGAAGTCTGTGTGGTGAAGTGGTTACGTAGTCTGCACCGCGCTACTATGTTGTGAGATAGATTCCGGTTCATGAGTGTAATTTTCTTGAAGACTACTAGGGGTCGTCGCTGGAGCTACGGAGCTCGTGCTTTGTGCAGTGCTTTCGGCTGGACATCCTGAGGAAAGATACCGAGCTATATGGGGTAAACCTCGTGTAATGAGGTAGATTCTCTTGCCTTTTAAAGCCTTTTTTCGGCACTCTGAATGCGATGTGGACAGAATTACTTCCCATGGCATTCCCAGGGAACATTGTAGGATACACACACATACAAATCCACGCCGACATACTCATTCACAACGCACACATCTACACACGCACACATGTATACATACCCACACTTCCACACACACATATCCACGCACACCCCCCCTCCACACACACACACACATCCACCAATCCATACACACATGTAAATCCATACAAACATACACCCATGCTAAAAAACGCACAGATCCATACTCATCCACTCATGCATATCTACATAAACATTCACCTATCCACGCACTCATACAGCCATTCACTACAGACCCACCCAATCACTCGCCCACACACGTGTGTGTGTGTGTGTGTGCGTGTGTGTGCGTGTGTGTGTGGGGGGGGGGGGGGGTGGGCGGGCTTATGTGGGAACCCAAACTTTCTTTAACATTAAGTTGAGCCATTGCAACAAACAAACAACATATTTGAATGACGACGACACGGACAATAGATTGCACGTGTTATTGCCTAGCATATTTCGCTGCATCTCGTCAGGTACATACTGCGGAATTCACACAACATAAAGTAAAATAACTTGATAAATCCTTTAAGCTGAAATATACACATAATTCGCACGGTACTTTCAATTGTCTACCACGGTAATTTTTAGCTGACTATCATGACTTTCTGTTTGCACACAACTGGCCTATGTAGATTAACCATAATGGCTTCTGCGATCTTTAACAAGCGACTATTTTGTATGTTAAACAACAAGCGAAACGCATTGTCTCTATCAATCACGTGCTCAGTTTCCAAAATGTGCCGTCCAATCGATTATTTAGGAGGTTTGTGGTGCTAGGTTCCCATCATCTTTGTGTAGCATTTTGTCAATCCAATTGGGTATGTGTACGACCACCCTGTTGTATAATTGCCTATCTGTTCTACAGATTAGATAGACTGGCACCTGCATGTGAATTGGTAAATGCAATTGATTTGGCGTACAGAGGGATAGGTTCTTTTACTGCTGGAGTGGGAATATATGTAGTTCTGTATCTAATAACTGGAGTTGCAACATATAATGTTTTGACGACTGCTGTGATGTGACGGTCCTGCAGACGTTGCATTACGTCAAAAAAGAAGACAGCATTCACAAGAGTAATGTGTGAGTCGCGCTGATATTGAGATCATAGATTAGTGTGTAAGTTGTGTTGATATTGAGGTAATAGACTATAGTCTGTCCGGAAATTTATGCCCTCATTCAAGATCAATTATTTTGAAAACTATCTGTTGCATCGTTATGAAATTTTTCCAGCCGTCTTATATTTACCCCCACCCAAGGAATATGTCTTTGATAGGTCCAAAAACAACTTAAATCATTAAAAGCGGCATCATTCCTTTGATGTTTTGCTTAACAACTAGTGATTTCTTGTTAAAAAAATTATGTTTACGGTAATGAGGACCTGCAAATTCAGATGACAAACAAAGGCGTATCTGGATTCGTATGGGAGTGGGTGCAATCAAAGAAGTAGCTTTCAGTCGACAGAATCGGCTGCATTGCACCGGGTTTTTATCCCATATGGCTCAGTTTCTTTCCGCAGCGCGGAAAGCGTCGCACAAAGCACGAACTCCGTAGCTCCAGCGACGAC
>JACEFZ010022435.1:75000-95768 GCA_014155875.1 Cepaea nemoralis
TGCTGATATTGAGGTGACAGATTAGTGTGTGAGTCGTGCTGATATTGAGGTGACAGATTAGTGTGTGAGTCGTGCTGATATTGAGGTGACAGATTAGTGTGTGAATCGTGCTGATATTGTGGTGACAGATTAATATGTGAATCGTGCTGATACTGAGGTGACAGATTAGTGTGTGAGTCGTGCTGATACTGAGGTGACAGATTAGTGTGGGAGTCGTGCTGATATTGAGGTGACAGATTAGTGTGTGAGTCGTGCTGATATTGAGATGACAGATTAGTGTGTGAATCGTGCTGATATTGGGGTGATAGATTAGTTGTGAGTCATGCTGATATTTAGGTCATAGATTAATGTGTGAGTCGTGCTGATATTGAGATGACAGATTAGTGTGTGAGTCGTGCTGATATTGAGGTGACAGATTAGTGTGGGAGTCGTGCTGATATTGAGGTGACAGATTAGTGTGGGAGTCTTGCTGATATTGAGGTGACAGATTAGTGTGGGAGTGGTGCTGACATTGAGGTGACAGATTAGTGTGGGAGTCGTGCTGATATTGAGGTGACAGATTAGTGTTAGAGTCGTATTGATATTGAGGTGTGAGTCGTGCTGATATTGAGGTGACAGATTAGTGTGTGAGTCATGCTGATATTGAGGTCATAGATTAGTGTGTTAGTCGTGCTGATATTGAGGTGACAGATTAGTGTGTGAATCGTGCTGATATTGAGGTGACAGATTAGTGTGTGAATCGTGCTGATATTAGGGTGACAGATTAATGTGTGAATCGTGCTGATATTGAGGTGACAGATTAGTGTGTGAATCGTGCTGATATTGAGGTGACAGATTAGTGTGTGAATCGTGCTGATATTGGGGTGATAGATTAGTTTGTGAGTCGTGCTGATGCAGAGATCATAGATTAGTGTGTGAGTCGTGCTGGTGCACAGGTCTAGATTAGTTTGTGAGTAATTTAAGTAAAGATCCCTTTTACACCCCTCGGGGCGCATCTCGGACGAGCTGCCATTTGCCAGTGAGCGATTGGTAATTTACTGTAGCAGCCCCGTAGCATTATTTTAACTGATGATCAGTGGTGATATTTGAAATGTTAGATTAGGAAATAGAGTAAAGCGAAGTAGAATTGGTTGTGAATAAAATGTTATATATTTTTTTTTTCAACCAAAGAGGGGGTGAGTGAGATGGTCCAGTTGATACAGGCCTGGAACATTGTCATGAGTTGTAACAAGGCGCGGTCGACAGGAGAAGACAGTGCGAAGTGACCTACCCAACATTGGTCACAAAAGCGTGAAAAGTTTGCTGGACGTATTGACCGAGAGCAAAACGTCACCTTAAATCAGTTGAACGAGAGCTTTGGTCAGAATCGAACCTAGTTCTGGAGTTAACAGAGCAGGGCTAACATTATGCCGCTCTTTTAGAATAGAATGTTTAGGCACTGTTGTGTATATTTGTGAATCTTCTATGGAACCAATGATTGTGCTATCGATATGTCAAGTGAATAGTCTTAGTAAACTAGAATGTGAAAAGCTATACCAGTGTTGTGATATGCAAGTTCGGTCTCAGTAATTAACGATTAGAGACTGTACAAAATGAAAGGCTTAACGACCCAACAGAAGTTGAGGGAGAGATATCTACAAGATCAAGATGAAGCATCTATGGAGATATCAACGAAGCGCCACTGAAACAGTACGGTGGTGGCGCGTCAAGTTGATATTGTCGTCAAGAGCGTGTGAAGTTACCTTATCGCCAGCCAATCTGTCCGCCTGTTCATTCCCCAGTACACCGGCATGCCCCGGAGAAAAGATTCAGGTGATGCTTGCCACCCGCCGTGAACTCCGAAGCGAAGCAAGCCACTCTGCACGAAGCCTGCCTGTCCTCACCCTCCTCAGCATGCTTTCTGAGTCAGTTACAATCACGATGTGTGTATGCATCGTGTTCTTCATCCAGCGGAAAGCTGCAGTTACCGCCTCCACCTCCATTCTTAAGCTACTTGTTGTGGTATCATACGCCAGGCTCTCCTCCACCAAACACCGACCATTAGCTTTTGGTAAGAATCCCCAGGCACTTCTCCTACCTCTCAACACCGAACCTCTGTGTAGATAATCGCATCACCCGGGCGAGCATTATCCTGAATTAGTTGCTGGATTTCCATTTCCGTGATCTCTGCTGGCCACTCTCTGCACTCCCGGCTCAATGTGATTATAACTCTGCACAAGTCTGACTGCTCCGCTGGCACTCTGACCCACTCCTCTCCTCGCCTAATGTCCTCCAAGATGCACACCTGTCTGATCGTATCCTCCACCCTGCGCCATCCATGACTTTCCCTCTTATCAATCTCTTACCCTTAACTGCGTCCAGCTCCTCATACAACGGGTGATCTGTGTCTGCAGCTACTCTGAGGTATGCCTTCGCCTGCATCACCTTGTGTCCTACCAGCAACAGTTGGCAGACCAAGGATGTAACGCATACACACTACTGGGGTGTCTCTCGTGCATCCCAAAATGACCCGCATGGCTTCATTCTGTATGCGCTCTAATTTCACCAGCTGACTCTTTGAGACAGTGAGCAGTCCTAGTCCATAATCAATCACTGAGAGGATCAAGTGCTGGTATAAGTGTGAAGAGCATTCTCTGCTCTGTGTCCATTGCAGCCATAGTTTTGAGTGCATTCAGTCCCTTTTGAGATCTTGTCACAACTGTCTCCACATGGTCCTTGAAGGACAGGCTCCTGTCAAATGTGATTCCCAGATACTTCAGTTTGTTCTCTCTGTTGACGCTTCTTCCATCTATCGTGAGTCTTGGGACATCAGCATTTACAATCCTGTTGTCCAGAGAGCACCACGAAACAGCCAAGACAACACTCATTTCAGTGCACCAATCAGTCACTTTGTCTACTGTCGTCTTTAGCTCCTGGGCTGTTTGCTCCCTATCTCTCCCTGCCTATATGCAAGAATATCATCTGCAAATGTTAGTATCCTTCCAACCCCTGGTGCTTCTAGGTTTGCAGTCTTGCTCGTATACACGTTAAAGAACACTGGTGAGACTGCAGATCCCTGTGGCAGTCCCGGGGTTAAAATATGTGGCTCTGAGGTCCATGCACCCAGACGGAGAGCAACCCGACGAGAGTGCAGGACGACTGCTATCCAGTTCACCAACCAGAGATTGACATCCTTCTCCATCAGTGCTGTCATCAAAATATCATATCGAACTCTATTGTACGCATCCTTGAGACCAAGCGCTACCGCCATCGTTTCCTGTCTACTCTGGAACCCTTCATAAACATCAAAGGCAAAAGGGCTGCATTTGACCATGTATCTTTTCCTGGCCTGTAGCTCCCCGGGCCTCTTGGAAGAAGCTTCCCCCTTTCCAAAAACTCTTGCAGCTTGACAGCGACTATTGAAAAATATTAGGATAAACTAGATAAAAGAAACATTGAAAGCTACGAGAATGTTCTAGACCAAAGAAATATTGAAAGCTATGAGGATAAACTAGACAACAGAAGCATTAAAATCTACGAGGATATACTAAAGAATAGAAACACTGAAAGCTATGAGCATATAACTAGACAAAAGAAACATTGAAAGCTATCATCAGTCTTGTCCGTGGGACACATTTTTCAGTCCCATTCCCATCCCATCCCACAGTAATTTTGCCTGTCTCATCCCATGGGATTCCAATGATAATACTAATATGGAATATAGTTCAAATAAAATTATGAAACTTATGAAAGTTTAGGGTTAATGTCTACTAAATAGGACTACATGTACTTAGAGACAAGCAAAACAACATACTTTATTAATTTTAATATTCAAGTGTATTTTATTAAATCAAAGTTTAATTTAAATATGACAATTCAGTGTCATTCTGACACTCTCATTCTGTTTCTGAGACACTCTGCTCATTCAGCACATTATCAATTTCCTGCTGATCGACTGTTTCTAACAATTCAGTTAATCCAGGTAATCCCTGAACCATTTCCACAATTTTCATCTTACATGCAAATCTGATATACACAGAGTTTATAACGAGAGCTGGTAACATCCGTTTTCGTAACTTACTCAACAACAATCCAGCTGCACTAAATAAGCGCTCTACTGCCGCTGAGGACACTGGTATGGCCAAAACAATGTTCGTACTTGCTGTTAGCAGTGGAAACCTATGTTCATTTTTCCAATAATTTAATGGTTGTGAAGTTGGTTGCCGTAATTTTTGAAACATGGTGACTTCATCCTCAAGGCATTTGTTTCTGGGGTCATCAAACTTAAGTGTTTTGTTTGGTGGAGGATAAAAAAATAAGTCAAAATCACTTTTCGGCTTTTGTTCTACAATTCCTGCTACTTCACATACATCAGATGATTCAGAAGAAAGATTTAAATCTTTGATGAATTAAATAACAGTTGGAACAACAGACTTAGAAAAAGCGATCCAATCATTGGCCCATTTATTGGTGTCCACATTCCCATTCTTCTTAGTAACAACTGACTTGGCCATGTCTTCTATTTTGGCTTTAATGTCAACTCCAGTAAGGAATGCCGCAGTAACCGCCAAAGAACCGCCGCAATATGGCCAAAATTTGTCTCCAATAATTTTCTGATAATTCTGACAATATTTTTTCACCATGCTGCTTGAAGTTTCTTCGTCAATATCATCAATAACTTTGTACAACTGATAGTCTAAGACAGTGGTTCTCAACCTTTTTTGGCCCGTGCCCCCCTCCACCATATTTTCAGAACGTCATTCCCCCCCCCCCTTTCGTATTTCCTACCTAAAAATTGGGCCCGTGCCCCCTTCACCATATTTTCAGAATGTCACCCCCACCCTTTCGTATTTCCTACCTAAAAATCCCCCATGAAAGCTAAAATTAATAGCCCATACTAAAACAAGTCTAGACGTCCACATAAAACGTGATTTGTGGGTCTACTTACTTTATAAAATGAATTTTAGAAGGGTGAGACGTACAGAACCGTAAAGTATGAAGGGAAAAACAATATCAAGCAATCGGTTCTTGTATTAATGCGATCTTGAAATAATCTTAATTACCTCCCCCCCCCCTCTGAAAACCCTAAAATTCCCCCTCCCCCCCCCCTCGGGGGAAATTCCCCAGCGGTTGAGAACCACTGGTCTAGGAGGAAGTATAACAGCAAAATTAAATGAGATGTAGCACCATAAATTTCTAGTGTGTCAAAAAAAGTTTTGAATTTCTCATGTATGTACAGCATTCCTTTAATCTGAACAATATTCGGAATGTGGTTTAAGAATTCTTCATCATCTTCATTAAAGTAGTGCGAGTAATTTTTTATATGGGCATTGAACCGTTGGTAATATGATCGCATGCGCGCATTTATTAATTTATCCGGTGTCCCACCACGAGATAAAGAATTGATACAAGTATATAAAGAAACAGGAAGGATAAAAGGCTTTAAAAAGGTTAAAATAAAAGTTGCTATAACATGGCTACTGTCCTATGTGTCCCATGGGAAATACAAATGTTTGCTGTCCCGTCCCATCCCATCCCATGGGACATTTCCATGGACAAGCCTGGCTATCATGGTATACGAGGCAAAAGAATCAATGAAACTTAGGTTGTTCTGGGCGTAATAATCAATGAAATGTGTAGGGATGTGATCATCATCGTGTGCCCTTGCAGGTAAGGTGTGGACGGTCATATTTCGCCATCTTACACGGTCAGCACAGTCGTGGATCTGCACTATGTTCTTGTCTTGACTATGCCATGTGGTTAAGCCATCCAGATATTTTCCTCTCTGCCTTCCCCTTGTTTTTCTTCCCCCTTAATCTTGCCAGTTGTCGCCAAGTTCTCTAGTTTATGCAAGGATAATTGAAGAGTTGCTTTGTCTTCCTATGATAAATTTTTTCACTCTTCACGTCCTTAGAACGTTAAAATAAAATGAAGGACCCCTTTACACACCCTAATCTGCATTGGACTGTGGTGCTAAAATAATATTTTCATGGGCTAACCGGCACTAGATGGCTGATGTGTGATGTAGTATCACGCCAGACATTCTTACTTCCCAAGACACTTCCAGTTTGGCCAATTCCAATTTTAAAAATCTGAATAAGCCCTGATACTTATCGAAGCCACTGCCTCGTCTACCAACAACGCCACCGTGGCTCCACCTAAGACTCGTGACAGACTGGCACCTGGCCCTCTTGACATGCGATAGTTTATAAAAATGGGGTTATACCTCTCCATAACACAAAGCCTGGTCTGAAATAAGAGACCATGTGATGCCCATGCAGCAGTATCACTCTCTCGGTCTGGCTAGTTTACTCCAGAGTAAAGGTAACATCAATACGTCTGGAACAATACAAGCTGTAGAAACTATATTCTAACTGTCCGCCTGTCGGAGCTTCCATACTAGATCAATTGCTGATAAAGGCTTCGAGCCCTGTCTGCCCTGCCAGGACATTTAGTCTTTAGGTTGCATTTCCTCGCACTAGGATAAGTCTTGTGCCCTCCCAGTTGCGCTCCTCCTGCCCAAAGTCGTTGGCACGTTGAGGGTTTTGTGAGCGCCGCCCAACATGCGGCGCTAGCGGAAAACAGATATTATTGCACCCTCAATCTATGCCGTACTGTGCCTAACCCACAGGGTCATTGACATTCAATACTGCATGTGTGTTCTTTAGACGTCCGGGGAAGACTACAACAATTTATTTTCAAACATCGATAGGTTGCTAATGACACCCGCAGACATTACTTTGTTTACCAGCCCCAGCCAATCAGCGATAGCCACCAGTCAGATGAAAGAGGTGTTTACGGTGAAGAGGATAAATAAATAAGAATATCGCTTTCCTGTTATTTAAATACGTGTAATGCATACAGTAATAATATAATAATTATAAGGATTGATGTGTAACCAAGTCCAAGAACACAAACAATGACTGAGGGGTTAAATGAGGACATGGGACCCCGGGAGCGGCGGGGGGGGGGGGGGGAGAGAGAGAGAGGGAGGGAGAGAGAGAGAGAGAGAGAGAGAGAGAGAGAGAGAGAGAGAGAGAGAGAGAGAGAGAGAGAGAGAGAGAGAGAAACCTCATTATATATGTAAGCAGTTTTACGCATAATTACCCCTATTTCTCCAAAATGACCCGCTTGGAAATCAGACGCTGGCAAACTTTCACAGCGGCAAACAGTATCTCAATTTTGGTCTCATAAAATATGATTGTAATTAATTGATATATTCTTGCTTGTTGATCATATAACTAGATACCACAGCACCTGCATATAAGCTACAGTCAAATTATTGACAACATGCATCTTTCCCGTGCAAGCATATGGATGTGAGTCATAGACCATGTTCAATCGCTACAGAAGAAGACTGCCGGTCCTCCGTGACGAAGACGTTACGGACGCGGTACGTAATTCCGCTTATGTGCGTTCGAAACACAGCTGTGCGTGATTTGACAGCAGACCGTGTTGCACTGGGATGTAACGAATTTTTATGGAAGCCGGTCGTTCAGAAAGCAATGACAAACTACTGAACGTAAACTTGCCAAGGGATTACAACAGCAATAAAATGCAGGTGTTGACAGCGATGTCCTGTAAAGGATATGCAACTAACAACTAATCTACATGTAGTCTATGAGTGTCAAGCACTACCTAGAATGTATTCTAGCAGTTATTATCAAACATGGGAAAGACTAAGCACTTTTGTTACAACAGACACAGGAGCTAAATGGTGTCAAAGATATGAAGAAACAAACAGAGTCAAGATATGGCCTGGATGCAGCATTGAAGAGTGTATACTATTGTACTTGTATTTTGGACTTGAATGTTACACAGAAGGTTGTGTTTTCATAACGGTTCCGCCGACCAGCTACTGAGTTGAGTGCGTAGAGCGACACTTGAGCTGTGAATTTCGTGTGGAGTGCTTTTACATCTGTCCGCGATTTATTTTTTTTTGTAGCGTCATGTTCAGGCATGTTCAGTAGAATGGCGGCTGGCCTGTCGCTGAACTAACTGTATTGCCTTATGCAGTAATGTGTGGCTGCTGGTTGTCTAGTGACTGCCGCTTCCATAGACGATGGAACTGTATTTTTCGTGGCGGACAATTTACTGTGTTGCCATTCTGGCAGCGGCATTATGCATAGTATACCTGTGTGGGTTCTTGGTTTAGTCGAGACTCCTGTCTGTTCCACTTTTCACACGGGGCAGTGAGGCACATTTTGTGTAATATTCACTGGCACAGGAACGGGGCATAATGGGACGACCCTTTGCCGTGAAGATGGAACCGCGACTAACTAACTAAAGAAGGTTTTAGACTAATGTACATTGGTGGGTTGAAAGAATGTTGATATTCTGGGTGATCCGAGCGTGGGTGGGGAGGGGACTGAATCGCGGACAGTTTCATGTCTTGGTAGTCGCAATTATTTGGTCATATTAAACATCAAATGGTATGACAGAGTCATCAGTGTGGAGCTCACTGAGAATAACATCATCATCATCATCATCATCATCATCATCATCATCCAGTGCCTTGCCGGCTGGAGTGAACAATTATACCCTCCACAAATTATGATCTCCGACGGCATGGATCAGTTCGTGTGTTGACTCCTTTTCGTGCAATGTCACACGACTCAAGACTTTTCTCACGCTGTCTGCCTCTATCTCTCTTTCCGCAAATCTTTAAGAGAAGAGAAATAGAAACAGAAATTAACACCATGAGAAGGACACTGGTATCATGAAGACCTAATAGACTACAATGGCTTGGGGCATATAGAAAGAATGGAAGATAATAGGGAAACAAAACTCGCTTACACTCAGGAAATAAATGACCGTAGACCCCGAGGTAGACCAAGAAGACGGTGGAGAGACAAGCACTTGGAATCAACGACTGGCAAGAGAAGGTCAACCAGAGAGACGAATGGAGACGAATTGTATCTGCCGCAAAGAACCTCAATGGCTCGGAACGCTGAAGAAGAAGAAGAAAAGAAGAGAAGAAGAAGAAGAAGAAGAAGAAGAAGAAGAAGAAGAAGAAGAAGAAGAAGAAAGAAGAAGAAGAAGAAAGAAGAAAGAGAAGAAGAAGAAGAAGAAGAAGAAGAAGAATGAAGAGAAGAAGAAGAAGAAGAAAGAAGAAAGAAGAAGAAGAAGAAGAAGAAGTAGAAGGGAAGAACATGGACAGATCTGCATGGGATAGCTACAGATAGAGGAGCTTGGGGTGATATGTTGAGGATCTATAGCGCTTTGCAGGATAATGGAAAAAGAAGAAATATTAAAAACCATTGTGGCTTTGTTTTGCTGTATGGCTGTGAATCTTGGAATGTAAATGAAAAAATTAGGAAGAACGTGGAAGCAACAGAGATGTGGTTCCTGAGACGAATGTTGTGAATTCCTTGGACTGTCAAAGTAACTAACAACGATTGCCTGAAACAGGATAATTAAACTAGAACATTACATACAACAGTAAGATAGAGACAAACAACTTACTTTGGTCAGGTGATGAGAAGACAGGCATTGGAGAATATCGTGACAACTGGAAAGAAGAGAGACAGAGGCCGACCACGAGAAATTATGCTGGATCGGTTGAGACGGTGGCATGGAGGAATATCATCAGCAGAGTTGATCCAGAAAACTAAGGATCGAGATTTGTGGAAAGTCATGAACGCCTACGACAGCTGGCTTGGTACTTGATGATGATGATGATTGTGGCTTGGCAAAAATAGTGGTGAAAGGCGTGGTTCCTGGAAGAAGGGTCAAGGGTCACCAAGCTCAAAGAGGGGCACAGGACACAGCAAATATACTGGGGATAGGGGTGCATGAACACTGACAAAGGATAGAGGGTTAGATCGGCTTGTTATCATAAGAGGGACATTGTGCACAGAACCTGCTAGAGGGTACTCCGAGGAAAGGCCAGACGGACACATATTCAGATTGCTACAGGTATCAACAGCATTGGAACTCTTCGCTGGCTGTTGAAGACGAAGACGGAGCACGAATGGGAATGTCCCAAGGGGTGTCGGTTCTTGACTCAACTCAACCTGCTAAAGTTTGACCCTCAATGTGGAGATGGCTCTTGGTGATATTATCAATCTCAATATAGGCCATGATATACGGTCTCGTACATTAGTCGCTGAGCGTGTGGACAAGAGATGCACCCTCACTGCGGAGATGGCTCTTGGTGATATTATCAATCTCAATATAGGAGATGAAATACATTCTCGCACATTAGTCGTTGTGCGTGTGGACAAGAGATTCATTTTTCGATCTATAACCAAATCTGTCCGCTGGAACGCGTTGGGCTGTGTCTATTTTTCAGTATACGATTGGGAGAGTCCATCCATCTCAATTTAGTATTTCCAGTGGATTTATTTCTCTGTTTTCATTCCAATGCGCTTCACAGCCTCACGTCACTGCCTTCTTGTGCATATTGAAGACTATTCCTTGTAGTAATAAAAAGGAACACCCATTCATGGCAAAACTAGAAACTCCTGAATATTGCATTATTTTAATGGGATTGGTTTTTTTTTTTTTTTTTTCGATCCCAACATTTCTAGGTCTTCGGATTTGCAACTTTCCAAGTTGCATATCCTGCATCTTTCTTTCTTTGGACGTATTTTCACAATGTTCTTTTCATGCCGAATTTTCGCACAAAATATGTACTTTGTTAGTCATGGTAAAGACGGCGTGTCGTGTTGGTGGAATCTTTGTTTTTCTAATATCAAATTATCATGATGAAACTTTAATTTTATATCAACTTACCCTATTCAACCTTTAATTTTATATCAAATTACAATTTTCAACCTTTAATTTTATATCAAATTACCATATTCAACTTTTAATTGTATATCAAATTACCCTGTTCAACTGTCGTATTTTATTTTATATGGTATGTCGTCCCTGGGGTGAGGGGAATCAACATCGACATCCTTTTACCCCCATATCACTATCTTGAGGATCTTCTTGATTTCTGTCTACAAAACCCCGTCGGTCCCTGGATCCCTCCCTCCCTCTCTCTCTCTCTCTCTCTCTCTCTCTCTCTCTCTCTCTCTCTCTCTCTCTCTCTCTCTCTCTCTCTCTCTCTCTCTCTCTCTCTCTTTTACTACTGTATCAAGCCCCCTCTCATTCTTTTCCCAAAACACACTAAACAACACTGGCTCTAACAAAACAACAATTTAGTTTAATAGAGAAAAGTGTCATGTATTTGCGAAATGTATGAGTAGAATGACTGTCGTATAATCTAGTGTGTATGCAGAATCAGACCGAACAGCCAAGGAGCACAGTCTGCTTCATCATCGTACTGGCCATACCACAACACCATATCAGGGACAGAAAACCTCATCCAAGTGATGTGTCTCTCAGGCCAAGTGTCGACTTCCTCAGATAGCTCGTGAACACTCCAGATGCTTGGTCTTCAATAGTGGAAACAGTCCAATATTGATCATCGATCTAGCACACACAGTGTAACTACTCTGTTCATTAAATGTTCTGTGATCAGAGAATCCTGCAAATATTGTTAATGTCACTCTGGAAAACCTAAATGTTCGTGTGTCACTTTTTGTAAGATTTTCCCAATGTTAACACACAATGTTATTGTTCCAGGTAGTTATATTTACTAGTGTTCCTGATACAGGTGTTATTTACAGTGTCCTGAATTTACTGTGATGTAAATTATTACGTAAGAACACACTTGTAATCATCATGTCCTGCTCAGCAGAGGCCAGGTTCCTGCAGACCATCTGGGTTATGGGCCCAGTGCAAAAGCCTCTCAGTAAACTCTGCCTTCAATACTAGAGCCATCACTTTCTATGACTTTGTTGCTAGCTTCTTGGTAGAATAACGTGGAACATTCGAGTGGAACCTGTTGAATAAAGAACACACCTGGTGAGAGCAACCCAATTCTGACCTTTACTAGGTGAGTAAAGGCCACCGGCCGCACTCAGAAAAAATAACAGAGAACTAAACTCTGTCATAAGGCCGAGGAGCTCATCACTTCTTTCTTAGTCATGGAAAGACAAGGAAAGACTAAAGGAAACGGGTAGAAACCCAGCAGATGCCCTACTGAAAGATCCTACCATTTCATATTCTCTTCATCCCTCCCAACCATCCTCAATCTCTCTAAATATTATCCCACTACATTGTCCTTAACTCACACAAGCTAGTTTAAGCTATGCGATAGACTACTGTTGCCGACGCTCTTATAACACATTCTATCACCGCACAGTACTGCACTCTATTCCTAAGAATAATCTAAGTTATATATGTTTAATAGAATACCATATAGTTATTCCTGTTGTAGATGGAGACTATGAAATCACAGACTGGATCGATGTCCGCCGATATACATCAATACATCAACAATAGACACTATAGTGTCTCTCTAAAATAAAACAACTAGAAATGTTGCACAGATCCTTAGCGCTTCACAACTTTCGGTCGACTAACCCAAAAGTTGTTTACCTCACTGGTTTTATACTGAGTATACATGACGTCACAAAACTGTCTAGACGCTAGACCGTCTAGAATCTATTTTTATCCCTCCTGTTTAGACTGAGTGGAAACAACCCGCCGTCTATTTTGCTTTCATCTGGGGACTTGTCCCCCGTACAATAAAAAGTCTTGCCCGCCTGTGAACCAGAGAATAATTTCCTTACATCACAAGATCTAGCCGACTTCTGCCCAGACATTCCGTCTATCACTTCAAAGGTTGGCTGTCGCCTTGCAGACGGATGGCGCTATAGTCCCTTCTCGAGCAACAACGTATTAAAGAAATGCCTACTGTGTGTAGACATTTGACGCGACTTTCTGTCATCGATCGAAACCTTCAAGTTTTTAATGCGATATCAACCTTTAATTTTATATCAAATTACCCTGTTCAACCTTTAATTTTATATCAAATTATCCTGTTCGACCTTTAATTTTATATCAAGTTACCCTGTTCAACCTTTACTTTTATATCAAATTACCCTGTTCAACCTTTACTTTTATATCAAGTTACCCTATTAAACCTTTACTTTTATATCAAATTACCCTGTTCAACCTTTACTTTTATTTCAAATACCCTGTTCAACCTTTACTTGTATCCCGAAGCAGTTTTCTGCTATAGGTCTGTCCTATGCTTAGAGCCATCGCATTTTGTAGGCCTAAATGCACAGAGAAATCGGTGGCACATCTTTTTAACTTTCTTTCGTAGGCGACGAGCCCAGGCATCGAATTCGCGTCCGATCGTAGTCTTGATAATATCAGGGCAGTTCGCTATCAACTTTGCTTACAAACTCGCTGAAACCGTATAATGGCCTGTGAGGTCACGTACAACCCCCTTAAGGGGGGGGGCATCAGTTTCAGAAATAACTGGTAGTACACGAGACAGAAGTCATATGGACACCTAAACCACACGGCATGGGATATAAGAAACCTCACTGTGACATTGCTAAACATTTATAATGTCAGCGCCCATCAACCCCCTTCCGAATCTACTTCTTCTTTTTCTTCTTCTTCTTCTTCTTCTTCTTCTTCTTCTTCTTCTTCTTCTTCTTCTTCTTCTTCTTCTTCTTCTTCTTCTTCTTCTTCTTCTTCTTCTTCTTCTTCTGCTTCTTCTTCTTCTTCTTCTTCTTCTTCTTCTTCTTCTTCTTCTTCTTCTTCTTCTTCAGCGTTCCGAGCCATTGAGGTTTTGTGCTGCAGATACAATCCGTCTCCATTCGTCTCTCTGATGGACCTTCTCTTGCCTGTCGTTGATTCCAAGTGTTTGTAGATCTGTATATGTATTATCACTCCACCGTCTTCTTGTTCTACCTCGGGGTCTACGGTCATTTATTTCCTGAGTGTAAGCGAGTTTTGTTTCCCTATTATCTTCCATTCTTTCTATATGCCCCAGCCATTGTAGTCTATTAGCCTTCATGATACCAGTGATTAGCGGGGACTTAAGCAGATCATAAATGTCTTTGTTACTTCTTCTTTTCCACTCTCCACTTTGTGTATCCCTAATGGGTCCAAAGATGAATAGAGAGGGAAAATTGTTTTAAAAGTTCACAGTGTTAAGACTGGGCACTCCTTGATTCTTAACGGTGACAATAACACCCCCCCCCCCCCCCCCCCTCCTTTTCTCCTTTAGAAAATTAGCAACGTCGGAGTTGTAAACAGGGGCTTGAAATAGACATCGCCCACGCTGTGTCAAGGAGAATTAACGATTGCAAGGACAGGGGCAGACAACTAGAAAAATATCCCCCTTTTTTCCACAATTCCAGCAATCCCACCCCATCTGATTGACGTCACTGTTCGCGCTGAAAGGGATCCTTTCTATTAATGCGGCCAAGATGATTCATATTAACATAAAGTATGTTAATGAATGAGCTCAAGGAGGTGTTGGCAAGAGAAATGTACTGTTTGCGTGCAGTTGCCGGAATGATTTGTAAAGACAGGACGTGTTGATGTCCGAATATGGTTCCTTTTAATTCGTGATGGTTTTCGTACGTTGGAAACCATAGTGAATAAGCTTAAGGCTAGTACATTTAAATTGAAAGGATCTTAATTTATAGTAGAGTTTTCTTTGTAAAGATCTAAGGTAATCCTCGAAGAATTTGGTGCATTTTCTTTGACTTAGAGAAATAGTCAATGGATGCCTTTCTGGTAAGTTCATGCCCCTTTTAAGGCATGATCTTCCTGTTATCTATTTATTCAGTCTTCCTGTGTAGATAATGATTGGGGAAAATTCTACCTTGCTACTTTCTAGAATATTCCTTGTATTATTTTATGGAGATACTTTTCTGGAAAATCTCGTGTAATCTCTTTGTCTTTATGTTCAGAGGAGACTATGTTTCTGTGTGTGTATTCATGCATAAAGAATTAATAATGATTTTATTTATAAATGTATAAATACGATATGAGGTTACCTACACATTTATACGGGAGAAGAGATTCAATGCCACGATGGAGAAATGGTATCACTCTTGCTGATGGCCACCATATATTCTGGGCGGCAGAGTCTGGAGAGGATGAGAATGACACACCTCCATAAGGCAGGAGTGAGAGAGTCATATCATGTCAATATAAGGCGTGAAGAACTGCATCAAATGTTAAAGTGATGGGACCAGGTCTAACTGACCCATCCTTGTGTCATAATCACTTCACCTTCCCTCTTTCTCTCTCTATTTCTCTTTCTTTCTCTCTCTTTCTCTCTCTCTCTCTCTCTCTCTCTCTCTCTCTCTCTCTCTCGCTCTATCCCTCTCTCTTTCACTTTCTATTTCTTTCCCTCTTCCTCTTTTTCCCTTTTCTTTTTCTCTTGTTTCTATGGGTATGGCTAAATTGTTTGGCACATATTTTCTGCAGGGAAAGGTGGTCATTGCTTGGATGATAATGGGGTATTTTCATAAATGATGAAGAATGGCAACAAGAGGGTCAAATTCCTCAAGGCAGGCGGAGGATAATGCCTTTCCAATGCGGGAAGAGTGATTCTCCCTTGATCATCACTGGCCCATCCCTTATCCGAACAACAACCCCAGCATGGTACACACATCTAGGCCTTTTATAACTACTTCATTGTTTCCCAGGGCCAACACCAGCAGGATTCTGGACAAGACAGCAATTCCATTTCTGACTCCTATATAAGAATGTGCATTCGCACCCCTGTGTTTTTAGGAATAAACATTCGCATCCCTGTATTTTCAGGAATGAACATTCGCATCTCTATGTGTTTAGGAATGAAAATTTGCACCCCTGTGTTTTTATGAATGATCATTCGTCCCCCTGTGTTTTAGAAAATGGATATTCATCCGTTTATTTTAGAACATGGACATTCACCCGTGTACTTTAGAAAATTGATGTTCACCCCGTGTGCTTTAGAACATGGACTTTTACTCCGTATGCTTTAGAGATGGACAATCATAATTTTGTAGTTATAACTGGACTTATGACCCTAGCGACACCATCTGATGTGGTTTAGGAAACCTTTAGCATCTCAATGGAGCTGGAAAGGTGTTAGTTTATTGTGTTTTGTTTTTTTTCGTTGAGTCAATACTTGAATCGTTAATTAACTAATTAGATATAATTGGTATGTCTTTTATTGAGATGTTATAGTTCTTTTTATTGTGGTTGTGTAATAATATGCCATATCACACACACACACACACGCGCGCCCACACCCCTTCCCCATGTTATCTCAGAATAATGTTATAGGTTATGCCTAGGAGTTGTTTATTTACTTGTTACTTGGTGTTTAAATATTTTTATGTGTGTTCTCATTGATATTACTTGTCAAGGGACAACACCACTATAGAGCTGATTGTGGCTGGATAACCGCACGGACTTTCGGTGTACAAATAGTGAGTGATCTTCTCTCGTAAGTTCAGTAATTTCCGGTGCTACATTGGCCTCTGTTAGGAAACATCACTTAATAACTAGTCTAAACCCATAAAAAGTCTTATTGATCCATTCCAAGTTTCTTATAACAGTTGGCTATTAGGATCTGAGGATTCATCTCCCTATTTCTTTTTTAACATCCCACACTCACATCACAGAAGAAAATTAACCTTTTATTTAGTATTAATAATATTGCAATAGTCTTGTTATCTTCATGTTAATATATGTTCCAGGCGAGGAACAGCAAAAGTAATCGTCTTCTAACAACTTTGTTTACACGCCAGCTAAAAAAAAAAAGACATGATCTCCACATATTATGGGTATTTTGTCCTGTAACCAACCGGGTTTCTCCGAAGGCTGAAAGTGCAATCTCTAATGAGGTTATAATTGATGTTTTACGCTAGTTAGTTAGTTAGTTAGTTAGTTAGTCGCGGTTCCAACTTCACGGCAACGGGTCGTCCCCATATTGCTCCGTTCCTGTGCCAGTGAATATCACAAAATACTCCTCACTGCCCCATGTGAACAATGGAATAGACAGGAGTGTCGGCAAGCCAACAGCCCGCACAGGTACACTGTGCATAATGCCGCCGCCAGAATGCCAACACAAAAGTCCTCCACGAAAAATACAGTTCATCGTCGATGACAACAGCAGTCACCAGAAAGAGTTCATTGACCGGGGTTTTATCCCATACGGTTCGGTCTCTTTCTGCACGGCGACCCACCGAAAGCGCTGCACAAAGCACAAACTCCATAGCTGCAGCGACGACTCCCAGGAGTCTCCTGAAAAATGCACACGTGAACCGAAAAGGCAAACCAGTCAATCCAGCAACAGCCGGCCGTCATCGTTCCGAACATGTAGTTCACGCGAAAAACAATCGCGGACAGATGCAAAAGCATTCCACGCGAAATTCACAGTCGCGCCACGCACTCAGTAGCAGGGCGACGGAACCATAGCCTCCTTAGTCGCCTCTTACGACGTGCATGGTAGGCAACAGTGTTACTATTCTTTGCTCCCCCGTATGGGCCCCGGCAACACACGGGCGTGTTTTACGCTAGTTGCTCTTTTCTAGTGTTTTTCTTGTACTGGTATTTCGTTCGTGTGGTTGTTTATTTCTGTCAGTTATCAGTTATCAGTTATCAGTTGGGGTATCTTCATTGCACTCCGGACAGGTCCATAGGTGCTCAGATCCTTCCCCCCCCCCCCCCCCCCCAGCATAAGCATCAGCGTTCGGTGGATAATAGTGCCAGTTCTATGGATGTTTATTTCTTTTTTTTGGGGTAATGGTCCTGAAAAGGACAAGTCATTAGGATAACTCATCTCTTACTTGTCATTTTGCTGTTCTAGTTTGCTAATGGGACAAGTGCATAAATTCACATATCTAGACACATGGATAACATCAGATGGAATATGCACCACTGAGATAAAGAACAGAATAGGGCAATCAAAAAAGATGCATTCTATAAAATGAAGAACGTTTTGTGCAATAAATCCCTTTCCTTGAAAGTTATGAAAGAGTTCTTACGTGTTATATAGCGCCAGTTTTAACATACGGCTGCGAGTCCTGGGCAATTAATAAACAGGCAAAATAATCCATGGAAACCTTGGAGATGTGGTTTTTATAGAAAAATGCTGAAAATTAAATGGACAGCCAAAATGAGCAATCATGACGTTTTAAGGGAAGTTGAGTCGCAAAGACAACTTATCACAAACATCAGAAGGAGACAGTCATCGTTTTTTGGCCACGTTATTGTGAAGATAAAACTTTTAACATGTTGTGACAATCAGAAAGATTAGTGGAAAGAGAGCTAGAGGACGGCAACGTGAGCAAATTCTTGAAAGTCTTTTGTCATGGCACGGAAGTTAGTCAACACACGAACTGGTCCATTATGCTGGAGACCGTCATTTGTGGAGCGGCATGATCGCCCACGCCAGCCGGCAAGGCACTGGGTGATGTTGATAATGAGATTACTGTTTTCTTTCTGTGTATACATTGCTTGAAATGTCTCTGTGTATGTTGTTCACTGTCTACATGCGGTAGTTCTATTGTTGGCATTTCTTTGTTTATAATCGAAGGCTCGACACCAACGCTCAACGTTAGCTAAAAATGGAATGAGTGGCCATCCATTCCATATTTCACACTCTTCTTTATCACTTACGTGTTTTTGAGCTGATCTATTGGGTGTTTTAGTTTCATATCTGTATGTTGCTATAGGAAATATGCATGCGCTTAGTACTTTAACGTTTGTTGTTCTATTTGTTCCAAACCATTAATGATTTAATTGCCTTAGTTTTAGACGAGCAATGTTTGAAAACACGGCCACCGGCTCGGTAGACAAGTTTGCACCACCGCGACTCCAATTAATGCTCCTTACACAATAATTATAGTAAGGCCGGATGTGCCTGTAGTTTTCATCAGTGACATTGCGGTTGTTGACAGCCATTGAGTGAGATATCTGTGGATCTCACGAGTTGTGCCTGTTTCTTTCATCAATGTACTAGCAGCCCTTGATAGCCTTGATTGAGTGAGATATCTATGGATCTCACGAGTTGTGCCTGTTGCTTTCATCAGTGTACTAGCAGTCCTTGGCAGCCTCTATTGAGTGAGGTATATGTGGCTCTCACTTGGTGTGTATCTTGCTGGGTGTGTATCTTGCTGGGTGTGTATCTTGCTGGGTGTGTATCTTGCTGGGTGTGTATCTTGCTGGGTGTGTATCTTGCTGGGTGTGTATCTAGCTGGGTGTGTATCTTGCTGTGTGTGTATCTTGCTGGGTGTGTATCTTGCTGGGTGTGTTTGTTGCCTTCATCCTTATACCAGCAGGCCCTGGCGGCCTCTATTGAGTGAGATACCTTTGGATCTCACGAATTGCGCCTGTTGCTTTCATCCATGTACTAGCAGCCCTTGGTAGACTCAGTTGTGTGAGATATCTGTGGATCTTGCTGGATGTGTATCTTACTGGATGTGTCTCTCTCTCTGGGTGCGTATCTTACTGGATGTGCCTCTCTCTCTGGGTGTGTATCTTACTGGATGTGCTTGTTGCCTTCATCCTTGTACCGGTAGCTCCTGGCAGCCTCTGTTGGTACTAGCAGCCTTTGGTAGACGAAATTGCTTGAGATATCTATGTATATCACTGGGTTGGCTGTTGTTTACTAGCAGCCCTTGGCAGACGTAACTGTTTGTGATATCTGTGGATTTCTATAGTTATATCTGTTGCTTTCATCAATGTCCTAGTAGTATTTGGCAGCCGTTATTATTTGAGACTGTGTATCTCATTGGATGTGCTGTTGCTTTCATCAGTGCCCTTGGTAGACTCAATTGTTTGAGATATCCGTGTATCTCATTGGGTGTGTTCTTGCTTTCATCAGTGTACTAGACCTTAGTAGACTCAATTGTTGAGATATCTGTGTATCTCTCTGAATGTGCATGTTGGATTTTGTTTATGTTTGTTGTATTTTTACTAGCATTCATTTTACAGTTGTTTGTTTTTTCTTCAGTGTACACGTCACATTCATAATAGATAATGTGTATACGAAAGATGAGTGACTGGAACGGCCGAATGTAAGACGTGCCTATGTGCCCAATTTGTGGCCCCGTTGAAAATAAAGTTCGTCGTTCATTTATGTCGCTTTCATCAATGCAGTGGTCCTTGATAGAGGCTATTGTTTGAGATATCTGTGCATCTCATGGGATGTGCCTTTCATTCTAGCACTATACTGAACCCACTTTACAGAAGAGCAATCGGTTCTTGGTGGCTTTGTCACAATCGTGATTGTTCAGATGGAACACGAATTGCTTGTACTGCCATCGATCAGCTTCTGCTGTTTGTGATAAATCACAAGCAAGACGGTGTTAATTTGTCAGTTATCTTAGTGTTCTAGATTAGAAAGCATTCAAAGCACGGACACGTAAATTGTTCTTGGCCGAAGGGGAGATCAAATCTAATGCGACGACGTATTATTGATATATTCTAGTTAAATTGGATATATGCCACTTAAATTAAATATATCCCAGTAAAATTTGATATATACAAGTTAAATTCCATCTATGATAATCAAGATGGCAGTGTAAACCGCGTCGCTCGATTCAGAGATTAATTATGTATTCTGTGCGTGTTTCTTAACATCAATCTGTTCAAATAAGGATGAACCTACGACAGGTCCAGCAAACCGGTAGGGAATTTATTTGTTCAAGAACTACTGCTCGAGAATTATGGAGGAAATTGAAAGAAAAACGCAACTCTATCAGCGTTCACGCCGGAAACGACACACCGAGGCGACACAACAAGCGACACACGATAACAACTACTAAACTTCGAAATACTTCAAATAGAAAGGAGATTTTTGCAACTTGGAATGTTACAGGTCAGGTTAAGAACCATTCGTAGGTTTATGAAACAATCAAAAATTTAATATTAGGGCTCGCACGGGGAAAGGGGCAGAACACGAAACGACACATAGGTGT
>JACEFZ010022436.1:0-135758 GCA_014155875.1 Cepaea nemoralis
CTTTCTTTTCCCACCCCCCCAGACTTTGTCAAAGGCTTTCTTCAGATCTATCCATGCAGCAAGCACCAGATTCTTCTCTTGGAATGCATTCTCAATTTCTTGAGAGAGGTAGGTTGTCTGATCTTCTTTAGAGTAGCACTGCCTAAAGCCAGCCTGCTGTGGCACAAGGATGTTTTTACTTTCAATGTACCGCTGCAGTCTGTGATTGATGATGTGCTCCATTGCTTTGCAGAGACAGCTGGTGAGGCTAATTGGTCCGTAGCTAGAGGCGTTGGAACCGTCTTTCTCTGATTTTAGGAGGGGTATCATGATTGCTTCTCTTCAGGCTTGTGGAACACTACCTGAGGTCCAGCTGTTATTGAAGATCTGCAACAACTTTGCTTCGGCCTCTGTTCCTAGGTTCTTGATCATTTCATTGAAGATACCATCAGCTCCTGGTGACTTTCTCATTTTCAGTTTTGATATGGCTAGCTCCAGTTCACTGATTGTGATAAATGTCTCCAGAACCTCATGTACTGTTTCATTCTGTCCTGTGTGTTGCCATTTCTCTCGAATATCTTGTTGTTTCTCTGGACTAATGTCAATATTGTTATCTTTTAATGAGTCCACAAAATGGTAAGCTGCTTGCTTTCCTGGATGTTTCCATATTTATGTAGTTCAATTTTTGAGTTTCTCCCTGTGCCTTTATCGTTAAGTTGTTTTATTAGCTTCCACAATTTCCTTGTGTCTCTTTCAAAGTTCAGTTTTCTCCTGCCAGCTTTTCCATCTAGCCTGCAGCTTGGCCCTATGAAATTGGGGTCTGCGTGCTGGTATTTATTGTGGTGCTCTTGGCTGGGTTTGGTCTCAACAGTTAGAAAAACTGGCCAATGGTCACTGCCACCAAGTTGTTTCCCAACAATTTGTATAATGTTCTACTCCAGGTCTGGTGAATGAAAAGACAGGTCAGGTGTAGTTGTAGTCTGCCATGATCTCAAGTAGAAAGTATGTGGGTCGGATGGCTTGTTAATCAAGATGAATCTATTCTCATCCTGCCAGTCTTCCAGTCTCTCTCCTCTCTGATCCATGTGATCATAGCCCCAGCTCTGCGAGTGGCTGTTGAAATCGCCACACACAATAATTTTTTCTTTTATTGGTAGTGTGTCCAGTGCCTGTGGGTGGTCACTTGTACAGTAGTAATTGATCAGATGAAGGTCTGTATTGCCTGTCTCAAGTTTCAGTGTCTGATACTCAGCCCCTTCAATGTAAATTTCAATTTGATAAGCAGTGATGTTATTTTTTACAAAGGTCAGTATCCCACCCTTTTGCCTGTCTTTTCATTCAGATTGGTAACACTGGTAGCCTCTGATTTGCAAGCAATATATGCTTACTTTTTCTTGGTCCAAGATGTTTTCTAGTTCTATTTTTGTGTTGCTGACTCCCCCCGCATTCCAGTGCATTATTTTTAGTCTTTCTCAGGACATCTGAGAAGGACCTCCCCCCCAGAAGGTTAACCCGGTCAACAAATGCCTGCAGATGTTAGATGTGTCTGCCTAACGGCGCAAGAACGCAGAGTAAACAGGCACAACGCAATCACGTCCGGACAAAAAAGTCCGGATGAACGCAGAAGAAGAAGAATAAGAAGAAGGACCTCCAGTAGCTGTGGTTGGACCCTTTCGGGGCATATTACCCGAAACTGCACCTACCTTGGAGGGGGGGGGGGGGGCAAAAACCTTAACATTTAGCAGTAGTCGACATATTTCATTATGTGTAATTGTGTGGCATCCTGATTTCTGTGGTGCTCCTTCTGGCTGGTTGCCTCCATCTTCAGCACCTTTCCTTTGCTAGAGCAGACTGTGGTCTCTTGAGTTTAGGTGTGAAGGCACGCAGACACATGTCTGCGCATGCATGTACGTGCATACACATCTAGAGTGTTCTGGTTATTTCTCGGCGCCAGTGACACGACGCCGCCACTTCTCCTGTTAGTTAAAACAGCTCCGCCAGAAGGCCAGGAGTTGGACTTTTGCTGCTGAGGTGATGAATGCATGAGCCATTGGGGTATTTATGCAAGGTTGTGCGCTCACCCCAACCCCGCCCCTGGCTACATACAGCAACATTTGAAACCAAAAAAGGTGTTACGAAAACTGCAAAAACAAGCGACCTTAAATCTAGTTGGTTGAATGTGGTCAAAAGAAGAGCCAAGTACAGTCTGAGCAAGACTGAGTGGACTGATATAGGTGGGAAAATAACATCTAGAGATGGGCGAATAGCAGTTTCTCAGAGGATACAATCAGGGAGATAGTTGGAGATTTATTGCAAAAAAAGTTCATTGATTGATTGATGTCCAACTTGGACACTAACTATAAATGGGAAATCAAAATCTGAAATTGTGTATTCAAAATCACCAATCTCAGACTATATTCACCATCATCACTTTGTCGACCCTGTGATGAAGCCTGCTAGTTTCCAGCATGTTCTTTTGTATGATCTGATGGTATTTGTTTTTTTTTCCATGATCTGTCCATTTACATTGTTACTGTCAACTTTTCCCTTCATCATGGCTTTAAGTAGATTATTCTGCCATTTAATGTGGCCTGAGTAACCTGCCTTTCTCATTAATATTTCCCTAAAAAATAAACAGTGTGATATATAAACCCAAGGTTGTTTTTTTTTTTTAAAGCATATCCTTTTTACAGGACTTAGCTGTCAACACCAGCATCTTTCAGCTGTATGTAGATCTCTTGGCAAGATTACACTCAGTAGTTTGCCATTGCTTTCTGAGCGGCCGGCTCACATACCCCGTAAGTTACCGATGCGTTTCGAACCACTGCTGATTTGAACCGTTATCACGTTACCTGACGAGAGTATACGAGATTACGGAGAAAAGTCATAAACCCAAGTACACACTGCATTATATTAGTTACATTTTCATGAGACTTATGTCACTTACCCAAAACTGTTAACCAAACAACAACAAAACAGAATTTTCAAATATATGATCACATCATCAATATTTATTTATTATTGTCAAAGTATTTCATTTGTTTTTATGTACAATTCACATGCATTTATATATCAGCAGTAATTTTTATGAAACATACATTTAAAAGAAACCATGTTTTATTATTAACAGTAAAGTAACATAACCCATCAATAGACATAACAATACCAGTAATGTTAAATAAATATATCACTTTGTGGTATATGTCTATTATCGACATGCACTTAAAAGATGTTTCATAAAGAGAAAAGAAAAATTACAACCGGATTGAGATTACTGAGAAGAATGCTCAGTGTATCAAGAGAGAAAATCAGAAATGAAGAAATAAGGACTAATTATGCAGGACAGTTATAATAATGCTGGTCATGTTGAATGATTATATCACATCATGGTGTACATAATTAATCATAGAAGGGAGAGTGGGGTGTCAAACTGACTGCCTTGTGTGCTTTTGGTTGTTTCCCTACTTGTATTGTGCAATCCAAATCAAATATGAACCCATGGTCTTCAGTGTGTGAGACAGCTTTCTAAATGTCTGCTAAACATTCACTGTGAGAGAGTGCCTATACATGTAGGACAGACTATCATGATATTCTTTTCTAAACTGACTCTGTAAGTTTTAAATTTTGCCACACCTCGACAGCATTTACAGCAATCAAGCACACGGATGTATATTTTAGAATATGGATCAAAGGGCAACTGCCAAAAGAAACCCTGTCTATTGTAGGTATTGTAAAGTCTACATCGGATCTAAACAACAGCTTTGTCTTTCATCATCTGTGGTAGAGGTAACCTGTTGACACGGTTCTCACGGCCAGGGGTTGTCCCCACAGCAGATGATACTTCCACAAACGCCAGCCTGAACAGGGACATTGGCTGTGAAGACATCTCACCAAGCAGATTCAAACACTGCGTACGGGCTTTTTCTTTCCAGATATGAACGAACAGGTGTGTTATGCATTAGTGAAGTCAGGTCATATTTTGTAAGCCACATGATGTCAACAAAATGACGAGCCAGGGACACATTATTGCTTATAAGTGCTGTGCATAAAGGAGATATTTCAAATGTGGGATCATCATGTGAGAAGTAGTTAAAGTATTTGTCTGATCTTACACTTATGGGCCCTGTTCCATTATTTATAAGTTTACAAATAATGTCTCTGTCATTACAAAATAAAATTCTGTGTAGCATTTTATGTTGTAAATAACACAAAGAGGCACCTCGAGCAAGGAACAGTTCTAAGCAGTCTGTTATGTCTTTATTACGAACATATGACCCAGGCTGGAAATATGACACTGCTGTCTTTGTCCTGTCAATTTTTCCGACAGCATTAATGTCAGCTCCTGCATCCAGTAGAATCTGTAGAATCTCTTTTCTGTATCTGCTTGCAGCCAACATTAATGGTGACAGGCCATCATTATTTTGCAAATTAACATCACAGCCTGCATTGATTAGAATGGTTACAATGTCATTGGTTCCGTGGTCATAGCCACCATCAGCGGTTCTGTTTATTGCATGCAGCAAGGCTGTATTGCCATTGATATCAGTCATATTGATATCAGGGTTGTGATTTATCACCCCCTTGACCACAGCTACATTGCTGTATCTTGCTGCTTGCATCAAAACTGTCAGTCCTTCGTTATTTTGTGAGTTGACAAAATATTGGTCTTTAACACATCTGATTAGAAATTCAGCATTGCTATCACAGCCTTGATAGACAGCATAGGAAAAGGCACTATCACCTTCATTGTCTCTCCAGTTAATGTCAGCCCCGTAGTCTAATAGTAACCGAAGAAGATCTGTACTATTGGCGGTTAAAGCCACAAGCATTAATGGTGATGCGTCACCATGAATATTAGGAGAAGCCCCATTTTCAAGCAGCACTTTAACTACTGTAGCTTAGACGCGTGGCACATAGCTTTCCTACCTAGAACCAGATACAGAGGAGTGTGGCCACCACATGTTTCTACCAGCTTATTTACATCAGCTCCTTTCCAAATTAGAAATGAGGCAATTTCTCCATCTCCAGACCCCGCTAACAATCGTTCCCAACAAGGATTCTTGCCCGTAATGTCGAATACAATATCAATAAAATGGCCTATGAATTCAACATTTCTCCCTCTTACTGCTGATAACAACAAATTCTGCTGATGTTTACAAATATATTGTTGAGTTTCATGCTTGCAATACTCAAGCAGGAAGTTAATGTAGGCCACACTCTGATGATGTATAAAACTGTATAAAGCGCCGCCGACATCAAAATTTACACCAAGCTGCAGTAGAAGTTTAGCACAATCTGTGTGGCCATGGACAAGGGCCAGGACAACTGGTGAGTAAATAAATAATTCATCATCACGAATATTGGCTCCAAATTTTAACAACACTTTAATCACGTCATAATGACCATATTCTGCTGCGATACTTAACGGGGGATACCCACCGGTCCATTCTGTCTTGTTCAGATCAGCACCATGCTGGCAGAGCAACTCAACCAGAGGATAACTGCCAGCTCCAGCTGCCACATACACAGGGGAAACTGTTGGCCCACCATTCACATCCGCTCCTAATTCCAAGAGTCGTTTGACCATTGAAATATGATCTTTAGTAATCGGACTAAATTCACTATAAAATAGTTTGTTGTAGGCATTACTGGACCATCCTGATCTTAACTTGTCATCTAACACTACACAGTCTAAAAATATATCCAGAAATTTCACATTACAAGTTTGAACGGCAATGTGTAGGGGTGTTTCTTCACTTGTATAAAAAGTATATTTATTTGCTCTCCTCCATACAGCATCAGAAAGTTCCCTACTCAACAGTTGCATCAACTGGGGTGCATTCATGCCTGTGTTGAGTCCTATGTTTTCAGTAGCATGCCTTCCTTCTTGTGTCGGATATTCTTCTGCTGATTGGATCCTGTCTGCTGCAGCAAGTCTTGACATCTTCTGTTCTGATAGTTTCTAACCTGAAATGTAAGTACAAAAACTTGGGTGTTACTATGATTAAATGTAATAAATATTAGTCCAAAAATTATTAAAAGGGTTGCACAAAAAGTTCTATATTACCTGTTTTTTTTACCAAAAATTTTGCTACACTGTTTCCATAAGCATATGCTCAATTGTAGTCACCAGCAGAGATAGTGTCATTGTAATAGTTCACAAAAATGACAGTTGCTAACAAGGACCTACCTAATAATGAATTTTTGGAGAAATAAAGATTGATTGATTGATCTAGGAACCGACATCACAGCATTCGGGACATTCCCATAAGCTCTCCGTCCCCATCCTCAGCAACCAGCGAAGAGTAAATAAAGAATAATTCATAATGTCTATTTGATAGCTAAATTGTGTGAAGGTAAGTGGGAAGTTCATAGTTGTGGTTTCAGGGAGTGAAGAGACCAAGTTGCATGAATGGCCATGTTGGCATTTCCTGCCACAGCCAAAATCTTAAACATGTTGGAGCGTACAGATGCCATTATTCATCTAAATGATCACATAGCAAGGCAGAAATTGCCCTTACAGCTTTCTGGCAGGGGGTAAAGTGTGATGACAATAATCAGTGCCCTTGAAGATCAGAAGGTATGCACACAATGGGTTCTTCAAAAGCTGACCAAAGATAAATTGCATGTTCTGACCATTTGAAGTGTCTTGATGCCAATGTGAAGCATTTTTGTCATGGATCTTCACAGGTGGTGAAAACTAAGAGCACCGTAAAAGTGAAAGAAGATTGTCAGGTGAAAGCATGTGTAAATTAAGAATCCAGTTATGTTTTGTTTTTTTTGTTCATGTTATACTGAGGCAGAGAAGGATATCAAGAAATGGGTTTATCTTATTAATGAGATGTCTGCTTTCATGTGCAATGTTTTTCAGTGTCTTCTTGACAGACAAGATGTCATATTGAAATAGCACTTATAAACATAGGTATGTTCTTAAAGACCTGTTAAAATCCATACTTATAGATTTGCCTAAGTGCCAGGGGCTTTAGATGTGAATATCATTGTAGCCTATCTAATGAATAATATGCCTATGTTATACTGATAATCATGAGCAGAATTAGAAATAAGATGAAATCAGAATTCACTGATGAACAATGTGGATCTGAAGAGGGAAATGGCACAAATAGTGTCATATAAATTCTCAGGACAATATCATTATGATCTATAAAGTAAAAATAGATGTGACAAAGCTCAACTGGAAGGCATACTGAAGGACCTGAGATCAAAGTTCAACAGCATGGAGGAAGAAAGAGACAAGACGCAGGAGACAGATAACAGCAACTCAGCGCATCCTTTGCAAACCGTAAGCAAATTCAGCAGAAAATTGAGTAGGATGTCGCTTGAATGGCTGCCATATAGGGCTGAGACAGCAGATTATCAAAAATACAAGAATACAGAGACAAGACAGAAGACACTCTGAAAAGATCCAAGAAGAAAGAGAACACATAGAACTGCTCAAGTAAAAGAACAAAACATCTCAACCAGAAAGCACATAGTCCCAGACAGAAGAAGAAGCAACAGAAGAAAAAATAGAAGAGAAGGAAGAAGACACCCAGACCAATACCAAGTGTATAGGGAGGTCATGAATCGGTATCACTATCCACCAAGATTGTACTATCGAACTGTCCAAGATACACAAAATCAAAGAGGACTGAGAAGATTCGAAGACAAACCAAGACTGGGAATTAGGTGGAACACCAGGAGAGACGACAACTGGTAAAGCTCCCTGAAGAAAACAACACCATATGATGGGGCCGTTACACAATTAAACCAGGCCTTAACAAGTTTGTGACTGTCCAGATATATAAAACCACAAGGATGAAACGAACATAATTGGAGCCATTCAAACTTTTTCAAGGAAGCAAATATACACATCTATATGTATGAAAGAAGAAGTTCTAGACACACTATAAGGGCCCCAACTTCACCAGCATTGATATAGTCGATGGTTGAATGGGGCCATTTAAGTGAGCACATAATGAGATCAGAGCTGCAGTAGAATAGTTGCTAGCACTCTTGCCTGCCAGCCCAGAGCTCATGGGTTCAAATTCCCATCACCCCTCTGCTGTGTGTCCACCGTGACGAGGTAGAGGGGCTTGTGCGTCCCAATGACCCCAAGAGCTATGCCGACGGTAGCACAGCTACTGGTAGGGCCACCCATGTCGGACAGGTCAAGGGAGAGGGACCAGACGAAGAGACACACAAACCTGCTGCCTTGTAGGTAGACAGGGGACAGTCAAAGGCTAGGGAAAGCACCCCGAATACATGCTTGTCAAAATCGGATGTACTGAGCCACAGGCTTGACAAAGCAGTGCAACGTAAAACCTGCTGCCTTGTAGGTACACTGGGGACAGTCAAAGGCTAGGGAAAGCATCCCGAATAAATGCTTGTCGAAATCGGATGTACTGAGCCACTAGGCTTGACAAAGCAGTGCAACGTAACTTAATTCATGATGTCACAAATCAAAATTAATCGTTATGGTGCTAATCCCGTGAAGTCCCATCAGGCGGCGATAGTGCCGGGCCCCCTACCTTGAGGGGGTCCACCCATGACTACTGGTGGTCACCTTCCCCTGTGCTGTGGAGTCAAGGCACAGAGGAGTAGGTTAAGAGCTATTGACCAAATACCCCGGACACTCAACATACTACAGTGGAATGCCGAAGGAGTTTACAAGAAGAAAGACTCCCTAACACAGCGTCTTCATAAAGATAGAATAGATGTGGCATGCATTCAAGAGACACACCTCAACGCCAATCACAAATTCTCAGTCAGAGGATATCAGGCCACACGTTTCGACCGCGAAGGACACAAAGGAGGAGTTCTAATACTTACACGAAATACAATACCTTGCAGCGAAAGTATCTGTGATCTCTGACAACCAAACGGAAATTATAGGTGTTGATATAATGATAAAGGACGTGAAAATAAGAATCTACAATCTGTATAGCCCAGCAGATAAGGACCTTAAACTCTCAAACATGAAAATAACTGACACAAACTGCATTATTGTCGGAGACTTTAATAGCCGTTCAGAAAGATGGGGATACCCAGATACTGACAAAAGAGGAGATGAATTGGAGGACTGGGAAATAGACTCAAATCTCCATCTACTCAACAAAGCGGATGACACACCGAGCTTCTACTCCAGAAGATGGCTTACCACTTCTACTCCAGACTTAGCTTTCTGCACAGGAGACATCCTCCACAAAATCGATCGCCATGTGCTGGACCAATTAGCAGGTAGTGACCACAGACCAATCAAGCTTGTAATGAATATGGAGTATGTTCCACAGGAACAAAAGCCCTTGCCCCGCTGGAATTACAAACGAGCAGATTGGGACAGATTTGCCATACTAACAGACAAATATTGTGAAAACATAAATACACGATATGGCAACATAAAGCAAATGGTGGAAAGTCTAAACAGAGCGATAATACAGGCAGCCACTGAGTCCATTCCTAGAGGAGCGAGGAAAAATTACAAACCATACTGGACTGAAGAACTACAAAGTTTGGAGGACAAAGTTGAAGATGCCAGGAAGACAGCAGAGAGAGAACAAACAATTGAAGCGAATATCTCTCTCAAAGCCATCTCAGCAAAATATAAAAGAACAGTAAATCAAACAACAAGAGATTGTTGGAGGGAAAAAACAGAAAACCTGAATTTTGACAGGGATGGAAACAAACTATGGAAACTAGTGAAAGCCATGAACAATGAAGGACCTAGAAACAAACAAATAACAATTAAACAAGGAAATGCCTTACTTACAGGAAAAAAGGCTGCAAATGCACTAATGGAACACTATGCAAATGCAAACCACATTGATATTACAACCGAACAGAAGAAAGCAATCAAAGACAAACAGATACATCATAGAAATACAGAGACAGCAGCAGAATATATGAATGGCAAATCTAACAATGGAAGAAATGGAACAGGCAATGAATACCCTAAAAAAGAAGAAATCACCAGGAAAGGATGGAATCACAAATGAAATGCTAATAGGACTAGGCACCAAGGCAAAGAAGAAACTACTAGCAGTCCTAAATAACAGCTGGAAGAGAGGAATAGTCCCACAGGCATGGAAGGAAGCTATACTAATACCAATCCCAAAGAAAGGAAAAGACCTGGAAGAACCAAATGGCTATCGACCTATCAGTCTACTTAGCTGTGTAGGAAAATTAATGGAACGCATTATCAATGGCAGGCTAACATGGCATCTGGAAGAAAACAAACTCTTAACACCACACCAAGCAGGATTAAGAAAGTACAGATCCACTGAAGATCAAATAACCTATATAGCTCAGGAAATAGAGGATGCCTTCCAAGAGAAAAAGCACACACTAGCAGTCTGGATAGATTTAGAAAAAGCATTTGATAAAGTATGGAAGGAAGGACTGAAAGTAAAACTGCAAAACATGCATGTTTGTGGAAAAATGTATAAATGGATCAGCCACTACCTTGAGAACAGAACTGCCAGGACAAAAGTACAAGGACAAACAAGCAAAATGATGCTGCTGGAGCAAGGTGTCCCCCAAGGAGGAGTTCTTTCACCAACATTATTCCTAGCATATATAAATGACATCACAGAAAATTTTCCAGCCAGAGTACACACATCCTCCTTTGCAGATGACCTAGCCATATGGACATCTGAAGAATATATTAGTACAGCTAACAGCAGAATACAGCAAGCCTTATTAGCGCTAGAGGACTGGTCAAAATCATGGCTAGTGAAGATAAGTGAGGAGAAAACAACATGCACAGTGTTCTCCCTCTCAAATAAAACTCAGCAACCTAAGCTGGTATTGAATGGAAAAATATTGCGCCATGAAGAAAATCCAAACTATCTAGGAGTCACCTTTGATCGTCGCCTGACATGGAAGACACAGGTTGAGAAAAATCGAACAAGAGCAAGGCAAAGAATGGCAATCATGAAAAAGCTTGCTGGTACAACGTGGGGAGCAGATGAGAAAGTTCTCAAGAAGTTATATACTGGACGGGTGAGGCCAGTACTGGAATATGGCATTGCAGCTTGGGCAACAGCAGCTAAGTCAAACTTTAACAAAATAAGTAGAGTCCAAAACCAAGGAATGCGAATCATAACTGGAAGCCTGAAGACAACGCCTATTAATGAACTAGAAAAGATCACTTGTTTACAACCAATGCAGGATAGAAGAGATAGCAGAGCCCAGCAACAAGCAGAAAAATTTAGAAGATTGACAGACCACCCTATGTACAACAGATTTAATGGTTTTGGAAAGGGAAGACTGAAGCGTAGCAACTTTGTAGAAACTGCAAAACGAAGGATTAGGGCAGATCCTATACTTAACATATCAACAGTCAAGCCCATATACAATGCACACAAGTTCCCAGCTTGGAGACAGCAGCAACTGCCTGAGATGATAGAAAACATTCCTGGTATTGAGAAAAAGAATACTCAGCATGAAACCGAAAGAAGAGAAATAACCCTAAACTACATAAAAGAACATTACCCAAGCAGGAATTGGACCCATGCATATACAGATGGATCAGCCAAAAATTCAATAGAGAATGGAGGAGGAGGAATTCTCCTAAATTTAAAAAATGGAGTGAAAAAAACACATTCAATGGCAACTGGAAAATTTTCAAGTAACTTCAAAGCGGAGGTAGAGGCTCTGAAAACTGCAGCAGAAATGCTCCTGATGGAGGAAAATAAAGAGAAGCAAATAGCTATCTTCACAGATGCAAAGTCAGCTGTCTCAATACTGAAGAGCAATAACAGCACAGAACTAACTGACCTAAGAGCAGCACTCCATGGTCTATGCCAGAAATCCAAAAAAGTTGTAATACAGTGGATCCCATCACATTGCAGTATACCTGGAAACGAAGAGGCTGACAGACTGGCAAAAGAGGGCGGACAACTACCACAGCCTGACATAGACATAACCTATAATGAGGCAAAGAGGTTGATAAAAAGCACTTATAGAACCAAATGGGAATCAGAGCATCCAGGCCATCAGAAGGATGATGCATATTACAAACTCGACCGAAGAGAACAAGTAGCAATCTTCAGACTCCGCACAGGACATAACAGGCTGAAATACCACTTGTTCAATAAACTAAAGATAGGAGATACCAATGAATGTAATTGTAGAACTGGAAAAATGACAGCAAAACATTTGCTGCAGGATTGCCCAACGTATGCAGAACAGAGAGATATTTTGGCCCACACCTGCTTCATTTGAGGACAAGCTCTATGGAGATATCAACAAGCTAAAGTTGACCGCAGCTTACTTTAACTACATACAGGTTGACATTTAAAGGTGCATGAAGACCCAGAGGCATGAAATGGAATATTGCTTGGATAGCAAATCCATTATGTGGAAAGTCCAAATCGAAAGCTTGCTGTGTGGGCTTCATAAAAGGTGGAAAAGTGTCCTAGTGGCACGAAATGGAATATTGCTTGGATAGCAAATCCATTACGTGGAAAGTCTGAATCAAAAGCCACTGTGTGGGCTTCATAAAAGGTGGAAAAGTGTCCTAGTGGCACGAAATGGAATATTGCTTGGATAGCAAATCCATTACATGGAAAGTCCGAATCGAAAGCTCACTGTGTGGATGTCATCTGCAGACTGCATACTTCTGGTTTCCGGAAGAACAGCCTATGGTGAACGGAAGGTCCAATATACGGAAGTGAGGCTAAGCAGCCATGTGCAGGACGTGACGATTCCTTGGGTGAGCCCAGTACCAGAGCGCTATGTATCGGCTCTGCAAGTATGGAAGCCTTGGATGGCGGGGAATGCCCATGGTCTGCCCCTGCCTTCCCATGAGGGCTGACCAGGATCTTTGGCTGTTCTATATGGACCAGCTGGGATGGGGGAATAACACCACAACAGTGAGAGTCAAACGTCCTAAGAAACCCCCGGGAAGGTTAACACGGTCAACAAATGCCCGCAGAAGTCGGATGTGTCGGCCTAACGGCGCAAGAACGCAGCTCTGCTGTAAACAGGCACAACGCAATCACATCCGGAAAAAAAAACTCTGGATGAACGAAGAAGAAGACGACGAAATTCCCATCAAGGTGGAAATGTAAATTAATCTGGGCTCTAAGATCAATCCAACCTAAAATGATTACCAGAAAGTCTTAGGAAATAAAGATAAAATTCATTATATTGATCACCATCTCTTCTCTCAAGTGCAGATCGGTCTTTAAACATGATGTGGCTAGCACCAAATGCCCCACTCCTCAAGGCGTGTGAAAAAGGATCCTTACATATTTTACTGATGTAATGAGATCTATAGAAACACAGGCCACAGGTTGATATTACTAAAGAGATATTTGTCTTTCATCTGCACTGCTTATCAGGTCAGAAAAGATGTCACAATGAATGACATACAAGATGTTAAACTGTGACAGACAAGATGTCACAGTGAAATGGCATTTGTGTGTGCATCTCTGATGACCTATTAAAATCCACATTTATAGATTTAAACAACCAAAATGAACAATCGGAACATTTTGAGGGAGACTAAGTCGCTAAGACAACTTATCACAAACGGAAAGAAGTCATTTTTTAGTTACATTATGAGAAGACAAAAACTAGAACATGTGACAACTGGAAAGATTTGTGGAAAGAGTTAGAGGAAGACAACATGAGAAAATTCTTTAGTCTTGTGTCATGGCACATATAGGAATCAACACATGAATTGAGCCATGCTGTCGGAGATCACAATTTGTGGAGAGGTATGATCGCCCATGCCATCTAGCAAGGCACTGGATGATTTAAAGCTTTGCCAAAGTAACCATCTACTTTAGATGTGAAGATCATTGCAAAGTAAGTCTTCCGAATCATGTGCCAAAGTTGTTACTGAGAATCATCATGGGAAGAATGAGAAATAAGATAGACCAGATATTAATGATGAACACTGAATAATGAGGAGGAATCCAGAAAAGAAACTTGAATTGTCAAAATATGTTGACCATAGTGGCACGGAGCTAGAAAATGGACAGATAAAACCATTCTGCTTGTGAACCACGCAGGAATAAACACCTAACAAAGGATTGCAGAAGAAAAAGGAATAGGAAAATATGGGAAAGAGCAATAGAAGTAAAAACAGATCCATAATTTTGCTTCATAGACCATATACAGGCATTTCACAGTTAACACGTGAGGAAATATAATAGAGCAATTTAATACTGATGGCAAAGACTTCAGAATGCGTAATGTGATATGACTGGCAGTAAACAGGAGCTGTACAAACTGACAACCAGTTAGGAATATTTCAGTGAAAGCTGTCAGACAAGAACGTGTCTGTCCTCATTTGTTTTCATTATATCGTGGCCATGTAATGAAGTGGGAATCATGGTAGCACAGTGGCTAACTCACTTGCCTGATGGCCATGGATTTGAATTCATATTAGGGTGCATTTGTGAAATAGATCTGTGCTCCAAGGTCAACCCAGCCTACAATGTGTGCCAAGAAGTAAAGTTGGCAGGTGTTTAAGAAGTGAAGGTATGATACTAACCGCATCACCCCTTGAATTTAAATTAGTCCACACAAATATGGCTAGCACTATATTTCCCATAATCCTCAAGATTTTAATCAATTTTTAAAAATGGCTGGATGAGAAGACTTTACTTACTTTATATATTAAGGATCTATAGAAACAATATGCTATGTCTTACCTAATGAGATTTTTTTGCTTTCATCTGTAGTGCATCTTGTCCCCAAGGTGTCACATTGAGAAAGACATGATTTCAATGTGAGACAGACAATATGTCACAGTGAGAAAGACAATTTCAAGGTGAGATGTCACATTTATAAAATTGGGTACATATCAAATGTACCTAGTAAAATGCATATTTATAGCTTTGTCTGAGAAACCAGATGTTTTACATGTGAAGATCATTGCACAATATGTCTAGAGTCATGTACTAAAATTGTTAATGAGAATCACGAGCTTCAGAAGTGTTAAAAACAAGTTGAAACCAGAAATTAGTGCTGAACAATGCAGTTTTATAGCAGGAAGGGCTCCTAGAAATTAAAGTGAAAACAAACCCTACCTACACTTCATTGACCAGATAAGTGTATTTCACAGTTAAAACAGAAAGTTTTTTTTTTTCGCACCGGGCGCGCTGAGAACTGCTACCGATTCTCACGCAGCTGCGTTTGGTCATGTGGATGAATGGAATTATGGAGAAAGCCGCTCTAACTCCTAGGCCAGGGAGACCAGCAAAACAGAAAGTAAACAACTAATATATTAAGTACTGATGGCAATGATATTAGAATACGAAATCTGGCATTGTGGCAGCAAGCAACAGTTGTACAAACTAACAACCAGATAGGAATATTCCAGTACATGAAGAAAGAGATGACGTCCACTGTCTGCAGCTTTGTTTTCATTATAAATATACAGAGAACATTTAATTATAAACATACAGTGAACATATAAAAAGATCTATAGGAATATTAGAGCGAGAAGAAAACCAGACTTTTAGTGGTGAGCCATGGCTGAGAGACTACTGAATCTACTTGAGGCTCAAGAGGGACAATGTTTGTCCATAGAATAGGGCTGAGAATGTGTCCAGGAACCTTATGAATCTAATGCTATAACACGCCCTCCTGATCTCTTGAGATACCTGGCCCTCTCTGATATGGGCAAAAAACAGGAGGGCCCATGTGCAAGTGACCCACGTTACAAATGCCATGGCAGTTGTAAATCATAAAGAGAAGGCTTTATGGCTGGTAAGCTGACAGAACTTCGGAAAGAAAACCTACCCACAGCTAGACAGAGCCTTGATTGATTGAACTTTTTAAGGCTGCTGCACTGGCAGAACTTAGGAAAGAAAACCTTACACAAATGCAGGGCCACAAGTTGGATACATGGATCTGTGACGTGCATCACTTGGGGTGTTGCATTTCCCTCAAAAGAGATATGAAGAAGAAGAAAAGATATATTCCAGCTGGTGGTCATAAACAAGTTGTGTTGTGATGGCATGGTCTTGACAACAGTTAAGAAAATTATAAATACAGTGATTGGAAAGTAATAAGACAATAAGATTATAGTAATGGTAAAATCAAAGAAACAGATTATGCCCAAATATACAGTTAAATCACCTGTGAGACCCGGACGCTTACTAAACGATCTGAACAGTGCATAAATGCTTTTGAATATAAATGTTATAGATGGATTCTAAGAATATGTTAGATATAAAGAACAAATGCATCCATACGACAATAGCTAAATATTGAAGAAGGTTGGCTACTAAAGACAATAAAACAAAGACAATTGAAATATTTTGGTCACTTGAAACATCATGAAAGTTTGGAGAGAAAAATAATGGAGGGGTATATGCCCGAGAAGAGAGGAAGCGGAAAGCCAAAGAGAAGATGGGTGCAGGGTGTAACAGATAATCTCCAGATGGCTGTATCGGATGCGGGACATCTTGCTTGTGACCAAGAAGTTTTCCGGAAGGTTGTTATGGAAGCAAGGTTCTACAAAGGACATGTTACTAAATGAATGAATGAATGCGTAGGACAGCATCGCCGAATGGACAAGATCGCATCCGGTGTGCTGATAATGAGGTAAGGGGTTCAACCCCTACACCAGACAGTTTGACTAAAATATAGACCTATTGTCCTTGACTTGGGGGTGTAAATTACAAGTACCTCTAAAGTCGGAGTGGGTTTGCCTGATGGCAAGGGACACTGTTGATATGGAAAACTAATCCTCGCACAAAATTCAGTCCAGCACTACTAGAAATAGTGTGTTTGGACTATGCTTGAGTATAAATCGAGCAAGCTCAAAACAAAAAAAATAAATAAATAAAAGGATACAATTAAATTCAGTAGTATTAATTTGGGGCAAGTATGGGAATTCAGATATGTTAGTACATTCATATAATTAGATATATATCACAGAAATAAATAATAACATTAGACAAGCAAAACACTTCTGGTTACAAACTGACATCTTATATAATAATTCCTGTCATTTCACAGAAATATCAGTTGTAGAACCCTTGAGGTAATCAAGACAGCCCAGGGGTGTCGAGTTGGCCATGTGTCTAAGTACTTTGTCCCTGCAGCAAGGTCCTTTTCATTATTTGGAGGTGACATGTTCAGTTTACGATTTGGTAACTGCAGCTTTCAGTTTTTACTTTGTCTAGCATGACCTGTAATCTCCATGTATATGAGTGCCATTCAGTACTTGTGAATATATATTTATATATATCCTGTCTTTAGATGTTAGTAAAAGAATGTTTGCTTGTGGACAATTAGTAAATGAAGAAAACTGAATCAATTGAAGTCACAGAAATGTAGTTTTACAGAAGAATGCTGAAAATCCTAAGAGTGCCAAAATGAGTAATATGTTCTGAAACCAATCAAAAGCTTGCAGCTGCAGTGAGAAAGGGTGTTGAAATGCTATATTGAACCTATACTGTTGTATGCATGTGAAACATGGACAATAAGCAGACATGCTGAGACACATTTAATGGCATTGACAATGTGGTCTCCAAGGAAAAAGTAAGGAACAGAGACAAAAACAAGTGAGGCAGTCCTTAAGAAAACACACATTTTGTGGAGAAATAAACTTGAAAACTAGCAGATCCTAGACTGGAGATTACGTCAGATGATCAACCATGACCTCCTATGCTTAGCTAGCATGCAATGATGAAGACACAGTATCACAAACAGAAATGAGGCTTCATTCAGAAAAGGAAAAAACTTGAAACAACTTGTAAAGATTAATGAAAAGAGATTGAGGAAGAGATGAAGAAAAGAGACCGATGAAGGCAGTAAGAAAAGAGACAGAGGAAGGCAGTAAGAAAAGATATTGAGAAAGAAAGTAAGAAAAGAGATTGAGGAAGACAGTAAGGAAAGAATCTTGATAGCATTTTAGATGGCATGGGAAAATATTGGTAAATTCTTTCCGTTTGCACACTTTGAAATCAAGCGTAATCCATACATGCTCTATTACCTCTAGTGCACTAGACTGAATTTTGTGTGTGGATTAGCTTCCCCTAATACCAGTCTCCCTCGTCATCAAGAGAACCCACTACAAGAGTATTTGTAATTTACGTCCCCAAGTCAAGGGCGAGAAGTCAGCATTTTACTCCAACTCACCGGTGCAGGGTTTGAACCCGCTACCTCGACATCAGCACACTTGATGTTTAGAAATTAGCACTCTTATCCATTCAGACATGCTAACCTCACTAGCACATGAACAGTTTGTTGTCCGGTTCTCAAACAGCTGTGTAAGGATACTCACCATCAAGGCCATCCCCACACAGAAGACCAGCTGTAGTGAGTCTTCCATACCCTCACTTCAGCGTCTTCACATCGCTCTCATACAGGCTTCATCCAATCAGTCTCATAATTTTGTCTCCCATGTGTAACTGTGTCCTGCATGTTTCGCCACTTTTCCCCCCAGTAAGCCCTTTAAAACTGTAACAAAGTAATTTTCCCTACATGGCTGAAGCACCTTATTTTATTCCCCTCCTGCCATGATATTCCTCCTATTTATATGGTCACAGTGTTGAAACAAGTATAGGACCCTTTTATGTGTCTTTGTGTATCTATGCTTGCCCCATATTTTGTATAGATCAATGGCCGCTCCATGGGTGATGACCAGTATCATACCGGCTGTCTTTACTTCATAGAACATTTCCGTGGTGGGCATTTTTAAGCAGGGTTGACTTGGAAGCCAGCGCTGTGGCAAGGGCACACCGACACAGTTTGTAATCCTGCATAGCACGTTTGAAACAGCTGCAGGCGATTTGGAATCAGACAGCCTTGCATTGGTTTTCGTTCAATGGTGTGAGTGCCGGTTGTTCAGAAAGCAATGACAAACTACTAAACGTAACCTTGCCAAGAAATCACAAACAGTCAATAAATGTTGGTGTTGACTGCGACGTCCTGTAAAAGATATACAACTAACTAACTTGGAAACCTAAATATTTGTAATAATTATGCCTCAGAGGTTTGAGCATGTGACCACTGAGGCAGTAGGGAAATATGCTAGTCATTGTGATTCTTCAATTGTGCCCTTAATTTAGTTATTCATCGTCCATGTTTCTACACCACACAATGATCAAGTCTTCATTGCATGCCTGGCCTGAAGCAGAGAGCCACCATGATTCCAGTTGTTGCTTATATTAGTATTTAGTGCCCAGTGATTTCAGCTTTCTGCATACATCTTTCTGTCTCTCTAACCTAATATTTACCCACATTTCTCCATTCCATCTCTTCTGTTTTTGGTTGTTTTTTTTTTTGGTTTTTTTTTTGCATTCATTCGCTTTGAACTAACCGGTGCAGGGGTTGAACCTGCTACCTTGGAATCAGCACATCTTATGTTTACCCATGTTTGATCAATTATATATGAACTAGAAGCATGCCATGTAAATTGCAGGAAATGAGAACATCTCGATGTTGGGAGATTCAACATGGAAGCATCACAGGATGGTGGTTGCATGCATGATATAATTAATTATAGATATGATAATTTGAAAATATATATATGGATATAAACATAATACATGCTCAAATTCTGCCCTCATGTCTGCTTTCGTAATTGTTTTCTTCATCATTTTACATAGCTTGAAAATGTATGTCAAGATAGATAACTCATGGATTACCCAGACACAGTGAGAATGAATGGCAATCCATTATGGCAACATGGGAGACATTGTAATTGTAATATATTAGCTTTCAATTTCTTTTTAAAATCGAATATTACATGTCAAAAGAATAATGTGCCCTGCCAAATGACATAGGTTTTTGTGCATTCCCACAGACATTTACCTATCCTATACATAATTTTTGGTTCTTATATTCTTTGTTGTTTTTATTGTGTTCTCTTGTGTCCATCAACTTCTAATTGCATTCTTCTTCTGTAATATTTATATGTATTTGCCTTGTTATCTTAACCATGGTAACCATAGCTGATATACATCAATAACCATCACTGGATTTGGCTGTTGCTCCTGTCAAAATGTAGACCCAATTCATTGTTTTTTGCTTCATCTTTTCCTTTATATATTTTTATTTTCCTAGACCTTTTCCTATCTCATCTCATTCCTATGATCTTTTCAATAACATCTCATTGATAAAACAAAGGTTAGATGCATATCCTTTACAAGATGTTGCAGTCAAACCCAGCATTATATTTTGCCGTATGTGATTTCTTGGCAAGTTTACGTTAAGTAGTTTGCCATTGAATGAAAACTAGCACACGGCGATCTGTTTCCTAATCGCCCACAGCTGTGTTTCGAACGCAGTATGTGGAATTACAAATTGCGTTTGTAAGCCCTTCACCAAACTGCTGGCTTCTCATTCATAGATATTAGTTTTTACCTTTTTCATTTCCTTTTACATTGTTTTTCCTATTTTCATTAGTGACTATTAATGTTCTGATGTTCTATGTGCCTATATAAAAATAGGTTAATTCTGGTTTTGTCATCAACAGTATTCCGATGACAGCCTGGTGTCACTTGTGGGTCGTGTGACAGTCCATATGGGACGAAGCTGTCCTAGGAAATCCATTCACTGACTTCGAAATGCGAATCTACATGTTTTCATGAAACAAATCATGTGGTTTCTCTTGGGCTACCATACCCACATGGGGGACTAAGATAGAATACATGATTAAATTGTACACTGAGTTCTGCTACTAAATTGTTTCTTTCATGGTTTTACAATACATGTCTGAACTTTTGAAGAGTTTTACCCAGCGATCCTTGTGGATACTGCAAGAATGTAGGCATCCATCTATCACGGCCACATGTTAGTTTATATTTTAATATTTAATAATATATTAGTACTAGTAAACTCCGTGGTGAAGGAGTTACAGACATGGTTCGTAATCCCGAATACCTGCGTTCAAAAGACAGTTGTGTTGGTCCAGCCTGTCGTTCAGACATCAACGGCAAACTTGCCCGGAAATCACAAACAGCCAAAACATGCTGGGGTTGACTGCTATGTCCACAAAGGAAATGCAATTAACGTTTTTTTTTAAAAACTAGTAACAAATAAACGACTACCAATCTATCACAATCTATACTTTTGTATGGATGTGAAGCATGGACAATGAGCAGTCAGGCTGAAAAACATCTGATGGCTGCAGAAATGTGGTTTCTGAGGAAAATGCAAAGAATACCATGGACAGCCTGAAAGACCAATGAACAAGTCCTTCAGGAAACGAAGATCGTAAACTGATTAGAGACATTAGACGTAGACAGTCACAATTTTGTGGGCATGTTATGAGAAGAAATGATTTGGAGAATTTGGTGACAACTGGTAAGATTGAGGAGAACAGACCAAGGGGAAGACCTAGAAGCAAGTACCTGGATGGCTTGGCCTTGTGGCATGGTCGAGACAGAAACACGGAGCTGATCCACGACTCTTGTGATCGAGTGAGATGGCAGAACATGACCGCCCACGCTACTGGCATGGCACATGATGGATGGAATCTATCATGGCCACATGGCAGATCATATTGCAATATTTAATAATAGATTAGCACTTAACACGAAGGACGTTGAATTATTGTAATTGTGTCCTCAACTGAACCAAACAGTATTTTTTTATTCTGTTGTTATTTGACTTGATTTAAATGTCTGTTAAAGACACTTTTACCTGTTGATTAGCCCCAGACTCGCAAGCTTGCCGTGCTGGTATACTTTAGACTCAGAAACGAGATTTATGAGAAACGTGATTTATGATAAAAATATAATTATAAAGAATCAGAATACCATGGATGGGCAGAAAAATCAGGCTGCCGTTGAAATGAAATCTTAAATGAGATATAGCAAGATATTTGGGACATTAACATGTGGGTTAATAAATTGAAGGTAAAGATATAAATATGCAGATGTCTCGGCCAGATGGACAAGATCATATAATTAATTATAAACCCAGTGGTGATCATGTCATATGGTGAATTACGACCGCCCACGCTTATCGGCTTGGCACATGGTGATGATTTGTTTATTATGGTTACTGACCCTAACATGCTTCCGATGAAATTGATATACAGGCTTCATTAACGTATAGTTGGAGTTTATTTTTCAATGGCTATCTAGTTTCTGTGGTCTCATAAATAATTTATACAAAAACATGACCGAAATATCTCTTATTATTATTATTGAGTAGATGTATAATATAAATAAAATATATTAATAATAATTAATATTATCACCTCTTAAATAAAATATCAAGTTCAAGCATTTTAATTCATAAATTAATTAACAATTACTATTTGAGAAGGTTAATATTGTTAAATATTTTACCCATGTAAGATAAATAGTGAAATACATACATACCTAGAACAATCCAGACTCCATATGAAAATGTATATAAAAGTAGTGAATTCAAACCAAAACAGAGAATCACGTGGCTTTGTTTACACTTGGGCAGGCTACGACGTTCTTGGTGGTAGACTTCGATTATGATATTTCGATACTGCAGAGGCGATATCAGGTCACACTTTGGTTGTAAAGAGAAAAAGCGTTGGTTTTAAAGCCAAACATAAATTAAAAAAAGCCAAATAAATTTGTTTTGTTTTTTTTTCGTACTCATATTTGCCTAAACAAATGAAGTTTCTAAACTAATAACTCATCAATATAGAAACGACATTTGGGACTTACAACTTTACAAAACTGCAGACATTTAAGACTTGAGATGACAAAATATAACCTAACAATGTCCCAAGAAAAAGAGACACTAAAATGTTAAATGTGACCTTAAAGTTTTTTTGTTTTTTTTTAAACTCATTTTCTTATTGTAACTGACAACTTCTTATCCGTGAGTACGTTTTTCATCTTAAACAATCGTATTTTTACTTTGACGATTCTTGTTCTAATCTCTGAGAGCTAATTTCCATCGCTCGCTTTGAACGCAAACGTAGCCCATACACGTGCTACTATTTATAGTGTACTGGACTTATTTAGATATAGGTATTTCATGGAATCAAAATTAGATGGGTATACAGATGAACGGGTATTTTGTGGAATCAAAACTAAGTGGGTATACAGACCAATAGGTATTTCATGGAATCGTGGCAAAATCAGAATAGAAAAAGATCAGATTTTGTGAAAGACCTTCATGATGATACAAGAGAAGAACAATATGATCATCGGAATAATGAAGGACCTTCAATTTTGAAGATGGAAGTTCAGAATCAGTTATCAGTTGGGGTTTCTTTATTGCACTCCAGACATGTCTATAGGTGCTCAGATCCTTCCCCCCCCCCCCCCCCCCTCCAGCATAGGCATCAGCGTCCGGTGGCTAATAGTGCCAGTTCTGTGTTGGTTGACGAGGCGCCTTGTTTTCCCGATGTACCTCTCGCGTCTGGCCGTGCCGATTCTTACTCCCAAGTCTTTCATCCTGGACAGCGATGTGGATTCACTGACGTCAAAGTCCTCTGTTCTCGCCATATCTTTGAGGACGTTAATAACATCGGTACGATCCATGGACTGGCCATCTACAGGGGGTGCAGAGCCAGCCAGTTTATCAGCTCGTTCATTTACCTCGACTCCCGCATGTCCCGGGACGAAGATGAAGGTGACTTTACAGACAACAGACTTCCGCAGCGACTCAGTCCACTGTCTACGTACAGATCCGGCTTCGACCTTCTGAATCATGCTCATTGAATCACTTAGTACACACACGTTGGTATAATGCTGTGATTCCAGCCATATGAAAGCCTGTGTAACTGCCATCACCTCCATCGTCATGCTGCTCGTGGTCATAGAGTGGGCACCACTGGATTCTTGAACGGTTCGGCCCGCTGTACGGGCTGTAAATGCCCAAGCACTTCTTTGCTGCTTTACAACAGATCCATCTGTATAGAGATGAGCACTTCGGGGCTATCTGAGTGTTCATAGATGAGCGCGTTGACCTCTGCATTGACAGCGGCAGGGTTCTGCTTTCTGCACCGTCTGACGAGTGATAATTCAGGAGAAAGTGCACTTAAAAGCTGGAGGCACCGGCACCCATTCCTTGCCAGGGTTGATACTGGTAAGACTGCAGACCTGTCTGACGACATCTTCCGCCCGACCCATCTATGATTTGCCCCTCTTTAGCCTGTCACCCTTTTCTCTGAATATAGCGTTATGCAGAGGGTGCTGCTCATCAGCACTTATTTTGCACGAGCTCTCCAGATCTTGATCCTGTGTTCCCCCGGGAAGGTTAACCCGGTCAACAAATGCCCGCAGAAGTCGGCCTAACGGCGCAAGAACGCAGCTCTGCTGTAAACAGGCACAACGCAATCACGTCCGAAATTTAAAAAAAAACTCTGGATGAACGAAGAAGAAGAAGAATATCCTGTGTTCCATTGTCGGGAAGTCAAGGAGGTATCTCATTGCTACACAGCTGGTGTCTCTCGTGCAGCCCAAAATGATGCGCATGGCTTCGTTTTGTACCTTTTCAAGTCTTCCAATCTGTGTAGGGCTGACAATGAGGATGGCCAGGGCATACTAGATGCGTGAAAGCACCAGTCCTTGGAACAGAAGTATTAGCAGTCGTTGCTCGATATTGGTAGTCGCCATGACTCATTGCTGACAAACCTTTTCGAGCCTTTCGTTATGACATAATCGACATGATCTATGAAGGGCAGACTACGATCAAACCTCACGCCAAGATGTGTCATTGACTGGGTTCTATTCAAAATGCTCCCATCCATTCTTACTGCTTGCAGGTCTGTGTTCACAATATGGTTGTTTAGGAGAACCATGTAACCGATGCCTTTGCAGGGTTGACAAGGGGACCGGCATGAGCACACCATGAGGAAATTCGATCTAGTTCGCCCTGCATATCATTGGCAACCGCCTGTCCAGAATGCACTTAACCATATGAAAACTGGCAAGACCCCGGGTATAGATAACATCACAATAGAAATGATCAATGTCTTAGAAGAATATGGAATAGATCAAGTCACCAGACTGCTGAACACAATATACGATACTGGAGATATACTTCCTGAATTATGTAATTCTATATTTATTGCAATCCCGAAGAAATAAGGAGCCTTGGAATGTGATCAACATAGAACAATTAGTATAATGAGCCACATCACGAAGATAGTGCTAAGAATTATCATGCAAAGAGGAAGAAAATACAACCTGGAGTAGGAGAAGAACAATGTGGGTTAGTAGAAGGCAAGGGTACAGTAACTGACGTGTATATACTGAGAATAGTAATTGAACGTTCTATGGAAGTAAATAAAGATCTATATCTTTGCTTTATTGACTACACAAAGGCCTTCGATAAAGTGAGATACGTCGACATGATAAGGATGCTTGAAGATCTACAAATTGATGGAAAATCTTAGACTTTTATAAAATAAACGATGCTTTTCGAAGTTCTGAGAAAATGATGCGATTCCATATGTATCACACCGGCCGCCTTTACGTTCCAAAACATTTCCTGATACCGAGTGTAGACTGGGAGTCCCTGTCTCTGTGGAGATTGATACACATAACCATCTTGTCAACAGGCAAGCGTTCAAACCACTGCGCTACCGCGACTCGTAAACTTCACTTTATTTCTTCCTTTTTGTACGTTAGAAATATATTGTCTGTATCTGCAATGTTGTCTCTTGTATAAACCTAGCTGTCCTTTTTAGTTCACTCAGTTGTCCATAGGGTTTATCACCCATTATTGCCGTCTGTCCTCTTAGACAAAGATTAGTGCAGTCGACCAAACACAAACCGGTGGAACGCAAAGGGAAACAACCGCTGTATTTTCCCACGATAATCATCCATCGATATAAATGTAACACATAAGTGCTCCGTTCTACTCCTTACTCAAGCTGAATGCGGAGAATCTCAGCCCAGTGAGCGAGCTCCGTAGCACCGGCGGGGATCTTGAAATTCTCTGGATAGATTATTAACTCGAAATTTTGCCGGGGCAGCGCCGTTAGGCTACTCTTTTTCGATTTCCAACTGCCAAGGTAATTTTTACGTGCGCAACAATACACACGGGCGTCCGATCTCACTACCCAGAGACCGGGGGAATTGTTTGTTACTAGAAGTCAACGTGAAAATATCCCGTCCCTCACCGGAGCTTGAACTCGGGACCCCAGCACTCGAGGCGGACACCATACCTCGAGACCACTCCATCCATCCATCATGTGCCATGCCGGTAAGCGTGGGCGGTCATGTTCTGCCATCTCACTCGATCACCAGAGTCGTGGATCAGCTCCGTGTTTCTGTCTCGACCATGCCACAAGGCCAAGCCATCCAGGTACTTGCTTCTAGGTCTTCCCCTTGGTCTGTTCCCCTCGATCTTACCAGTTGTCACCAAATTCTCCAATCCATTTCTTCTCATAACATGCCCAAACAATTTTGACTGTCTACGTCTAATTTCTCTAATCAATTTACGATCTTCATTTGTTTCTTGAAGGACTTGTTCATTGGTCTTTCTGGCTGTCCATGGTATTCTTTGCATTTTCCTCAGAAACCACATCTCTACAGCCATCAGATGTTTTTCAGCCTGACTGCTCATTGTCCACGCTTCACATCCATATAAAAGTACAGGTTCAATGTAGCATCTCAACACTCTTTTTCTCGTTTCAATTGACATCTTTTTATTGGTCAATATGTTTTTTCATCTTGCTAAAGGCTACTTTTGCCATGGCGATTCTTGTTCTAATCTCTTCAAGGCATCTCCCATCAGATGTTATTACTGTTCCGAGATAATTGTACCTGCTCACTTGTTGAAGAATATTCCCATTTACTTGTATATTACATTGTGGTATTTCGTCCTTCCTAGTGACGACCATAATCTGTGTCTTTTTACAATTTAATTCTAACCCTAGTTGTTCACTGTGTGTAACAATCGCATCTACTAAATTTTGCAGGTCCTGTTCATTGTCTGCAATCAAGACTGTATCATCTGCATATCTAATGTTATTGATGCATCGTCCCCCAATGTTGATTCCTTCCATATTTTCAATATTTCTGAAAATACTTTCACTGTACAGGGAAAACAGATCTGGAGACATTACACATCCCTGTCTCACACCCCTTTTAATAGGCTGATATTGGCTTACTTCATTATCAACTCTTATGGCAGCTTGTTGTTTCCAATATATGTTTTTTACAAGTCTAAGATCTTTTCCATCAATTTGTAGATCTTCAAGCATCCTTATCATGTTGACATGTCTCACTTTATCAAAAGCCTTTGTGTAGTCAATAAAGCAAAGGTGTAGATCTTTGTTTACTTCTATAGAACGTTCGATTATGTTTCTCAGTATATACACAGCATTTACTGTACCCTTGCCTTCCACAAACCCACATTGTTCTTCTCCTATTTCAGGTTGTATTTTCCTCCTAACTCTTTGCATGATAATTCTTAGCAAAATCTTCGTGATGTGACTCATTATACTAATTGTTCGATGTTGATCACATTCCAAGGCTCCTGATTTCTTTGGGATGGAGTGGTCTCGAGACCACTCAGCCCCAACAAAATAATATAATTGATCTACATTAATGGGTACATTCTTAGTGACCTATTAAAATCCATTTTATAGCTCTGCCAAAGAAACCCGGGCGCTTTAGAATGCGAAGAGCATCGCACAATGAGTCACATGGCAAAGCTATTACTCAGAATAATTATGAAAATGAAAAGAATAAAAAATAAGTAAGCGGTGCAGCAAGGGCAGTGGGTGTCGTGGGAGGGAACACAGCCGAAGTCTCTCTCGTGGAAAGATATATGGCGCTTGTCACCGCTGAGATTAAGCTTCCTTGTCAGAGCACTTTACGACCATCTACCGTCAACTGTTAATCTGGTCAGACGGGGTTTATCCGAAGGCCCAACATATCCCCTATGCAGCATCACGCAGACCAAGAGGGCTCAGACCGTAGAACATGTACTGTCAGCGTGCAGGGCTGCCCTTGGGCAAGGCCGATTCATGTGGCGCCGAACTGTCAGCCATAGTGGGTGTAGCAAGATTGCAGGCTAACAAGGAGACTGTTGTCAAAACCGAGTGGATACGCTTCGTAAAAGCTAGACAAAAGTCGAACAGCAGAGTCAACTGCTCCGACAGTCTGTCATCCATCTTAGGTGGCGCTGAAGACTGAGAGCTGACAGTAGACCTGCCGGGCCATGGCAAATACCCAGAGGAAATCCGGAAGTTTCAGCTGCGACCAGACATTGTAGTTTGCTCTCCGTCGACTCAACAGTTAGTACTAATAGAGCTAACTGTTCCGTTCCAGTCAAGAGTCGAACAGCAGCACACCTGTAAGATGGAGAAATACAGTGACGTGGTTGCAAGTATAAGACTCGAAGGATATACTGTCAGGCATTTCGCCATTGGGATAGACGCGAGAGGCATTGTTACCAACTCTGCATACAACGTCATGGAACAACTAGGTATAAAGGGACAAGCAAGAACTAGGGCACTTAAAAGACTGGGCTAGGCTGCCGAGCAGGCCTCGAGCTGACTATGGAGCAAGCGCAATACGGGGTGGGACAAGGATACGCAGTAAATGGTTCAACTTTGCCTGCAATGTTAGTCACTGTCTCTCAAGAAGAACAACGTCAGTAACACAAAACCCTCTCCAGTAGATTACCAGCTCACAATGGGCCCGAAACAACAACCACAGTTTCGTGCCGACCCGGGAGTCATCCCACTAGGGAAGAAGAGAGCACCCAAACTGGATATAGCGATCACACGAATCAGAAATGTCAGCCAAAGACGAACCTCTGTAGTCAAGCGCCGGCAACGATCGCTTGGGGTGGAATTGTACGTTTTGCAAGGACCACGCCCAGTAGCGATAGCGGTGGGTCAAGGGGGAGACCCAAGCCTTAATATAGTGAGCTCAGAGGGAGTGCTGGCTTCCGCTAGGAGCGCGCATATGGCTGGATCCTCAAGCCGTGAACGGGGCACGAAGAAGGCAACGCGGCAACGAAGACGTTTACTGTCAGAGTAATAGCTAATCAGTCATAACATCTGATGGGAGATGCCTTGAAGAGATTAGAACAAGAATCGCCAAGGCGAAAGTAGCCTTTAGCAAGATGAAAAACAACGATAGATACCCGCGATAGGAGAAAGACGTCTGGGAGTCCTGACACAGACGGGCCTGCCCCCTGAGAGTGTCAGGAAGGTAAAGGGGCCGAAACATTCGAGGAAGGGGCGGGGGGGGGGGGATGGGACTCCTTACGATGATCAGAAGCCTCATGTCGTGTTTGCTCTCCGGCGGAGTTTTTACCACTGAAAAGAATAAGAAACAAGATTAAACCAGAAATTAGGTGATGAGCAGTGTGGATTTGTAGAGAGAAAGTCACAAACAATGCTATATATATATTCTCAGGACACTATTAGAAAGATCTATAGAAGTAAAAACAGATCTGTACTTATGCTTCATAGACTACACAAAAGCATTGGACAACGTGAAACATTACGAAATAATAATAATATTACTAAAGCAACTGAACATTGGCAGCAAAAATCTGCGAATAATAAAAAACATATATTGGCAGCAAACAGCAGCCATAAGAATCAACTTCGTGTGAACATTTTAGTGTACAAAGAAGGGCGTCAGACAAGGTTGTGTATTGTCTCCTAATATGTACAGTGAATTTATAATGAGATCTACAGAAAATCTGTCAGGGATCCTTGTTAGTGAACATAATATAAATAACTTATGTTAGCCAGTGAACCGGAGTTCGATCCCGGGTCCAGTCAGGGATATGCACTACTGACGAGCTCAAACGAGAGTGAAACTCGAGAATAGTGCTTCCAATCTTACGTGGACAATGCTTAAGTTTCGTGCCGGAATACGGTCAGCGTTGCCATTAGTGGGGTGTGCGCAATCTTCAAACCTCACACACCACGAAACAACCAAATACATTAATTTAATTATGTTTCGCTGGGCTCTCGGCGCCTTGTGTGTCTTGTCAGATCGAGAAGACCTGATCATTCGTGGTCACATCGATTGACGGCTGTCAGTCGCTGCGATCGGGAAAATTTTTCGTTACTCCCTACAATTGGTGACGTTGTAGTGTATTCTAGTATGATAATTGATCGCATCCAGCATAAGTCGCGTGGTCAGTGGTTGCTCACACGCCGGTGCTCCGGAGTTCGATCCTACGTCCAGTCAGGGATATGCACTACTGACGAGCTCAAACGAGAACGAAACTCGAGTCTAGTGCTTACAATCTGACGTGGACAAGGCTTAATACTTCGCATTCAGCGGTAAGTCACTAATATTGAATGTGAGAAAGAGAGTGCTGAAATGCTACTTAGATCCTGTTTTGTAACATGGCAGTGAATCTTGGATTGTAAATGAACAAATAAGGAAGAACTTGGAAGCAACAGAAATGTGTTTTCAGGGACGATAGTTACGAATTGCTTAGACTGCCAGAGTAACTAACAACGAGTCTGAAAGAGGATAATAAAATAGAACATAGTACACAATAATAAGAAAGAGATTTATTTGGTTGTTTCGGGATTAGAGATTTAAAAATAAAGACTAAGATTTATGTGGTCATGTGATGAGAAGAGAGGCAATCGAGAACATCGTGTCAACACACACAATGATGAGAAATAACCTTGAAAACCTAGTGACAGCTCTCCACATTTTATGGGAGGAGAGAAATCTCATCTACCGTCACCATGGTCGTTAGTGTATTATGTGACTGGCATGTTTTGAACAATTGTTGACAGCAATTTACATGTTTATTCTTCTTCTTTCGTTCGCTTGAAATATGTCTATAACTACAATGCTGTCTCTTGTATGAATTGAACTGTCTTTTTCAGTTCACACAGCGGTCTATAAAGTTTATCTTCCACTGTCGTCTCTCTAGGCCAGAATGTTTGCCTAGATATGATATATTTTGGGCAGTCTTGGAGTATGTGCTCTGATGTCTGCGACGCCAATCACATGTGCACATGGCTGTTTCACCAATCTTGAATTTTGTATACATGTGGTTGCATAATCTATTGTGCCCTGTTCTGATGCGCAGAATAATGACTTGTTCTGGTCTATCCATAACGTGGTAGTCATCTTGAGCAGGTTTTGGTGGCTTTCTGACTGATTTTATCATTCTTTTCTTTTGGTGGTATGTAACGGGCACATCAAGCTGTTTTTCTTTGGCTCCTTCCTTAGCCAATTGATCAGCTCTGTCGTTTCCGGGTACTCCACAGTGGGATGGTATCCACTGTATGGTGACCTTATGCTGACTGCTAAGTTCAGAAAGTAGTGTCCTTAGTACTGGCAATTTCCCAGACAGGAGCGCCTTGAGTACTGATTTTGCATCTGTCAATAGCACCACAGGTTGTGTACCATTGCTGGTATTTAGTAATTTCTCTGTTGCTATCTTGATTGCCTCAATTTCAGCATTGTAGTTATGGCAGTACTTTCCTGTCGGTACTCTAGCTGTGTCCCTGGTATTATTTGGGTATTCTATGTACACTCCCGCTCCTCCATTTCGAACAGCATTTTGTACTGACCCATCTGTGTAGACTCGGATCCAGAGGTCCTGTGGGTATTCTTCATCAAGGAAGCTGAGAGTGGCTGTTCTGCGCTGCACACTGTTCTGTTCTTCCTTGTCAAATATTCCTCTCACTTTTGTCTGGATTTGTAACGATAGTCTATGCTCATCTTTCCATGGAGTTCGCTCTGGAATAGTTGTTAGGGGGATACCAACTGTGGGCAGATCAGTGGTTTCTCTGCAGAGTCGTTTGGCCTGGTGGATAAAACTACTTCTTTTCAACCGCCCCATAGCTAGGTTTTCAAATCTGTTCTTCATAGGGTGGCCTGGCAAGCTGAGGAACTTTTCTGCTTGTATTAGCGTTTTCGTATCTCTGCGCTCACTCAGTGCCTGTGTCCTCCCCATCTTCTCCATTTCCACTATAGGGGTTGATCTCATCCCTCCTGTGGTGACTCTAAGTGCTTGATTTTGCACCTTGTCCAACTCTTGTAGTGTGGTTTTTGATGCTGAACACCACGCAGTTGACCCATATTCCAGGTGTGGTCGTATGCTCTGTTGGTAAACTTTGCTAAGTATTTTCCGTACTGGCTCCCCATGTGGTTCCACTTAGCTTTCTCAGGATGGCTATTTTCCTTCTGGATTTTGCTACTGCTTTGTTGATGTGCTTTCTCCATGTCAGCCTGCCATCAAATGTTACTCCAAGGTATGTTGGTTCTTTATCTTCTCTTAGGGGTGTTCCATTTATCTGGATGATCCCTGCCTTTTGTTTTGGAGAGAGGGTAAATAGGGTGGTGCTGCACTTGTCAGTGTTTATGCTGACACACCATCTATTTGCCCATGCAGCAAATGTATCTACAGCTCTTTGTAGCAATCTGGTGGCCACTGATGCATATTCATTTGTGCTCCATAGAACGAGGTCATCGGCGTACATTGCCGCTTTAATTCCATGCGGTAGGTGAGCAACAAGATCATTGATGAAGATTAGAAAGAGTGTGGGGACAAGACTCCGCCCTGGGGAACACCGTGACGCAGTAGTACTTTCTTGCTCTTTAGTCCGTCTATCTGTACTCGGGCTCTTCTGTTGTGCAAGTATGCTTTCACCCATGTGTACATTCTTCCATTGACTTTACAGTTTCTCAGTTTATTCATCAGACCTTCTTTCCAGACTTTGTAAAAGGCTTTCTTCAAATCTATCCATGCCGCAAGCACCAGCTTCTTCTCTTGGAATGCATCCTCAATTTCTTGAGAGAGGTAAGTTGTCTGATCTTCCGTAGAGTAGCACTGCCTAAAGCCAGCCTGCTATGGCACAAGGATGTTTTTACTTTCAATGTACCACTGCAGTCTGTGATTGATGATGCGCTCCAGTGTTTTGCAGAGACAGCTGGTGAGGCTAATTGGTCTGTAGCTAGAGGCAATGGAACTATCTTTCCCTGATTTTAGGAGGGGTATCATGATTGCTTCTATCCAGGCTTGTGGAACACTGCCTAAGGTCCAACTGTTATTGAATATCTGCAACAGCTTTGCTTTGGCCTCTGTTCCTAGGTTCCTGATCATTTCATTGGAGATACCATCAGCTCCTGATGACTTTCTCATTTTCAGTTTTGATATGGCTAGCTCCAGTTCGCTGATTGTGATGGGTGCCTCCAGAACCTCATGTACTATTTCCTTCTGTCCTGTATGTTGCCGTTTCTCTTGAATCTCTTGTTGTTTCTCTGGACTGATTTTGATATTGTTATCTAGTGCGAATGAGTCCGCAAAATGGTCAGCTGCTTGCTTTCTTGTTAAGATTTTTCCATCTTTATGTAGTGCAATTTTTGAGTTTCTCCCTGTGCCCTCATCGTTAAGTTGTTTTATTAGCTTCCACAATTTCCTTGTGTCTCTTTCAAAGTTCAGAGACTCTGTTTTTTCCTGCCAGCTTTTCCGTCTAGCCTGCAGCTTGGCCCTTTGAAATTTGGCTTTTGCATGCTGGAATTTATTGTGGTACTCTTGGCTGGGTGTGGCCTCTGCTTGCTTTCTACATACTTCCACATCATTATGCAACTGTTCCAGTTCACTACTCCAGTAGGGTTTATATTGTTTACGGGCTCCTCTTGGTACTGTTTCTCGCGCTGCCTGTAGTATGCATTTCCCAAACTCTTCAACTACTTTATTTATGTCTTTCTCAGTGTTCAGGTTTCTAACCAGTATGCTGGTGCGATGCTTGTACACTACCCAGTCTGCTTTCTTGTAGTTCCACCTCGAGAGGGTGCTGCTTTCACTTACAAGCTCATTTTCTACAGTTAGAAAGACTGGTCGATGGTCGCTGCCACCAAGTTGTTTCCCAACAATTTGTGCAATGTTCCACTCCAGGTCTGGTGAATGAAAAGCCAGGTTAGGTGTAGTTGTAGAGTGCCATGATCTCGAGTAGAAAGTATGTGGGTCGGACGGCTTGTTAACCAAGATGAATATATTCTCATCCTACCAGTCTTCCAGTCTCTCTCCTCTCTGGTCCATGTGAACATAGCCCCAACTCTGCGAGTGGCTGTTGAAATCGCCATACACAATCATTTTTTCTGTTAATGGTAGTGTGTCCAGTGCCTGTGGGCGGTAACTTGGACAGTAGTAATTGATCAGATGTAGGTCTGTATAGCCTGTTTTAAGTTTAAGTGTCTGATACTCAGCCCCTTCCATATAGACTTCGATTTGGGAAGCAGTGATGTTATTTTTTACAAGGGTAAGTATCCCACCTTTTCGCCTGTCCTTTCGGTCAGATCGGTAACACTGGTAGCCTCTGATTTTGAAGGCTATATTTTCGTTGAGGTGAGTTTCTTGCAAGCAACATATGTTTACTTTTTCTTGGTCCAGGATGTTTTCTAATTCTACTTTTTTGTTGTTGACTCCCTCCGCATTCCAGTGCATTATTTTAAGTCTTTGTTTAGTATTTTGCGTAATTGTGTGGCATCCTGATTTCTGTGGTGCGCCTCCTGGCTGGTTGCCTCCGTCTTCAGCACCTTTCCTTTGCTAGAGCAGACTGTGGTCTCACTCGAGTTTAGATGTGTACGTGTCTGCACATGCATGTATGTGTATACTCATCTAGAGCACACTGGTTATTTTCCGGCGCCAGATACTCGCGTCGCCCCTTCTCCTGTTAGTTTAAACAGTTCCGCCACGTGAAAGCCAGGAGTTAGACTTTTGCTGCATAGGTTATGTATTCACGAGCCATTGGGGTATTTAAGCAATGTTGGGCGCTCACCCCAACACTGCGCCTCGGCTACATACAGCAACATTTGGAACCGTGTCTCTAGTATTATTTGGTTATTCTATATACACTCCCGCTCCTCCATTTCGAACAGCATTTTGTGCTGACCCATCTTTGTAAATGTAGACTCGGATCCAGAGATCCTTACATGTTTATGATTATTTTCACTTGCCAACTGACTGAACCCAGCAAACAGACACTTATTTACATGTCCAGTCAGTTTTGTAATATTGCGTTAACAGTTCTTTAACTCACTTTTACCGAATTAGCTTTAATTATCTCTGGAGTTTTCATTTCTCCACTCTGGCCAAGCACATTCTTCACTCTAAAGACGGTCTCCCGGGTCTTGGCAGATAACAACATTTGAGCGACCATACTTAAACTGTCTACATAAATAAACACACATAGTATTGTTTGGCGCTCACAGAGGTGAGAAGAAGGAAGTAGAGACTAGAGGACGCACTAGACAAAGTACAATTTGAAAGCTATAGTTACCGACCAGGATTCGAACCTGTCACTTCCAAATGACGACAGCACCTCGCTACAGGAACAAGTGTACTTCGACGCATGACCAACTAGACACTCAAAAAAAAGTGTCTTCATTAGTCATGTCTATCTAGTTGATCATGCGTCGAAATACACAACTTTTGTGTCCAGTTAGGCACCCTTGGGTCGAAACCCTTAGGCCAACACAAACGACTTTAAGCGTGAAATTTTGACCAGGTTAGCATTCCTGGGAGACTCTCACTTTTGTGGTACCGTCCACATCCGATCAAGTTGGGACAGTCGAAGACTTCACAGTCATCCCTCAAAGGAAGGCAGGGACAGGCCATGACATTTTCCACCATCCAGGGTGGCTTCCATAATTGCAGAGCCGACACATAGCGCCCTGGTGCTGGGCTCACTGAGGGAATCGTCACGCCCTGCTCATGGCTGCTTTAATTCCTCACTTCAATATGTTGGGCATTTCGTTCGCTACGGGCCGTTCCCGCACAAACCAGGCGGTCTGCAGACGGTATCCACTCAGCGAGTTTTCGATTCGAACATGTGCTTGTCGTTGCGCCCGTCACAGCTGTTCCAGGCACGACGGACATTCGGAAAACTACCTAGTCAGAGCTGTTCCGAACAAGAGCGGCATTCGGAAACTAGGTAGTCAAAAGCTATTCCTAGCACGAGGGACATTTGGACTCGTTCGACATTTCACTCGGACGTAATTGCGTAGTGCCAATTTTTATTTTGCCATCCGTAGGCAGGCACTTCCGACTTCGGCGGGCATTTTTTAATGAGATTAGCCTTCCTCGGGTTTCGAGGCACGTTAGATTTTTTGTTGTGGTGTCGCCCATATCTCAGCTGGTTCTCAGGGTAGAACGGTCAAAGACATCACGGTCGACCCTCAAGGGAAGGCAGGGGCAGACCATGGGCATTCCCCGCTATCCAAGGAGGCTTCCATTATTGCAGAGCCGGCACATACTGCTCTGAGACTGCGCTCACCAGAGGAATTGCCACGTCCTGCTAATGGCTGCTTTGTTTTCTCACTTCCATGTATTGGGCATTTCGCTTTGCCACTGGTCGATCAAGCAAACACCAGGTACAGACAGTCTGCGGAAAACATCTACTGGATAAGCTTTCGCGTCGGACTTCGGACCACGCAATGGATTCGCTAGCCATGCGTTCCATTTCGTGTTATTGAGACATTCTTCCACCTTTGACTACACTCTCTGTGCGCATAGATACAGACATTTTCGTAACAATTTCGTGCGACTGGGGCATTATTCTACTTTTGGTACTCGCTCTCGAGGTAGGCTACATGTGCTGCCGGCTCAGCACCTTACCTCCGTGTATCAATGAGCTAAAATACGACCAGGCCCTCTTACCAGGGGATCCCTCATATCCCCCAGCTGAAGGCCTTCGAAACAAGTATCTGAACTAAGCATGTAGCGTGCTCAGCATCTCGCCTCCATTTTTCAGTAGGTGTGTATCGGTCCCGGCTCTCAGGTCCGAGGATTAATGGCTTAGAGGCGTTCTGCTTTATCCAACAGCTGAGAGCCTTAGTGCTTGTGTCCGGACCAAGAACTTCTGCCTTCGTGCGCCTAATTGAAACTTTTGACTGCTATCCTCAGTCTACCTGCAGAGCAGCAGGTTGTGTCTCGCTTAGTCTGGCCCCTATCCCATAAGCTATTCGATGTGTAGTTGTTCATCCATCGACATAGCACATGGGGTCACTGGGACATGATTTACCCCCCCCCCCCCCAACCAACCACCGGGGGGGGGGGGGGGTTCTCGTTTCAATTGACATCTTTTTATTGGTCAGTATGTTTTTCAATATGAAGGAGAAAGGGAAGAATTAACAGAAGATAGTAACTTAGAAGGTCCACCTATTCTGAAAGAAGAAGTCGCTGGCGCTATGAAACGTATGAAGAAAGGAAAAACAGCTGGGCCAGATGAAATCACAATAGAAGAATTAGAAGTATTGGGAGAATTTGGAGTAGATATATTAACCAAAATGTTGAATGATATTTACAGCAGTGGATATTTACCCAATGATATGCTGAAATCTGTATTTATAGCTATACCAAAAAGACCAGGAGCAATTGATTGTGAAGATTTTCGTACAATTACACAACAACACGTATGCACAATTGGAATTAAAATATAACGAGAGAACTATGAGTTACAATACTACAACATTTATTTACTAATCATAATCATAGACATAGGATGATTGTCAATATGAGAATGATGAAATCATATACATATTGATCTTGATGACAAATATTACGTAACTTTACTTGTTACTTCATCTATCTGGATTTGTGGTCCAGATTCCCACTCTCCAGTAGACTCAAAAAAAGAAGAGAAACAGCTTGCCGGTATTCTGACGATCCTGCCAGTCCTGACACTCCTAGTCAGTAGTCTCTAGTCTTGAGATCTATAACATAGGGCTCCTTGTGAGAGCTTGAAAGAAAGTCAAGAATGTGTTATATCAGTTCTACATCAGCGCAATCCTAATTAAAACATATCATAACACAAACATATACAATGACCAGTCTGGCCAAGTTTATCTTCCAGCTCTACTGTGTTCAGCCTCCTCCTTCTCCCTACGGTCTTTAGTCTGGGACGGGCTTTTCAATTGTCTCACACGCCTGTAATGATTACATTTCTGCCGCCCCATGTCCACGTCGCTAATACAGAAATTCTGTGTCGAACAGCCGCTCCGTCCAATGTTAGTTTAGCAGCTCACAGGGTCGGTAAGGGTATTATATTAATGCCTGATCATCCGGGCTTACAAGCCGTGACCAGTAGCTGTGCCAGGTTTCCATGCATTACCGTGGACGCACGCCCACAATACACTGAGAAAGTTTAGCACCATATACCCTATACTACCAATTGTGGGTAATGTCTGTACCATTACACCTCTGCTTCCAACACAATCATTGGCCAATGTGCCAATGCGCAGACAATAGCATAACACTTCATATTGGTAAGTTTGCATATGACAAATCAATATATCAAACATCCAATACACATAAACATATTGATTAAACTAGCCATATTATGATACTTTAACATCATAGCATAATGCACTAGTTAGTTACTGCTGTTGTAAGAATTAAATAAATAGTCAGTTGACTATATTCTGTACAACAAATGCACCACACACCAAAAAGAGACTAGTCTAGTTTAGAAAGAGATGGCAAGCATCTGCTACGACACCTCAAGTATATCTAGACAAGACCTGCCTTCCATAAGTTTCTACTTCTCAGAAGAGTAACACTTAAAGCACAATGATATTGAACACAGTACTCAGAAAGAACACTCAAGTATCCTATGACAATGATAGTTCTTGCAATAACCTAGATCAGATATAGACTGAAAATCACTAACTAAGAAGTAACTTTTGTAGTGAAATCTAACATAATAATCATGCATATGACTACAGACATTGAGATAGTTCCTACCTGTTCTGAAGTCAAACTTAATCTAAAGAGGAAAAGTCTAGCAGGGGTTTTTATACCTAGCCTAGCAGTAGACACTTATCTCCCAGGAATTCCATTCATAAATTCTTCTTATCTCCTCCTGACGTTAATTGCAATTAACTCCAAGTCTGTCCAGTCATAAAAATTCTTCCTGCATGCACACTAGCCTTCACACCTGTGGGTCTGACAATTATTAGCCCACTGAGTCTCAGTGATTTCACACCTTGCGCCTCTAGTCTCTACCAGATGGGGTCAGCCATCGCGGTTGGGCGATCTCCTAGCTATTCTTATCAGGTGTCATGTCAAAGTAGCAATTAGGTTCTCATGGTCAGCTGCCAGTTTACAACTCTGTTGGTAAACCAGGTTTGCTTGCGTCATGCCTGGTTGGTTTTAATTACCATTCAGTCCCCTGAGTCTGCCCTCCAGTCTGGCTGGATTGATAACCTCTGGGGGTGACCGGGACTGGTGTCAAATTAACTTCCCATCTAGAAAGCCATTCCTGGTGGTTTGTTTACTTGCAGGTTTTGCAAGCTTACGTCAAGACAGTATAGCCTTGAATATAGAGAAACCGGTTTTGTTCGTCTGTTGATCCTCTACATGGCCCATCAAAAGTGAACCGAAAATTGTTCTGGGAAGTAAAGGCTGCCAATTCGTGACAAACCTTATAAACCATATCACTAAGCTTCTACTCAGAATCATAATGAGAAGAACCAAAAAGAAAATAAAAATGGAAATTAGTGAAGAACAGTATGGATTTGTGGAAGGAAAGGGCACAAACAATGCAATTTATACATTACGGACACTAATAGAAAGGTCAATAGAGAAACAGAGAGACATATATTTGTGCTTCATAGATTATACTAAGGCATTTGATAAAGTAAAACATGATGAACTGATTAAAATGTTGGAAGATATCAACACTGATGGAAAAGATTTAAGAATAATAAAGAATATTTACTGGAACCAAGTAGCAGCAATTAAAATGGGAAATAAAGAGGGTAGTTACGAACAGATAAAGCTAGGAGTACGACAAGGGTGTGTCTTGTCACCAGATCTTTTCTCCCTGTATAGCGAAGTAATAATGAGAGAGATCAAAGAGATGCCAAGAATACTAGTTGGAGGTTATAATATAAATAATATACGCTATGCAGATGACACAGTATTGGTGGCGGATAATTCAACAGACCTACAACAATTATTAGACGTTGTAGTAACAGAGAGTGCAAGGAAAGGACTCTCCTTGAATATCAAGAAAACAGTAACAATGGTAATATCAAAGAAAATGGTGACACCTAAATGTGACATAGAAATAGAAGGGAAAATCCTTAACCAAGTTGATAATTTTAGATACCTAGGGGCATTTATAACATCAGATGGAAGATGTACAACAGAGATTAGGAGCAGAATAGGACAGGCAAAAGCCGCAATTCAGAAAATGAAGAGTATCTTATGCAATAAGTCACTATCACTGAATGTAAGAAAGAGAGTGCTGAAATGCTATGTAGAACCAGTTTTGCTGTATGGTAGTGAATCTTGGAATGTAAATGAACAAATTAAGAAGAAATTAGAAGCAACAGAGATGTGGTTCCTGAGACGAATGTTGCGAATTCCTTGGACTGCCAGAATAACTAACGACGACTGCCTGAAACAGGCTAATGAAACTAGAACATTATATACAACAATAAGACAGAGACAAACAGCTTTCCTCGGTCATGTGATGAGAAGAGAGGCATTGGAGAACATCGTAACAACTGGAAAGATCAAGGGGAAGAGAGGCAGAGGCAGACCAAGAGAAGTGATGCTGGATGGATTGAGACGGTGGCATGGAGGAATATCAGCAGCAGAGTTGATCCAGAAAACCAAAGACCGAGATCTATGGAGAGCCATGAACGCCTACGCCAGCCGGCACGGCACTTGATGATGATGATGTTTTTCATCTTGCAAAAGGCTACTTTCGCCATGGCGATTCTTGTTCTAATCTCTTCTAGGCATCTCCCATCAGATGTTATGACTATTACAAGATAATTGTACCGGTTCACTTGTTGAAGAGTATTCCCATTTACTTGTATATTACATTATGGTATTTCGTTCTTCCTAGTAACGACAATAATCTGTGTCTTTTTACAATTTAATTATAATCCCAGTTGTTCACTGTTTGCAACAACCGCATCTACTAATTGTTGCAGATCCTGCTCATTGTCTGCAATCAATACTGTATCATCTGCATATCTAATGGTATTGATGTTTCGTCCTCCAATGCTGATTCCATTTATATCTTCTACATTTCTGAAAATATTTTCACTGTATAGGGGAAAAAAGATCTGGAGACATTACACATCCCTGCATAACACCTCTCTTAATAGGCTGATATTGTCCCACTTCATTATCAATCCTTACAGTAGCTTGTTGTTTCCAATATGTCTTGTAAAGTCTAATGTCTTTCCCATCAATTTGTAGATCTGCAAGCATATCTACCATGTTGTCGTGCCTTACTCTATCGAAAGCCTTTGTGAACGCAGCATATACACAGCATTTACTGTACCCTTTCCTTTTACAAACCCACATTGTTCTTCCCCTATTTCAGGTTGTATTTTCTTCCTCACTCTTTGCATGATAATTCGTAGCAAAATCCTTGTGATGTGACTCATGATTTTAATTGTTCTATGTTGATAACATTCCAAGGCTCTTGATTTCTATGGGATTGCAATAAATTCAGAATTACATAATTCAGAAGATATATGTCCGGTATCATATAATGTGTTCAGCAGTCTGGTGACTTGATCTATTCCTTATTCTTCTAAAGCTTTAATCATTTCTGTTGTGATGTTATCTGAACCGGGGGCCTTGCCAGCTTTCATATGTTTAAGAACATTTCGTACCTCCATCTTCAAAATTGGCGGGCCTTCATTATTAAATCGAATATCATACTGTTCATCTCTGTTATCATCATAAAGGTTTTTCACATGGTCTGACCATACATGTAGAATCTGATCTTTTTCTATTATTAATTTGCCATCGTTAGTTTTTAGACAGTCTGCTGATGTATTTGTTCTTTTATTGGTAAGTTCCTTAATTCTTTTGTGCATAACATTTACATAACATTGGTATTTTGACTGTTGTGTTGTTTTTCGATTTCTAAGCCATATTTCTCAAGCCACGCTTCTTTTGCCTCCTGACATAACATTCTGACTTGTCTGTGAATTTCTTCATATTTGGCAGAATTATTTTTGTTGAGTCTTCTTGTTTCCATTAGTTGTAACATTTCTTCAGTCATCCATTTCTTACGACCCACCTTGTTTAATTTTGGAATAGTTGCTTCTGCAGCCAAACTGACTGAATTCTTCAACATTTTCCATTGATCATCCACATCTTGGAATAGGATCTCTAGATCAGACAATATATCAAACCTGTTATGTACTTCTATGTTGAATCTGTTTTGTATTTCCTTGTCGTTACTTAATGTACACAAATGATATTTAGTGTTTCCTGATTTATACTCGACTTTCTTTAACCGTATCCTCAATGTTCATTTAAGTAATCTGTGGTCACTATAACAATCAGCACTGGGAACTGTTTTTGCTATTGTTAATGCGTTTCTAAATCTTCTGCTAATCAAAATGTAATCAATCTGGTTTCTAATCCTGCTATCAGGACTCCTCCATGTCCATAATCTTCTAGGGTGTTGTTTAAACCAGGTGTTCCCTAAAATCATTTCCTGCTCTTTTGCCCACTCTACAAGGCTGTATCCTTTTTCATTTCTCTCTCCTAAACCATAGTTTCCTACTGTGTATCTATCTCCTTGATTTACTACTTTTGCATTGAAGTCCCCTATTATGATGTTTATCTCTGAATTTTTTACATTTCTTTAAAGCAGACTCTATGTCATTATAAAATTCTTCTACACTATCTTCACCTGTAGGGGCATATACTTGAATAACATTTATGCTAAAAGATCTGCAGCTTAATTTAACTAGTAGAACTCTGACACGACCCAATACCCTAATTGTGTCAGTGTGTGTTTATCGCTCGTGTGCTGACAAAGGCTCTAGCACTCTAGCAGCAAGGACGATTTTGAGACTTGTGAGCGTGCTCTAAAACAGTACAGCTCGCCAATTCTGTTTCTCTTTTAATTAGACATGATTTAAGTAATCCTGCTTACAGCTTCTTTAATATCAGATCTTGCATAATTATTGTGCGTTTGTCTGTTCATTGTCTACGCGTTACTATTATTTTACCAGATCCTTTCCAGCTCATTTCTAGGATTTTAATTTTAATCTTCTCCACCTCTGTTACTGCATTACTACTAAAAGCATTATATCATCAACAAATTATCATCTGGTTCGCTCATTGACTAACTCATTGCAAAGACTAGTAATCGAATAAAACATTATCGCAAATTCATACTCGGCATTGCCCAACGATGTCACCGCCCAGGGTCATTCACATGAAACGGATCACTGAGTGCAGTACGGTTCTGGACTGCCAATATTTCCATATCGATTTCCCAGCTGTTCTATGTATGTATGTATGTGTTTCAATTGTTTCATAATTATCTAAAATCGTATTTCTGTGCACCCTACATTTATTTGCATAACCTTCCGGAAAACTTCACGGTCATAAGCAAGATGCCCCGCGTCAGATACACCCGTCTGGAGATCATCCGCCACATCCTCATCCTGCACCTATCTTATCTTTGACCTTCCTCTTCCTCTCTTCCCAGGCATATACCCCTCCAATCCTCCATTATATAATTTATTGTTCTCTCCACATTTTCGTGACGTTCCAAGTGACCAAAATATTTAAATTTTGTTTGTTTTATCTTCTTTAGTAGCCAACCTACAATATTCATATTATTCTGCTCTTGTCGTATGGGTGCATTTGTAATTTGTTCTTTTCTGTATCCAAGATATTCTTAGAATTCGTCTATAACATTTAATGTTTGGCACTCTTCCGAATTCCAGATCCATTCTCTTAAAAATCTCATTGTTTGTAGTTCTCTGTCCCACTCCACAATTTATTCTTTTTTTTTTGGGGGGGGGGGGGGGGGTGGAGGGCGCTCACTGGCTTTTGAACTCGAGCATAAACCATACTTCTAGTAGGGCTGGACTGAATTTTGTATGTGGATTAGCTTTCCCTAATAACAGTGACTCTCGCCATCAGGCGAACCCACTCCGACTTCAGAGGTGATTTTAGTTTCTGAAGAGTAATAGATATTCATCTTTTATTTTCTTTCATCATGTCACCATTATCGGTAATGAATGAACCAAGATATCTAAATGTTTACACCACCTCCAATGTTTCCTCGTTAACATATATTTCTTTCTCTATAGTAGTTTTATCTGTATGCATTATGTTTGTTTTTGCTAAGATGTTAAGATGTAAGTTGTGATTTTGACTTTTCTTTAAATATTTTTTTGAGTTAAGGATTTTAGTTTTTCTATGCCATTCTTTTTTACGTGGATGGCAACACTGTATCATCAGCATATATTTTAATAATTAGTAATAGATTAGTATATGTATGTGTGGGTCTGTCTCTTCTCGCTCTAATAGTCCATTAGATCTTCTTATATTATCACTGTGTGTATATATATATATATATATATATATATATATATATATATATATATATATATATATATATATATATATAATGAAAACAAATTTATGAAGACGGTGTGCTGTTGAAAAATTCGGTGATGCACTGGTACACCACTTTTTACATCAGGATTCTCATTCCCATTTGTGTGGAAAAGTTTTTGCCATAAACAACAGGACAACCCAGTTGTTGAGCTGTAGTTGAAGTCCTTGTATTGTTTTGTTCCATGTCCATAGGGCGATAGCTTGGCCGCATGTTGTAAGTGAGACAATACATTACTGATCTGACACTTGGCATGACATGAAGATTATCATAGGAAACTTAACCAGAATAAAAATGTGTCATTGAATTGGACAAGCAACAGCTGCATTTTTTTAAAATTTAAATCTTGAACAAATAGTAAGCAAACATTAAAATTCGCAAAGGCCTATTTGATGTAGTTTTACAGAAGAAAGCTGACAATTCCCCGAACAGTCAAATGCGTAGTCAAACAATCTAAACCCTCATCACTCCTCGCTGTCGCATTCTTGCCAGACCATGGTGATCCATTTGCTCCTCTGAGGTGTACACGTGCTCCCACAAGGTCGCAACCACGTCTGCCTTATCATGCATCAATACTCCACCAAGTTTTGCAGAGCCAGCCAATCCGTCTGCCTGTTCATTCCCCAGCACATCAGCATGCCCCGGAGAAAAGATCCAGACGATGCTTGTCACCCGTGACTTCCAAAGCGAAGCAAGCCAATCTGCACAAAGCTTGCCTGTCCTCACCCTACTGAGCATGCTTTCTGAGTCAGTTACAATCACGATGTGTGTGTGTATCACATTCTCCATCCAGCGGAAAGCTGCACTGACTGCCTCCACCTCCATTCTTAAGCTAGATGTGGTATTCTTCTTCTTCTTCTGCGTTCATCCGGAGTTTTTTTTCCGGATGTGATTGCGTTGTGCCTGTTTACAGCAGAGCTGTGTTCTTGCGCCGTTAGGCCGACACATCCGACTTCTGTGGGCATTTGTTGACCGGGTTAACCTTCCCAGGGAGATGTGGTATCATATGCCAGGCTCTCCTGCACCAATTGCCGACCATTAGCTTTTGCTAAGAACCCCCAGGCACTTCTCCTACCTCTCAACACTGACCCATCTGTGTAGATAATCACATCACCTGAATTAGTTGCTGAATTTCCACTTCCATGGCCCCTGCTGGCCACTCCCCACTCAATGTGATTATAACTCTGCACAAGTCTAACTGCTCCACTGGCACTCTGATCCACTCTTCCCCTCGCCTAATGTTCTCCAAGATGCACACCTATCTGATCGTATCCTCTGCCTGAGCCATCCATGATTTCCCTCTTATCAGTCGTTGGCCCTTAACTGCGTCCAACGCCTCATGCAACGGACCTGTGTCAGCAGCTACTCTGCATGAAGGGAAAAGTTGGACAGCAAGAACAAAGACAGGTAAAATGTTACTGAGAAACTTGAACTAAACCTAACTCCACAAGAAAACAGGAAGCTTGCCTTCCAGTTGTTCATAATAACATATAATCATAGAAAAGAAACTACAGTCACTACATTAAGTCATAATGATGGGTTATTTAAACGTCAGGAGGAACTAAAAGAAAATGTGACAAAACCAGCCAGCATCATGAAAGAGCATTAGAGGCTGAGAAAAGTAGGCTTCACAGGACTACACCCATGAAGTACAAGTACTACATACAGACAATAATGGCAAGTCACTCACTAATGAACAGACAGATGGATTAAAAAAAAACAAGATGCATAACTGCGGCAGCCAAACCCCCAGCAGACGACAAAAGTTATATAAAGCTGCTGCAACAGAGTGAAAGATCATTGGCTAAAAAGAAAAAAGGTATTAAGAAAACTGCAAAAACAAGCGGCCTTTAAATCTAAACAAAACAGTAACAGACGGTTGAATGTGGTCCAAGTTTTTATGTTGTAAAAGAAGAGCCAAGTACAGTCAAAAGTTAGGGGCAGCTGAGCTAGCGGTGGACTGATACAGGTGGGAAAATAACATCTAGAGATGGCCGAATGGCAGTGTCTCAGAGGATACAATCAGGGAATAAGTTGGAGATTTATTGCAACCAAAGTTCATTGATTGATTGATTGATTGATTGATTGATTGATTGATTGATTGATGTCCAACTTGGACACAATAAATGGGAAATTAACAAAATCATAAAATGTGTATTTTGCTTCTTCTTCATCCGGAGAGTATTTTTTTTTTCTGGACGTTATTGCATTGTGCCTGTTTAAGCAGAGCTGCATTCTTGCACAGTTAGGCCAACACATCTATCTGACTTCTGCGGGCATTTGTTGACCAGTCTAACCTTCCCGGAAATTGTGTATTGAAAATCACCAGTCTCAGACTATATTCAGCATCATCACTTTGTCGACCCTGTGATGAAGCCTGGCGGTACTAGTCTCCAGCATTTTCTGTTGTATATTCCGATAGTTATTTTTTTCATGATCAAATGTCCGACAATTTACATTGTTATAGTCAGCTTTTCTCTTCATCGTGGCTTGACGTAGATTATTCCGCCATTTAATGAGACCTGAGTAACCTTCCTTTCTCATTTTTATTTCCCTCAAAAATAAACAGTGTGGTGTGTGTGTATATAAATATATATATATATATATATATATTCAAATCTAATGGCTTGGTTATTACACATGATTTCCAAGTACACACGTGCTGTATCATATTAGTTTTATTTTTATGAAACTTATGTCACTTACGCAAAACTGTTAACCAAATAACAGAATTTTAAATTATATGAGCACATCATAAATATTTATTTATTATCATAAAGTATTTCATTTGTTTTTATTTACAATTCACATACAATTATATATCAACATTACTTTTTATGAAACACGCATTTAAAAGAAACCATGTTTTATTGTTAATGGTAACGTAACATGACCCATCAATAGACATAACAATATCAGTAATGTTAAATAAATGTATCACTTTGTGGTATACACATGTTAATCATCAACAAGCATTTCTTCTTCTTCTTCTTTCGTTCGCCTAAAATATGTTTATAACTGCAATGTTGTCTCTTGTATTTAAAAGATATGTTTCAAAAAGAGAAAAGAAAAATTACAACCGGATTGAGCTTACTGAGAAGAAGACTCAATGTATCAAGAGAGAAAATCAGAAATGAAGAAATAAGGACTAATGTGTGGGTTATCACAGTGCTAGATTTCATTAGAGAACAGCAAGTTAAATGGTTCAGCCATATCACTAGGCTACAAACTGACAGTACACCACAAGAAGCAATGATGCACAGATCAAATTTAACAAGAAGAAGAGGCCAACCATGTAAATGATTGACAGAGGGAATAAGAGTCCATGGGAATCTTGATACATGAACCCCATAAACGGGCACTCTCCCACTATTTACGCTTCATCTCAACACTGCAAGGTTCAAGAGGAACAAGATGAGATTAATGAAACCATTGACAGTTGTAATAATGCTGGTCATGTTGAATGATTATATCACATCATGGTGTACATAATTAATCATAGAAGGGAGAGTGGGGTGTCAAACTGACTGCCTTGTGTGTTAAAGGTTTTGGTTGTTTCCCCACCTCATCACACATCACAAACAATCATCACATTCTTTTTAAAACAGACTCTTCAATTTGTTTTCACCCCACAGCATTTACAGCAATCAAGCACATGGATGCATATTTTAGAAGATGGATCAAAGGGCAATTGCCAATAAGGAATCCTGTCTATTGTTGGTATTGTTAAGTCTACAGCGGATTTAAACAACAGTTTGTCTTTCATCATCTGTGGTAGAGGTAACTTGTTGACACGGTTCTCACGGCCAGAGGCTGTCCCCACAGCAGATGATACTTCCACAAAAGCCAGCCTGAACAGGGACACTGGCTGTGAAGACATCTCACCAAGCAGATTCAAACACTGTTTATATTTTTTCTTTTCCAGATATGAATGAACAGGTTTGTTATATGTTAGTGAAATCAGGTCAGATTTTGTAAGCCACGTGATGTCAACAAAATGACGAGCCAGGGATGCATTATTGCTTAACAGTGCTGTACATAAAGGAGATATTTCAAATGTGGGATCAGCATGTGAGAAGTATTTAAAGTATTTGTCTGATCTTACAGTTATGGGCCCTGTTCCATACGTTATAAGTTTACAAATAGTGTCACTGTCATTACAAAGTAAAATTCTATGAAACATTTCAGGTTGTAAATAAGACAAAGAGGCACCCCGAGCAAGGAAAACTTCTAGGCAGTCTGTTATATCTTTATTACGCATATACGACTCGGGCTGGAAGTATGACACTGCTGTCTTTGTCCTAACTTTTTTACTGACGGCATTAATGTCAGCTCCTGCATCCAGTAGAATCTGTACAACCTCTTTTCTGTATCTGCTTGCAGCCAACATTAATGATGACAGGCCATCATTATTTTGCAAGTTAACGTCACATCCTGCATTGATTAGAGTGGTTACAATGTCATTGGTTCCGTGGTCATAGCCACCATCAGCAATTCTATTTATTGCATGCAGCAAGGCTGTATTGCCATTAATATCAGTGATATTCATATCAGGATTGTGATTTATCACCCCCTTGACCACATCTACATTGCTGTATCTTGCTGCTTGCATCAAAACTGTCAGTCCTTCGTTATTTTGTGAGTTGACAAAATATTGGTCTTTAACACATCTGATTAGAAATTCAGCATTGCTATCACAGCCTTGATAGACAGCATAGGAAAAGGCACTATCACCTTCATTGTCTCTCCTGTTAATGTCATCCCCGTAGTCTAATAGTAACCGAAGAAGATCTGTACTATTGGCGGTTAAAGCCGCAAGCATTAATGGTGATGCGTCACCATGAATATTAGGAGAAGCCCCATTTTCAAGCAGTACTTTAACTAGCTGTAGCTTAGACGCGTGGCGCATAGCTTTCCTACCTAGAACCAGAAACAGAGGAATGTAGCTACCATATGCTTCTACCATCTTATTTACATCAGCCCCTTTCCAAATTAGAAATGAAGCAATTTCTCTGTTTCCAGTCTCCGCTAACAATCGTTCCCAACAAAGATTCTTGCCCGTAATGTCAAATACAATATCAATAAAATGGCTTATGAATTCAACATTTGTTCCTCTTACTGCTGATAATAACAAATTCTGCTGATGTTTAGAAATATATTGTTGAGTTTCATGCTTGCAATACTCAAGCAGGAAGTTAATGTAGGGCACACTCTGATTACGTATGAGACTGTATAAAGCGCCACTGAGGTGAAAATTTACACCATGTCGCAGTAAAAGTTTAGCACAGTCAGTGTGGCCATTAACAAGGGCCAGGTCAATTGGTGAGTAATAGAACATTTCGTCATGAACATTGGCTCCATATTTTAACATTACTTCAATCATGTCATAATGACCACTTTCTGCTGCAATAGTTAACGGGTGATACCTATATGTCCCATTTGTCTTGTTCAGATCAGCACCATGCTGGCAGAGCAACTCAACCATAGGATAACTGCCAGCTCTAGCTGCCACAGACAAAGGCGAAACTGATGGCCCACCATTCACATCCGCTCCTAATTCCAAGAGTCGTTTGACCATTGAAATATGATCTTTAGTAATCGGACTAGCTTCACACAAAAAACGTTTGTTGTAGACATTACTGACCATCCTGATCTTAACTTGCTCCTCTAAATCTACACAGTCTAAAAATATATCAAGAAATTTCACATTACAAGTTTGAACGGCAATGTGTAGGGGTGTTTCTTCACTTGTATAAAAAGTATATTTATTTGCTCTCCTCCATACAGCATCAGAAAGTTCCCTACTCAACAGTTGCATCAACTGGGGTGCATTCATGCCTGTGTCGAGTTCTATGTTTTCAGTAGCATGCCTTCCTTCTTGTGTCGGATACTCTTCTGCTGACTGGATCCTGTCTGCTGCAGCAAGTCTTGACATCTTCTGTTCTGATATTTTCTAATCTGAAATGTAAGTACAAAATCTAGTGTGTTACTATGATTAAATTTATTAAATATTATTCTAAATATTATTAAAATGGTTGCACAAAAAGTATTATATTACCTGTTTTCTTACCAAAAATTTGCATGCGCACAATTGCAGTCACCAGCAGAGATAGTGCCATTGTAATAGTTCACAAAAATGACAGTTGCTATCAAGGACCTGCCTAATAATGAATTCTTGGTCATGGAGAAATAAAGAATAATTCATAATGTATATTCAATAGCAAAATCGTGTGAAGCTAAGTGGGAAGTTCAGACAGAGTTGTGGTTTCAGGGAGTGGAGAGACCAAGTTGCATGAATGGCCATGTTTGGCATTTCCTGCATTGTCTTGATGCCAATGTGAAGCATTTTTGTCCTGGATCTTTGCAGGTGATGAAAACTAAGAGCACCATAAAAGTGAAGGAAGATTGTCAGGTGAAAGCATCTCTAAATTAAGAATCCAGTTATGTTTTTTTTTTTGGGGTCCATGTTATACTGAGGTAGAGAAGGATATTATCAAGAAATTGGTTGATCTTATTAGTGAGATGACTGCTTTTATGTGCAGTGTTTTTCAGCTCTCTGTGACAGACAAGAAGCCACATTGAAATAGCACTTATAAATAAAGACCTGTTAAAATCCATACTTATAGATTTGTCAAAGTGATAGGGGCTTTAGATGTGAAGATCACAATACAGTTAATCTAATGAGTAATATGCCAATTTTATACTGATAATCATGAGTAGAGTTAGAAATAGGATGAAATTAGAAACCAGTGATGAACAATGTAGATCTGAAGAGGGAAAGGGCACAAATAATGTCATATAAATTCTCAGGACAATATTATAATGATCTATAAAGTAAACATAGATCTGTACTTTTGCTTCATGGACCTCATAAAGGCAATTTATAGTTTTTATTTGTGATTTCTTGGCAAGTTTACATTGAGTAATTTCCATTGCTTCCTGGATGACCGGCACTCATCCCATTGTATACAAACTATTGTAAGGTGGTCTGCTGCCAAATCATCCACAGCAATGTTTCAAACGTATTATGTGGGATTAAATATTATCCATAATCCCTCCGCCACAAAGCCGGCAGTTAAAATGTGAGGAACTAAAACTTCTAGAACAGTTAAATACTGGTGGCAATTTGAGAAAACAATGTGGCATTACTGGCAGCAAACAGCAGCTGTAAGAACAACATAACAACCAGTTTCCTCAGGAACACTTGAGTATATAAAGAAAGGTGATGTGTACTGTCCCACGATTTGTTTTCATTTAAGTGAGCATATAATGAGATCAGAGCTGCAGTAGTATAGTTGTACTCCTGCCTGCCAGCCCAGAGCTCATGGGTTCAAATTCCCATCAAGGTGGAAATGTAAATTAATCTGGGCTCCAGAGTCAATGTAGCCTAAAATGAGTACTAGAAAGTCTTAGGATATAAAGGCAGCATTCGTGATATTGACCTCCATCACCTCTCAAGTGCAGTCTGGTCTATAAAAATGATGTGGCTAGCCTGTGAATAAAGGATCCTTACATATTTTACTGATATAATGAGACGTGTAGAAAAATAGGTCACAGATTGACCGCACTTTAGAGATATATGTCTTTCATTTGCAGTGTTTTTCAGGACCGAAAAGGTGTCACAATGAATGACATACAAGATGTTAAAATGTGACAGACAAGATGTCACAGTCAAATAACAATTGTGTGTGCTTTTCTGATGACCTATTAAAATCAATTGAACAGCCAAAATGAACAATCTGAACATTTTGAGGGAGACTAAGTCACAAAGACAACTTATCACAAACAGAAAGCAGTAGTCATTTTTTTTTGGCCACGTTATGAGAAGACAAAAACTAGAACATGTGACAACTGGAAAGATTTGTGGACAGAGAGATAGAGGAAGACAACATGAGAAAATTCTTGAATCTTGTGTCATGGCACGTACGGGAATTAACACATGAACTGATCCATGCTGTGTCGGAGATCACAATTTGTGGAGAGGCATGATCGCCCATGCCAGCCAGCAAGGCACTAGATGATTTAAAGCTTTGCCAAAGTAACCATCTACTTTAGATGTGAAGATCATTGCAAAGTAGGTCTTCGGAATCATGTGCCAAAGCTGTTACTGAGAATCATCATGGGAAGAATGAGAAATAAGATGGACCAGAAATTGGTGATGAACACTGTCGTCTGTCAAGGCAGTCAGGTGCCAGTGTGTGGGAAAGCAGAACTCATACGCCTGGGAAGTCAGTCTGCCAAAGGGAGGAGGAATCCAGAAAAGAAACTTGAATTGTCAAAAGATGTTGGCCTTAGTAGCACGGAGCTAGAAAATGAACAGATAATACCATTCTGCTTGTGAACCACACTAGAATAAACACATAACAAATGATTGCAGAAGAAGAATGAATAGGAAATTATGGGAAAGAGCAATAGAAGTAAAAATAGATCCATATTTATGCTACATAGACCATATACAGACATTTCAAAGATAACACATGATGAAATATAGAGCAATTTAATACTGATAGCAAAGACTTCACAATGCATACTGTGGTATGATTGGCAGCAGCTGTACAAACTGACAACCAGTTAGGATTATTTCAGTGAAAGGTGTACTTTCCTCATTTGTTTTCATTATATCGTGGGCATGTAATGAAATGGGAATCATGGTAGCACAGTGGCTAACTCACTTGCCTGATGGCCATGGATTTTAATTCATTTTGGGGTGCATTTGCAAAATAGACCTGTGCTCCAAGGTCGACTCAGCCTAAAATGTGTGCCAAGAAGTAAAGGTAGCAGGTTTTTAAGAAGTGAAGGTATGGTACTGACCACATCACCCCTTGAATTTCAATTAGTCCACAAAAATATGGCTAGCACTATATGTACAATACTCCTCAAGATTTTAATCAATTTTTATAAAGGGCCAGGGCAAGAAGACTTTACTTACTTTATATATTAAGATCTGTAGAAACAATATGCCATAGATTTATCTTACCTAATGAGATATTTTTTGCTTTCATCTGTAGTGCATCTTGTCTCCAAGACAGACAAGGTGTCACAGTGAGAAAGACATGATTTCAATGTGAGACAGACAAGATGTCACAGTGAGAAAGACAATTTCAAGATGAGACAAGGTGAGATGTCACATTTATAACATTGGGTACATTTCAAATGTACCTAGTAAAATGCATATTTATAGTTTTGCCTGAGAAACCAGATGTTTACATGTGAAGATCATTGCACAATATTATTGTTAATGAGAATCACGAGCTTCAGAAGTGTTAGAAACAGGCTGAGACCAGAAATTAGTGCTGAACAATGCAGTTTTGTAGCACGAAGGGGTCCTAGCAATTAAAGTGAAAACAAACTCTACCTACACTTCATTGATCAGATAAGTGTATTTCACAGTTAAAACAGATAGTTTTTTTTTTCTCGCTTAAACGTAACCTTCCCAAGAAATCACAGCCAAAAAATGTTGGTGCTGACTGCGACATCCTGTAAGGATATACAACCAGCTAACTTGGAAGCCTAAATATTTGTAATAAATATGCCTCTGAGGTTTGAGCATGTGACCACCGAGGCAATAGGGAAATGTGCTAGCCATTGTGATTCTTCAATTGTGGCCTCCATTTAGTTATTCATTGTCCATGTTTCTACACCATACAATAATGATCAGTCTTCATCGCATGTCTGACCTGAAGTAGAGAGCCATCATGATTCTAGTTGTTGCTTATATTATTATTTATTGTCCAATGATTTAAGCTTTCTGCATACATCTTTCTATCTCTCTAACCTAATATTTACCCACATTTCTCCATTCTACCTCTTGTTCTTTTTTTTGTGCATTCATTCGCTTTGAACTGACCGGTGCTGGGTCAGCACATCTTATGTTTAAGAATGAGTGCTCTTATCCATTTTTGATCAATTATGTATGAACTAGAAGGATGCCATGTAAATTGCAGGAAGTGAGAACATCTTGATGTTGGGAGATTCAACAAGGAAGCATCACAGGAAGGTGGTTGCAAGCATAATATAATTAATTATATATTTATAGACATGATAATTTGAATATATATATACCTACATACTTACATAATACAACGTCAAATATTATTTATATAGCCCTCATGTCTGTTTTCTTCAATCATTTTACTTAGTTGAAAATGTATGTCAAAGACAGGTAACTTATCACTACTTATCAGTATCGTCTTATGGATCACTCAGACACAGTGAGAATTAATGGCAATCCATTATGGCAACATGGTAGACATTGTAATACTAGTAATAGTAATATATTAGCTTTAAATTTCTTTTTAAAATAGAATATTACATCCCGGGAAGATTAACCCGGTCAATAAATTCCCCCAGAAGTCGGTCTAACGGCGCAAAAGCAGCTTTGCTGTAAACAGGCACAACACCATCACGTCCGGGAAAAAAACTCAGGATGAACGCAGAAGAAGAATATTATGTATATGTCAAGAGAATAATGTCCCCTGCCAAGTGGCATAGGCGTCTGTGCATTCCCACAGACCTTACCTCTATCTATCCTATACTGTATATAATTTTTGGTTCTCATATTCTTTGTTTTTATTTTGTTCTCTTTTGTCCATCAACTTCTAAATGCATTCTTCTTCTGTAATATTTATATGTATTTGCCTTGTTATCTTAACCATGGTAATCCTAACTGATATACATCAATAACCATCACTGGATTTGGCTGTTGCTCTGTCAAAATGTAGACCCAATTCATTGTTTTTTGATTATCTTTTCCTTAATATATTTTTATTTTCCTAAACCTTTTCCTATCTCATCTCATTCCTGTGATCTTTTCCATAACAGCTTATTGATAAAAACAAAGATTAGCTGCATTTCCTTTACAGGATGTTGCAGTCAAACCCAGCATGATTTTTGTGCTGTATCAATGTGATTTCTTGGCAAGTTTATGTTAAGTAGTTTGCCATTAATGAAAACTAGCACAAGGCGATCTGTTTCCTAATCGCCCACGGCTGTTTTTCGAATGCAGTATGCGGGATTACAAATTGCGTTTGTAAGCCCTTCACCAAACTGCTGGCTTCTCATTCATAGATATTAATTTTCACCTTTTTCATTTCCTTTTACATTGTTTTTCCTATTTTCATTAATGACTATTAATGTTCTTATGTTCTATGTGCCTATATAAAAATAGGTTAATTCTTGTTTTTGTCATCAACAGTATTCCGATGACAGCCTGGTGACACTTGTGGGTCGTGTGACAGTCCATATGGGACGAAGCTGTCCTAGGAAATCCATTCACTGACTTCGAAATGAGAGTCTACATGATTTCATGAAAAAAAAATCATGTGGTTTCTCTTGGGCTACCACACCCACATTGGGGGACTTTAAGACAGAATACATGATTGATAGAATTCTACTCTACGTTCTGCTGTTATAATTGTTTCTTTCATGGTTTTACACTACATGACTGAAACTGTTGAAGAGTTTTACCCAGCGATCCTTGTCGGTACTGAAAGAATGAACGGCATCCAATCTATCACCACAGCCACACATTAGATCATATTTTAATATTTAATAATATATTAGTACTAGTAAACTCTGTAGCGGAGGAGTTACAGACACAGTTCGTAATCCCGAATACCCGCGTTCAAAAGACAGTTGTGTTGGTCCAGCCCGTCGTTCAGAAATCAATGGCAAACTACTGAACGTAAACTTACCCAGAAATAACAAACAGCCAAAATATGCTGGGGTTGACTGCTACGTCCATAAAGGAAATGCAAGTTTTTTTATTGTTAAACTAGTAACAAATAAACGACTTCCAATCTATCACGGCCACATGGCAGATCATATTGCAATATTTAATAATAGATTGGCACTTAACACGAATAGGTCGTTGAATTGTGTCCTCACCTAAACTCAATTGAACCGAACAGTATTTTTTAAATTCTGTTGTTATTTGACTTGATTAAAATGTCTGTTAAAGACACCTTTACCTGTTGATTAGCCCCAGACTCGCAAGCTTGCCGTGTTGATATACTTTAGACTCAGAAACGTGATTTATGAGAAACGTGGTTTATGATAAAAATATAATAATAAACTTTAGTATAAAGAATCACAATACCATGGATGGGCAGAAAAACGAGGCTGCCGTTGAAATGAAATCTTAAATGAGACAGCAAGATATTTGGGACATTAACATGTGGGTAAATAAATTGAAGGTAAAGATATAAATATGCAGATGTCTCGGCCAGATGGACAAGATCACATACACCCAGTGGTGATCATGTCATGTGGTGAATTATGACCGCCCACGTTTATCGGCTTGGCACATGGTGATGATTTGTTTATTATGGTTACTGACGCTAGCATGTTTCCGTTGAAATTGATATACAGGCTTCATTAGCGTATAGTTGGAATTTATTTTTCAAGTTTCTGTGGTCTCATAAATAATTTATACAAAAACATGACCGAAATATATCTTATTATTATTATTATTATTGAGTACATGTATAATATACATAAAATATATTAATAATAATATATATAATTAATTAATATCACCTCTTAAATAAAATATCAAGCATTTTAATTCATAACTTTAATTAATTAACGATTACTAGTTGAGAAGCTTGATATTGTTCAATATTTTAACCATGTAGGATAAATAGTGAAATACATACATACCTAGAACTATCCAAAGACTCCTTATGAAAATGTAAATAAGAGTAGTGAAATCAAACCAAAACAGAGATTCACGTGGTTTTGTTTACACCTGGGCATGCTACGACGTACTCGGTGGACTACTTCGATTAAGATATTTCGATACTGCAGTGGCGATACCAGATTACACTTTGGTTTTAAAGCCAAACATAAATTAAAAAGAAGCCAAGTAAATTTAAGCGTGATTTTGTTTTTCTTTCTTTGTTAATACTCATATTTGCCTAAACAAATTAAGTTTCTAAAATAATAACTCATCAATATAGACATTTAAGACTTTAGATGACAAAATATAACATTGTTAAAAAAAAAAAAAGATCTAAAATGTTAAATATGACCTTAAAAGATGTGTTTTTTTTTTTTTTAAACTCCTTTTCTTATTGTAACTGACAACTTCTTATCCGTGAGTACGTTTTTTCATCTTAAACAATCGTATTTTTACTTTGACGATTCTTGTTCTAATCTCTACAAGCCAATTTCCATCGCTCGCTTTGAACTCAAACGTAGCCCATACACGTGCTACTATTTATAGTGTACTGGACTTATTTAGACATAGGTATTTCATGGAATCAAAAATAGATGGGTATACAAATGAACAGGTATTTTGTGGAATCAAAACTATGTGTGTATACAGACCAGTAGGTATTTCATGGAATCATGGTAAAATCATAATAGAAAAAGATTAGATTTTACATGCGTGGTCAGATTATGTGAAAGACCTTCATGATGATACAGGAGATGAACAATATGATCATCGGAATAATAATGAAGGACCATCAATTTTGAAGATGGAAGTTCAGAATGCTCTTAACCATATGAAAACTGGCAAGACCCTAGGTACAGCTATAATATCACAATATATATGATTAATGCCTTAGAAGAATATGGAATAGACCAAATCACCAGACTGCTGAACGCTGATAATGTCGATATACCTGAATTATGTAATTCTATATCTATTGCAAACCCGAAGAAATCAGGAGCCTTGGAATGTGATCAACATCGAACAATTAGTATAATGAGCCGCATCACGAAGATAGTGCTTAGAATTATCATGCAAAGAGTTAGAAAGAAAATGAAACCTGAAATAGGAGGAGAATAATGTGTGTTTGTAGAAGGCAGAGGTACAGTAACTGACGTGTATATGCTGAGAATAGTAATTGAACGATATAGGAGTAAACAAAGATCTATGTTTGGTTTATTGACTACACAAAGGATTTCGATAAAGTGAGACATGTCGACATGATAAGGATGCTTGAAGATCTACAAATTGATGGAAAAGACTTTAGACTTATAAAAAACATATATCTTCTTCTTCTTCTTTGCGTTCATCCGGAGTGTTTTTTCAGATGTGATTGCGTTGAATTATTATGCACCCGTGGGCCGAATCCCTTGGGCCAACTCATCCGACTTCTGCGTGAATTTTTGACCTGGTTAGCACTCCTGGGAGACTCTCACTTTTGTGGTACCGTCCACATTGGAACAGTCGTAAACTTCACGGCCATCCCTCAAAGGAAGGCAGGGACATTCCATGGCATTTTCCTCCATCCAGGGTGGCTTCCATAATTGCAGAGCCGACACATAGCGCCCTGGTGCTGGGCTCACCGAGGGAATCGCCACGTCCTGCTAATGGCTGCTTTAATTCCTCACTTCAATATATCGGGTATTTCGTTTTCCCCGGGCCGTTTCCGCACAAACCAGACATGTCTGCAGGCGGTATCCACTCAGCGAGTTTTCGATTCGGACATGTGCTTGTCGTTGTGCCCGTCAGAGCTGTTCCAGGCACGACGGAAATTCGGAAAACTACTTAGTCGGAGCTGTTCCGAACAAGAGAGGCATTCGGAAATTAGGTAGTCAGAGTTGTTCCTAGCACGAGAGACATTCGGACGAGACATTTCACTCAGACGTAAATGCGTAGTGCCAATTTTTATTTTGCCACCTGTAGGACGCCACTTCCAACTTCGGCGGGCATTTTTAACGAGGTTTGCCTTCCTCGGGTTTCGAGGCACGTTAGACTTATTGTTGTGATGTCGCCCACATCTCAGCTGGTCAAGATAGAACGGTCAAAGGCATCACGGTCAACCCTCAAGGGGAAGGCAGGGGCAGACCATGGGCGTTCCCTGCTATCCAAGGAGGCTTCCATTATTGCAGAGCCGGCACATACTGCTCTGAAACTGGGCTCACCCTAGGTATTGCCACGTCCTGCTCATGGCTGCTTTGATTCCTCACTTCCATGTATTGGGCATTTCGCTTGCCACTGGTTGCTCAACCACAAGCCAGGAACGGACAGTCTGTGGACGACATCCACTAGGTAAGCATTCACTTCGGACCACGCAATGGATTCGCTAGCCAAGCGTTCCATTTTGTGTTATAGAGACGTTTTCCTACCTTTGACTACACTCTGTGTGAGCATAGATACAGCAATTTTTCGTAATCATTTCGTGCGACTGGGGCGCTTTTCCACCTTTAGTACTCGCTCACGAGGTAGACTACATGTGCTTCCGGCTCAGCACCTTACCTCCGTGCATCAGTGAGCGAAAAACGGCCAAGCCCTCCCATCCGGGGATCCATCATATCCCCCAGCTGAGAACCTTCGAAACAAGTATCTGAACTAAGCATGTAGTGTGCTCAGCATCTCACCTCCATTTTTCGGTAGGTTTTATCGGCCCGGTTCTCAGGTCCGAGCATTACTGGCTTAGAGGCGTTCAGCCTTATCCCTCAGCTGAGTGCCTTAGTGCTTGTGTCCGGACCAAGAACTTCTGCCTTCCTGCGCCTGATTTAAAGTTTTGACTGCTATCCTCAGTTTACCTGCAGAGCAGCAGGTTGTGTCTCTCTTAGTCTGGCCCCTATCCCATAAGCTGTCCGATATGCAGTTGTTCATCCATCGATATAGCACTTAGGGTCAATGGGGCGCGCACGCCCTCCTCCCCCCCCCCCCTCCGCGACAAGGTGGAGACACATGGGGGGGGGGGAACATAAATTGGAAACAACAACTGCCATCAGAATTGATCATGATGTAGGTCAATATCAGCTTATTAAGAGAGGTGTGAGACAGGAATGTGTAATGTCTCCAAATCATTTTTCCCTGTACAGTGAACATATTTTCAGAAATATAGAAGATATGAAAGGAAACAACACTGGGGGACGATACACCAATAACGTTAGATATGCAGATGATACAGTCTTGATTGCAGACAATGAACAGGACCTACAACATTTAGTAGATGCGGTTGTTGCACACAGTGAACAGATAGCAAGAATTGAATAGTAAAAAGACACAGATTATGGTCGTCACTGGGAAGAAGGAAATACCACAATGTAATATATACGAGTGAATGGGCAAATTCAAGCAAGTAAATCGGTACAGTTATCTCGGAACAGTCATAACATCTGATGGGAGACGTCTTGAAGAGATTAGAGAAAGAATTGCCATTGCGGAGGTATCCAGTTGCAAAATGAAAAACATACTGATCAATAAAAAGATATCAATTGAAACGAGAAAAAGAGTGTTGAAGTGCTACATAGAACCTATACTTTTGTATGGATGTGAAGCATGGACAATGAGAAGACAAGCTGAAAAACATATGATGGCTGTGGAAATGTGGTTTCTGAGGAAAATGCAGAGAATACCATGGACAGACAGGAAAACCAATGAACAAGTCCTTCAAGAAACAAATGAAGATCGTAAACTGATTAGAGACATTAGACGTATACAGTCAAAATGTGTTGGGCATGTTATGAGAAGAAATAAATTGGAGAACTTGGTGACAACTGGCAAGATCGAAGGGAAAAGACCACGGGGAAGACCGAGAAGTAAATACCTGGATAATTTGGCCACGTGGTATGTTCGAGACAGGAACACGGAGATGATCCACGACTCTGGCGATCGAGTGAGATGGCAAAACATGACCGCCCACGCTTATCAACATGGCACAGGATGGGTGGGTGGATAGAATCAAAACCTGGTGGGTAACGGATGGGTATTTCATGGAATCAGAACTATATGATATATGGACGTATATGTATTTCGTGGAGTAAAACAGGTTCGACGGAGGTTGTGAATTAAAGGGGAGCTGATGAAAGAAATAGAACTGAGACGTAAAAATCTGCAGCTCCAATAAAACACTTTTATAAAGTAAACGATGCTTTTCGAAGTTCTGAGAAAAATGATGCGTTTCCAAATATGTCACACCGGCCGCCTTCACGTTCCAAAACATTTCCTGATACCGAGTTTAGGCTGAAAGTCCCCGTCTCTGTGGAGGTTGATACATTTAACCATCTTGTCAACCGGCAAGGGTTCAAACCACTGCGTACCGCGACTCATGTACTTCACTTTATTTCTTCGATTTTGTTCGTTAGAAATGTATTGTCTGTATCTGCAATGTTGTCTCTTGAATAAACCTCGCTGTCCTTTTTAGTTCACTCAGTTGTCAATAAGGTTTATCACCCATTATTGCCGTCCTGTCCTTTTAGACTAAGACTAGTGTTCTACTAGTGGAGTCAACCAAACACAAACCGGTGGAAAGCAAAGGGAAACAACTGCTGTATTTTCCCACGATAATCATCCATCGAAATAAAATTAGTCGACGGATCAACATCACGGCACACGGGTGTAACAAATAAGTGTTCCGTTCTACTCCTTACTCAGGCTGAGTCCGGAGAATCTCAGCTCGGTGCACGAACTCCGTAGCACCGGTAAGGATCTTAAAATACTCTGGGTAGATGTTTAACTGGAAATTTTGCCCGGGCAGCGCCGTTAGTCTACTATTTTTCGATTCCCAACTGCCAAGATAATTTTTACGTGCGCAACAGTATACACGGGCGTCCGATCTCACTACCCAAAGACCAGGGGAAATTTTTGTTACTAGAAGTCAACGTGAAAATATTTCCGGCCCTCACCGGGGCTTGAACTCGGGACCCCCACCACTCGAGGCGGACACCATACCTCGAGAGCACTGAGCCCCATCGAAATACAATTGATCTACATAGTATGATCTATCATATCGAATGCTTTTTTAAAGTCTATAACCATCGTTCCACGTAGAGTATTGTCGTTAATATTTTGATGCCAGTTTTCTATCATGTTTGTTAGGGCCGTATGGCAGGAATATTTTTGCCGAAATCCTGACTGACTGTCAGCTATTAGTTTGTGGCGAGCTAAGTGCTCTAGTGTTGTTTTGTGGATGTGCTTTTCTAGCGGTTTGGATAAAGAGGATAATATGGAAATATAATGGCCTATAATTACTCATGATACAATCGTCTAATGGACCAACTTTTAAATGAGGATACACTTTAGCGATTTTAAAGGCTGATGGGAAGTGACCTTTGGTGAGACATTGATTGTATATAAAAGTTAGTGACTCGCAGATCGCTGGTGCAGCATACCGAAGGATCCGATTACTGATTCCATCTAGTCCTGATGAGTTATTGTTTTTTAGGCTACTGAGATGAGTAAATACTTCAGTGGTCGTCATTAGCGGTATGTTTGTGGGAATTTCTCCATAGTATTTGCTCTCACAAAATGATGATAATAAAGATATGTCATGAGGCACATCTGGTATTGTGGCCTTCAGTGGTTTATGTCAGACTGAAAGAAACTACTGAATTGATCACATGTAACCTGATTTGATGGTAACGATTGTGATGATTTGTGTTTGTTTGTCAAGGTATTAATTGCTTTCCATATATCTTTAGTGTTGGTTTTATCTATTATTAAGTTCTTAAAATAGTTTTTCTTTTCCTTTCGAATAACATATTGAACTTTGTTTCTCAGACTACGGTACATAATTAGATCTCTATTTTTATGTGCCCTGTCCCGGTATCTCATAAGTTCAACTACTTCCTGTGTGATCCACGGGGGCTTAGTGTGATGTTTAACACGAACTTCCTTAAATGGAACATGCTTATCAAATACGCTTAGAAAGGTCTTCAGCCAGTGGTCCAGAGCATCATCTGGGTCAGGAAGCTGGTAAACATAGTCCAGAGATGAGTTGAGCAAGTCTTGTAAGAAGGCATCTTGATTGAAGTTTTTGTAATTTCTATATTTTATACTTATATGTTTGTGTTTGGGAGTTTTGGTACCTCTTTTCGACCACGTGCAACATACTGGGTAGTGATAGCTCATTGCATTAATAGATACAGTACATTCTGTGATGTTGTCAGCACACGTAGTATAGATATGATCTATAAGTGTTGCAGATGAATTTGTTATTCTAGTGGCTTATTTGACTAACTGTTGGAAGTTATATGACTCTATTATGTTTTCCTATGTTTTGTTTGATTTGTTAGTGTCTATGTTGAAGTCGCCTAGCAGTATTATTTCTCTAGCATTACTAAAGACTACATCCATCATAGTGGTGAATTTTTCATACCAGATATTTTCTGCACTGGGGTTTCGATAAAGATAGCCAACTACTAAGGGTATGCGATTTTGAAGCTTAACCTCAAGCCATACACACTCAATCTCACAGGTTTCAAAATCTAGCATACGGTGGGCGTTAAGCGAGTTAGAAATATAAACTGCAATGCCCGTCTCTTGTTTCTGATGGGGATCTCTTCTAATGGTTTTAAAGCCTCTGATAGCGATGTCATCATCTGAGATGTTGCTATTTAATCGACTTTCGCTAACGCCGAACATGTGAAAATTTTGATTAACTATAAGTGATAGTTCAGACAGCTTCCCTAATAGATGGCAGATATTTAAATGCCCGATTCTGAGCCAATTATTACTGAGCCAGTGTTCGTACTTATTAGACAATTTAACAATGCGTTATCATGAATATTATAAAGCACAATATGAATACAAATTACGTCCTTTATAATAAATACACACTCTAAAGTACAGAGAAACAGTAATATCGCTATCAATATAAATACACACACACACACACACACACACACACACAATAGTATAAAGATAAGTAAGGATGATCAGTGAAGACCCCCTCACTCAGAGTATAAACGCGATAAAAAGTATTATAAAAGATATCTAAGTGTGAATCTCTGTGACTTCAATACGAGTCAATGTTTACAGCCACGTACAATCTAATACGTTGCTATATAAATCAATAACCAAGTATGCGCATAAACTTTCTAGGAGAGGCTCTTTCGTGTACCGAAATCCGGTGTTGCTTTGTGCTGAATTGCTAGTAAATACCAGGCTGTGTTGGTCCCTTGGTACAGCGACATCATAAATGCCTGCCGAAGTGAAGCTGGGCTAAACCGTGTGAGGTATAACAACTCTGGGTTACAATGGAATATATACTGTTGATTTCTCACGGGTGTGTAACGACTTCCAACTACAGGCTCTTATTCGTGGCTAACAGGAGGCTGTGGTGGCACGTTGTTGTTACTACTGGATTGATCCTTGCTGTGGAGAAGAGGGAACGTATCTTTATAATTATCACCATCCTGTGTGAAAGAGGGCGTATTGTACGGATTTGGTGTTGTGGAAATGTTCCGTCTGGCTTGGATATCAGGTGCCGTGGTTATGAGTGGTCTGCTCTCTTCTGGCCTATTGGTACTTGATGTGGCGGCAGTATGTCGTCTGGCTTGAGTTTGAGGTGGTGTAGCTAAAAGTGTCCTACACGATCCAGTATTGGATGTAGGTTGTGATCGTTCAGGGTATTTAATATTTTTTGCGAGCAAGCTGGTGCCCAATGTAGACAAATGTACTTGATCCTTATAAAGTCGCTAGATAGATAGATAGATAGATAGATAGATAGATAGATAGATAGATAGATAGATAGATAGATAGATAGATAGATAGATAGATAGATAGATAGATAGATAGATAGATAGATAGATAGATAGATAGATAGATAGATAGATAGATAGATAGATAGATAGATAGATAGATAGATAGATAGATAGATAGATAGATAGATAGATAGATAGATAGATAGATAGATAGATAGATAGATAGATAGATAGATAGATAGATAGATAGATAGATAGATAGATAGATAGATAGATAGATAGATAGATAGATAGATAGATAGATAGATAGATAGATAGATAGATAGATAGATAGATAGATAGATAGATAGATAGATAGATAGATAGATAGATAGATAGATAGATAGATAGATAGATAGATTGTCAGCAACCCACTTGCTACAGGCATACACGGATTCTCTTCTTTTGCACTAAACGAAGTGACAACTCGTCTCATTTGCAAAAGGATACATGTTTATTCGGAGCAGATTATACAAAGGCTCCCCGAGCGGAATACCACAACGGTATTAAACATCTTATGATGTGATGATGATAAGATGGGATGAGAGGATGATATAACTATTCTAATTACTGAAGCTAAGCTAGATTATTATACTATTATACTGTCCTTATAACTACAAAGACTTCCTAGCGAAATACACGTCTGATCCCTACGCCGTCTCGGTCTAGTCTAAGCTCGCTGAGCGTGGCGTGTTCAGCCACTAGCAATTCGGCTCAGCGTGCATGGTTGGGTTTACGTGCTGGGCCCTGGTCTGTGTTGAGCACAGTTACCTATTCCTCGCCTCGTGAGCTAGGTTTCCCCGGTGCTTGGGTAACACCAGCTCAGTTGCACTGGTTGCCCTTCTTGTTGACACAAGTGTATCCCATTATAGCTATTTATAGCGTTGGTGTCTCTCCTGTCTGGTCTCCTGTCCTATTACGTCCCCTGTCCCCTAATAAGCTCTGTTTTAGCTTAGAGCTTACTCTCAAGTCTTTGACAGGCTCTCGTTCCCCCTCTGTTGTGTTACAAACTTTTAAGTTGTGGGGGTAACACAAGTAATGTTACAAAAAATTGGCTGTCTAATTTTGTCGAAGACTTGATGAGTTTTCTACCTTTCTTATGGGGATAGGACAAGATCTCTCATTTCCTTTGTCACACTCTTGTATTTCTCCACTTGGCTAATTGAGTAGCTCAATCCACTAGTACAGTTAGCTTTAAACTGTCATTATATTTACGAGAATTGTAGATCCGGAACCATGCCATATGGCCTGTCCTCCGATTGTTCAAAATTAACAACCCCAACAACTTGCCTCTATCAAGAGTGCAAAACATGGACAATAAATGTTCATGCTCTCATATAATAATTGCCCCAACTCGTATGCGTGTTCTATGTGCAACTCTTCACCTTTTTGCTTCCGCTTGTGAAAGAATCTTTAAGTGTTACATTCAGGTATTTTTTAGAGATACTATTGTGTCCCTTGTTGAAATAGTTATCGTTCTTTGAATGTAATGGTGTATGTATGATTATATGTTTGTTTTTCTGGTTGGTTGTGTGTTCTCTAATAAACTACAATGTACTTAACTAACTGACATGTGTATGCGTTACTACTTTACGTGTGTGTATTATTTCGAGCGCCGTAAAGCGGTTTACTGTAGTCACAACTGAGTGTGTTATGCTAATTTATGTCTACAGTGCCATTTTAAGATGCTCAAAATACTTTCCCTATGTTTAACACTAAAGTATGGCAGTTACACACTTAATAAAAATAGACAACACACTGGTTACACAGATTGACACAGACAAGTCAAAATAAGTCGTTTTAAGCGGTGAAAAAAAAAATTACGCTACATCTCTCTCACTCTCCTAATTTAATTTATCTCTCTCTATCATTCACGCATCTTTCGTTCTCCTTTCTCTATCATTCACGCATCTTTCGTTCAACTTTCATTCAAAATTGGTTTTAAAATATTGGGTCGTCATTACAATCTGGTTCAAAAATAATGCATGGATGAACCAAAATTATATACATTAAATGTTCTGGCTGAATTTATAAGCGTATTCGAGCCAAATGACTGTGCCGTCTTTATGCACTAATCAATTCTATACACAAATATGCATGATTGAAGCGGATTAGTTGATCCAATCCTATTGTAAACACTGTTCTAACTAAACTATTGTGAGTTGATGCACTGCTCTAAATTTCTCTAAGGGAAATAATCTAACTAATTACTTTAATTTAAGCAAAATGGGTTATTTACCTTAAAGTGTTTTAATGACTATAATGATCTAAATTATTAAATGATGGTGTTAATTTGTAAGTGATGTTTTAACTAACTTATCTAACTAAATGAGTTTAAATGGTGATAATTTACAGTACTACGATATGGATGTTAACTTAACTGGGTTCTTAATTTACTATAGGTAAATTATAAGTCAGAAATATCCTAAATAAGGCTATATGGTCAATCTAAATCCATAATTCTAATATTTCCACAAAATATGAAGTTACACGCAACTGTTTATAAAAACATATTATATACATATCACAAATCAATATTAACTAACTACACTAACTAATTTACATCCAGGAGTGATGTTCGAGCTGTGTTCTCTGTAGAATGTCCTCGAAAACAACGTTCAGGTAGACAAAGTCTGATTTATGCTCATGTCCTGGTTAATGTTCATACTAAAGGTATGCAACTGGTTGGTGTAGGTTCAACTCTCAAATTTCGATCCACTCAAGGGTTATATAAGTGGTAGTGGTGTAGACAGTTCACAACTGCGTCTGTTAATTCCACTAATGCTGACAAAGTTTATATTACATAACTGTGAGCGAATGGCGATGATAACGCACTTCAGTGTTCACAATCACCACATAGGGCACTAAGCAATTACAGTGTCAATGTTTCTGGTGATGTACTGTCGCTCTCTTCTCCTATTTCAGGTATTTCAATACGAGAAGGTCTACTTAATGTATCAGCTAAAGAGTTTAAACTGCTCTTCAAATGTTTAATAGTAAAGGCATAATTTTGCAAAATCAAGGACCATCTGTAAATTCTGTTGTTTCTATGAACCCCTGTTTGCATTACCGTAAGAGGCGTATTATTGGTTTCGATAACAAACTCTGTACCCGCCAGGAATCGATGAAGTTTTCTGATACAATATATCACGCTTAACGCTTCCAATTCAGATGTTGAGTATCTTGCCTCAGCCGGGCTGATCTTACGACTCACATAGATCATTGGGTGGAACTTGCCTTCGTAACACTGGCCTAGAACTCCCGATATGGAAATGGAACTTGCGTCTGTACGGAGGAAATACGTAAGATTGACGTTAGGCAAACGCAATATAGGTGGAACGCTAAATAAATGTTTCAATTTTGATAACGCACCAATTAACTTTGCATCCACCACATCAAGTTTTACAGATGCTTTTAATACATTGGAAAAAACACTGGTGATTTCAGCCAAATTTGGTATAAATTTGCTGTAATAATTGACCAGACCAAGTAAGCTACGGACCTGTTTCTTGGTCGTAGGTATAGTTAGATTTAGAATCTTGGTCACTATTTTATCATCAGTTCTTAGTTGGCCTCTGGTGATAGTATGGCCTAAAAAATCAATTTCTTCCATTCCCAACTCCACTTTGGTGGGTTTCACAGTAAGACCAAATAATCGCAATATATCAAAGACATGTCGCAGTTTGTCACGGGAAAACTGCAGTTTAGTGATTCCTTGATAACTTACATATAAAACTACAATGAAGGAGTAGGGTTAACAATCGTGTACGTCAGTCTGAGAGGAGGATAAATTAAAGATCATTGACCGACAGATAGAAAAATAGGATACAGGTGTTCGCAGAGGTCATTGCCAGACGATCTGATCGGACGGACACGGGGCAACGGGGAGAACGCGTTGTGGAAACACGAATGTAGACGGCGATCAACGGGTTCGGATGCTTTGAAGTATTAGCGTACGGGGAACTCAGGGAAACAGCGTAACAACGGAAAGAAACGAACAACTAACCACTACGTGATTTCACCGCTTTTTGATGTGCAGGATACGTCAAGAGACGAGGGTTGAGGTATGAACATCAAACAATAACGGAGGATTGGACACTCAATATAAATAGTAGCAACTGGGTTTTCTGGTTAGTGTGTGTTCCAAACTGGGCTGAATGATCTATGCATCCTGAGTGGGGAAAGAAATACACGTCCCTAATGGTTGAAAGAATATGGGATATTAGTGTTTTATTCGCTAGTGTATTTAAATTCCGGGATGATAAGTGAATATATAAGGTATTATAACCTTAGAGTAATAGTTTAAGCATAGGGAAATAGATGTGTGTACATAGCGTTTACCATTGCTTTCTATTAGTGAATAGTTTAGACTTTGGTGAATTCATATGTCTTATGTTGGTGTTTACTTCGGAAGCCTTGTCATTACGGCTGGAGAAGGACACTTGCATAAGTAGTATTAAGTGGCAGACGCATATCACTTGATATGTTATACATCTCACAGGTTCCAATTACCATCCGGATATATCAGAGAAGATAGACACATACGTCTTGTGTACAGGAAAAGCTTTGTTGATAAACTAAAGGCATTTCATTTGTGGGGAGAGCAAATACCTCAATAAACCAAGGAATAACATAGACAGGGTCAAATACGAAATAAAATATACCTTTAAAGGAACTTTGAAAAAGAAGAAAAGGATATCCAGATAACCAAAGTAACAATGAAAAAAGAAAGATAAGTTTGCAGAAAGCAAAGCCAAATAAAGCTACATACGTTTATACTGTAGACTCATAGTGAAGAAACAATAGACAAGTCGGAACATTACTAGTCGATAGAGACAATATGCAGGACTGTGGTGATGTGGTTTTTCCGGTGTTGGCTTATTAACTTCATGAAGCAGACTCTGGCGAAGTCATAGACTTACTGGAATATTATTACTTTACGGTGATCCAGTGGTGAACAGTTTTGTTTCGTTCAATAACGGATTTACCTATAGACTCAAGCATACGGAACATCCAGGGTGAGACCTGTCCTGTTTTATGTGATGTCCTGTGGTTTGGTAGATTGACTGGGCGAGAGGTGATACAGTGACTAGACATTCCGAGTTCATTCTTGCACCAACAATAGAATACACTACCAACTACACTTACACAGTCCATACATACACCAGACATAGTTTTTATTAATAAATATTTTATTATTGTTGAAGGAAACTGTTGTCGGAGTATGTGATGGAGGAATAATAGAGAGAGAGAGAGAAAGGAATAGATATATGGAAGGGAAGACAGAAGGGAGGAGTGTAGACAGAAGTCAGTCAAGAATCCCAAAGAAGAAGAAGTAATAAGGTGTGCTTGTTCATTCCACGTTCCTCCCGGGAAAACAAGTCACACAGTTTCAGTAGGTGTGTTGTCCAGTCTGCCGTATGAATGCAAATGTCATCAATATAAGTCGACGTATTGGTCACTCCGTGGAGAAGATCCCTAGTTAGTCGGACAAAAGTGGCTGGTGCATTACAAAGACCGAAAGGAAGAAAGCGCCACTCGTACAGTCCTAAAGGAGTAGAGAAAGCTGTTAAAGGAATAGAGTCTACTTTCATCGATACTTGCCAGTAACCTTTCGTGAGATCTAGTTTCGAAAAGATACGAGATGATGACATGTCGTCATTGTCAAGATCGTCAAGATCGTAAATTGATTAGAGAAATTAGACGTAGACAGTCAAAATTTTTTGGGCATGTTATGAGAAAAAATGGATTGGAGAATTTGGTGACAACTGGTAAGATCGAGGGGAACAGACCAAGGGGAAGACCTAGAAGCAAGTACCTGGATGGCTTTGCCTTGTGGCATCGTCGAGACAGAAACATGGAGCTGATCCACGACTCTGGTGATCGAGTGAGATGGCAGAATATGACCGCCCACGCTTACCGGCATGGCACATGATGGATGGATGGATGACATGTCAAGGATTAGGTCGTCACAAGATGGGATAGGCTCTGCGTCAATCTTGGTTACGTTGTTTAAGCGCCGATAGTCGACGCAGAGACGAATAGTCGAGTCCTTCTTTCTGAACAAGACTATAGGAAAAGAATATTCTGACTGAGATTTCTGAATTATTCCACTCGACTCAAGATTTAACAATTCCTTGTCGAGATTTTCCCGGTAACTCAATGGGATAAAATAAGGTCGACATTTGATAGGTGTGCTATCAGTCAGAATTATAGCGTGTTCTATTCTGTCAGTCTTACCTGGGATGTCAGAGAAAATGTTCTTGTACTCAGTTACTAATTCTAACAGTTGTTGTCGTTCGTCGTCTGTCAGTTTGGGTTCTATCCGTATGCTATCAATTGTCCCTGTCGTGTCGACTGTCGGGACTGGTAGTTCTATTCCGTCGTCATCAGTCTGATTCATTACTGTTGTTGTACTAGCTGTGTGGACTGTTTGCTGGCTAAGTGTGTTTGCGAAGTCGTCATGATCTGTCGCCATACCTAGTGTAGTTGTGTTGTGTACGTCTGTCGTCCGATTAACTGGTGTAGGTGCACTCTGTTCGTCTGTCGGTAGTTCTTGTCGTGAAAAATGGGGTTTCAGCATGTTGATATGAAATATCTTTAATTTTCTCTTTATCGATATTTCATAGTCGACATCCCATACTTGTCGTTCGACTTTGAATGGCCCTTGCCGTGATGTTAGTAACAAATTATGTTTATCTGGTAGTAACAATAGCACCTTTTGATTGCGTTCAAGCTGGAGGGTTTTGGTACCCTTGTTTGCATAATCGCTTGGTATACACTGGTTTTCCTTACTCGACACCTGGTTCAGATGTCCAGTAATGTCCACCGCTATACTTTCGCCTGGTCTAGAGACCACTCTTGACCGATGACCCTTGGCTACTACATTTTTACCCTTTCTTACTGAACGTTGACATATCGTACATGATTTACAGAACATTTTAATGTCGTTACATACTTTAGGCCAGTAACATTGTGCCAAAATTCTGGCTCTCGTTTTATTATAGGCTAAATGTCCAGCCAACGGTGACTCATGTGCAATGTGTAGCACATTTTGTCGGTGTTTTGCAGGTATCACCGTTTGCTGAATCTCATGGTTATTTGATGTATAATAACGCATGAGGATTCCGTTATGTACTTTAAAATACCACGATGCATTCTTAGTAACTTTCGCTCGCTCACCTAACAGTTTAAAATAAGGTGTGATAGTTTGATCGTTGCGTTGTGCTTCGATGAATTCTTGTCGAGTAGCACTGATACCTGCACCATTTGGTGTTAATAACTGTAACATTTCGTTTTGCAGGTCAGTGTAATGTGTTTCAGTATCTGACCGCGTTACAGCATTAGCCGTGTTTGTTTCTTTCCAGGCTAATATCTCTTCATTAGTACAATGTTTTAACGATGGTAAACATCCCAAAATCAATTCAGTACAGGGATTTTTCAGGATCGCGCACGTAAATGTGCCGGTAAGGAACGGGGTGTTTATGCGTACTTTTGCCAATGGATATTTCTCTATGGTGCCAGAGAAAGTGCGGCATTTTACAAACTCACCCGTATAATCTTCTGGCTTAACTAGGTCTCTTTTGACCCCAAGTAGAGTGCTCTCGCTATCCAGCAAACAATGGCATGGTTGTTCATTGACCAGTGCATCGTAGAACTGTAACTTGCCTCTGGAGGCTAACGCTGCATTGGCATCTTCGTTGGAACATGGTACCAAGTGCCCACATTTCAATTTGCCATCTGTATGAAACTGGTGACACGTGTCACACTTATTAAAGTCTAATATATCAGTTGCTGCACTCACACTCTCACACTCACTAGTTGGTAATACATTTTCAAGTTCAGAGTCAATCACACTATCATCGTCAGATGACGTATCGATAAGCAAGGCATTGGTTGCCTTCATTCGTTGCCTACCCAGACATTTAGAGCTATAATGGCCATAACTTGAACAAAAAAACATTTAACAGCATGTTTATAAGAGTTTCGCTTGTCTTGCTGCTTTTTAATCATCATTTCTAGATGAGCAGGATAAGAGGGGCTCTTATCACAAATGGAGTACTGCGGATGAAACAATTTGCAGTATCCACATTGTGGTGGCTTTTGATATGGTTTATTTTTATTTTGATAGTCTTTCTGCTTGTAAGGCCTGCTTGGTATGTTTTTGACAAACGCAGTGATCTCAGTGTCATGTACTGATGTTTTAAATACGTCCCTGTTGGCCGAAAAATAAGCAGAACCTCGTTTTTCGAGCTGTTCGATAGATTCATTGTCTGCCTGTTGCAGGAACTTGGCAAAGGAGGAAGGGACGGTGGATATGATCTTATCCATCACCATCAAGTCCTGTAATCTATCAAAGTTCTTACCAACGTTCGCTGCCCTCAGCCATTTCTTGAATATGCTTTGAACGTTTGAAACGTAATCTAGGAACGTCTCTGTTGGTTTGGGCTTTATCTGTGAATACTGGATCCGATATCCTAGCAGCATCGAGCAAAAAATGCTACATAATTCTATCGTGAATGTACTGATAGTTACCTCTTAGTTCTGATGGTATTGATTCTATGATCTTTAATGGCTCCCCATTGAGATTCCTCATGTAGATCATTGCCCAATCATCTAATGGTATTTTCTGAGTTCTCAATTGAAATTCTACATTCTCAGTCCAGGCTGATATTGAATCGCCTTGACTGTATGGTTGATCAGCCCTTTATATTTGGAGAACTTATTTTGTTCTTCTTGGACTTTTCAACTTCGTAGAGGCTATCTGGGTGTTTGTCACAGAATGATGATAGTTTATTGATTCCCAGATAGACGACCTTATAAAACGACTAACCAGGTAGGAGAAGGGTTAACCAACAAAACAGTAAGGATAACCAACCACGGTGTGACCGGAGTCAATGACCCCAATGTTAACGGATTGAAGTGTTAACGTAGAAATAACAGCGGCACAGGTCAACAAGAGTGTAGGATGACGAGGTTAATTCAATGGTCACAAACATCACGAAATGTCGGGTTGAGTGACCAGGCGCATGTGTTTATAGGTCAAGACACGGAAGTGCCCGAAGACAGCACAGGTAAACTGTCGCGTGGACAAATAGGTTTGCGACAAAGGCAGACAGCACTATTGGACAGTATCGCGGTCAGGTGATAAAGACAGGATTGAAAAACCAGATAGTGTCAGGTGGGTGTAGAGAGGGAGTCAGCGCTGATTACGCGGATGGTGAACTACCGGGAACAGAGTTAAAAGAGCCGCCAGAGTTGGGGCTGATAAGGAGGTGGGGAGATTGGTTACTGAGGAAAATTTCCACAGCATATTGAGGTCTAGATGACTCAGAGTGAAGGAACAAAACAATGAGGGTTTTAGAAATAACGGAAAAGTTTCCGATCAGTAAATTTCCACTAACATCTGGCTTGAAACAGGGTGATGCACTATCGCCGCTACTCTTCAATCTGGCTCTAGAGAAAGTTGTAAGGAAGGTAAAGGAGGAATGTGATATTGGAGGAACATCCAAGCTGCTTGGTTATGCAGATGATATAGATATTATAGGGCAAAGTGAACAAAAGACATTAGAAATATTGACTCACTTAAAGGAAAAAGCCCAACAGATGGGGCTGGTTATCAACCAAGATAAGACAGAATATATGGTAATTTCAAGAGACGGAATGGCTAAAAACTCTGGCCACATACAAATAGATAATATGACCATTAAAAGAACGGAAACATACAAATACCTGGGTACAATCTTCAACTGCTCCAACATCATAAGGGAAGAAATACAAACTAGAATCAACTCTGGAAATAAGATATACTATGCACTACAACATCTACTAAAATCAAAGGCGCTATCTCGTAACACCAAAATCACAATATACAAAACACTGATCAGACCAGTTGTGCTGTATGGCTCTGAAACCTGGATTACAACGAAAGGAGACGAAGCCTTGTTACAAACCTTTGAGAACAAAATTTTAAGACGCATCTTTGGACCCATTAGGGATACACAAAGTGGAGAGTGGAAAAGAAGAAGTAACAAAGACATTTATGATTTGTTTAAGTCCCCGCTAATCACTGGTATCATGAAGGCTAATAGACTACAATGGCTGGGGCATATAGAAAGAATGGAAGATAATAGGGAAACAAAACTCGCTTACACTCAGGAAATAAATGACCGTAGACCCCGAGGTAGACCAAGAAGGCGGTGGAGAGATAATATACATACAGACCTACAAGCACTTGGAATCAACGACTGGCAAGAGAAGGTCCACCAGAGAGACGAATGGAGACAGATTGTATTTGCAGCAAAGAACCTCAATGGCTCGGAATGCTGAAGAAGAAGAAGAAGAAGAAGAAGAAATTTCCACTAACGGTGATAATGAGGTATTGACTTGAGGTGTCCAGATAGGTCAAGGACTATGCGGCGAAAATGACCTATAAAGAGTGGCCACTTCTTTGTGGAAGTTGAGTGTGATTCTTGATTTCCATGAGACAAGGGAATATGAAAAGGGTGGTGCTGCGTTCGGAGGAACGTTTGTGTATCTATTGTGCATTAGTACTCCCAATTCAGACAAGGATAATTATAAGGTAAAATCACAGTGAAGTAATCTTCTAGCATAGGGGAATAGAGGATGCTTAGCGTGTACAAGTAAATACTAGTAGGAATAGTATAGACGTTAGGTAAGCTTCTATCTTATGTCAGAGTGGGTTTTTTCGGAAGCCTTTTCATTTCGGCTGGAGGAAAAGACACTCACATAAGAAAGAATATGAAGCAGACACAGCTCTCATTATTAAATCTTTATTACACAGGTTCCAATACCAATGCGGGACATATCAACGACGATATAACACAGATGGCTGTGGTAAAGATTAATCAGTGTTGATAACCCCAAAGAAAGCACTTTCAAATAATAAAGCACGACACTTGTGCATAAGAAAGGAGAGAAAAGAAGTGTCATCGTAAATATTAAGGATGACAGAGAACGGAAAATAGAGACCCTATAACATAATAGTAAGACTCAAATGACTCAGTATCGAAGAGTTGCAAGGCGCATACCAAGTGTCTATACCAATTAAGAACTATCCAGTGTAGAACTTTTACAGGACAAAATAGAAAATACTAGAAAATCGATGTGTTTTCCAGGATGGAATTAGGAACGTTATAAAAAAAAAGAAGCAAAGAACATTCAGTCTAAGCTGACAATATATAGTGATCGGTTTAAGTACAGTGATACAGTGGTGAACATTTTTCCTTACAAAAAACGGATATACCTACAGACTCAAGCAGACGGAGCATTCAGGGTGAGACCGTTCCGTTGTATCTATGTACTGTCCTGTACTTTAGCCGAGAGAAGAGACGAGAGAAGACACGGAGACTATCTATCAACATCTTATCTGGCATCCACACTAGAAGAACATACCAACTACATAGACACTATCCATACATACACCAGACATAGTTTTATTAATAAATCTTTTATTTATCGTTGAAAGGAACTGTTGTCGGAGTATGTGTTGAGGGAATAACAGAGAGAGAGAGTGAAAGAAATAGATATATGGAAGGGAAGACAGAAGGGAGGAGTTTAGACAGAAGTCAGTCAATAATCCCAACAGATAATAAGTTTGAAGATGAGCTTGTTGATTCCAACTTCCTCCCGGGAAAACAAGTTCTATCGTGAATGTACTGATAGTTACCTCTTAGTTCTGATGGTATTGATTCTATGACCTTTAATGGCTCCCCATTGAGATTCCTCATGTAGATCATTGCCCAATCATCTAATGGTATTTTCTGAGTTCTCAATTGAAATTCTACATTCTCAGTCCAGGCTGATATTGAATCGCCTTGACTGTATGGCTTGATCAGCCCTTTATATTTGGAGAACTTATTTTGTTCTTCTTGGCTTTTCAACTTCGTAGAGGCTATCTGGGTGTTAGAGTCAATCTCCATTTCCTTCATCTTCAACTTTGTTTGTGACTCTACCTCTATCTGTTTATGTTTGGTGGCATCGTCCATCTCTATCTGCTTCTGTTTAGTGGCATCGTCCATTTCTATCTGTTTCTGTTTTATTTCCAATTCCTTCTGTTTTGTGGCATGGTCTAAGTCTAACTGCTTTTGCCTGGTAGTTTCTTCCAACTCCTTTATTTCTTTTAGATGTCGTCTTTCTAGTGCTCTTTGGTCTCTTTCTAGAGTAGCCTTTCTCTCCATCTCTTCTCTGTATCTTTCATTTGCCCATTTCTCTAGTTTGTCTCCAGTATACTCTAGTGCTTTACCAGCCTGGATGAAGTCATTTAGAGACGACATTTTGAGGCTGTATGTTATTAGACAGTTGATAGCAAAATATTTTCAAAATACAATTACACAATTTTATATGTTCAATTTTTACAAGCTTTTTCTGAAAAAGAGTGCAGAGTTAAGGGTGCATATCAAAATTAGAGAAAAATATACTCATCTAATCTTGTAGTAAAATATGGCCCTTGGGATGTTTCGCCGCTGTCCTTCCGTACAAACGACTGATCGCCTCGCTTTTATACTGATGTTTCTGTTTATTAGGACATCAAAGTTTTAGCAACATACATGTCGTGGAATACTGAGAGTTAATGATTCCCAGATAGACGACCTTATAAAACAACTAACCAGGTAGGAGAAGGGTTAACAAACAAAACAGTAAGGATAACCAACCACGGTGTGACCGGAGTCAATGACCCCCCCCCCCCCCCCCCCCCCCCAATGTTAACGGATTGAAGTGTTAACGTAGAAATAACAGCGGCACAGGTCAACGAGAGTGTAGGATGACGAGGTTAAGTCACTGGTCACAAACATCACGAAATGTCGGGTTGAGTGACCAGGCGCGTGTGTTTATAGGTCTAGATACGGAAGTGCCCGCAGACAGCACAGGTAAACTGTCGAGTGGACAAATAGGTTTGCGACAAAGGCAGACAGCACGATTGGACAGTATCGCGGTCAGGTGATAAAGACAGGATTGAAAAACCAGATAGTGTCAGGTGGGTGTGGAGAGGGAGTCAGCGCTGATTACGCGGATGGTGAACTACCGGGAACAGAGTTAAAAGAGCCGCCAGAGTTGGGGCTGATAAGGAGGTGGGGAGATTGGTTACTGAGGAAAATTTCCACAGCATATTGCGGTCTAGATGACTCAGAGTGAAGGAACAAAACAATGAGGGTTTTAGAAATAACGGAAAAGTTTCCGATCAGTAAATTTCCACTAACGGTGATAATGAGGTATTGACTTGAGGTGTCCAGACAGGTCAAGGACTATGCGGCAAAAATGACCTATAAAGAGTGGCCACTTCTTTGTGGAAGTTTAGTGTGATTCTTGATTTCCATGAGACAAGGGAGTATGAAAAGGGTGGTGCTGCGTTCGGAGGAACGTTTGTGTATCTATTGTGCATTAGTACTCCCAATTCAGACAAGGATAATTATAAGGTAAAATCACAGTGAAGTAATCTTCTAGCATAGGGGAATAGATGATGCTTAGCGTGTACAAGTAAATACTAGTAGGAATAGTATAGACGTTAGGTAATCTTCTATATTATGTCAGAGTGGGTTTTTTCGGAAGCCTTTTCATTTCGGCTGGAGGAAAAGACACTCACATAAGAAAGAATATGAAGCAGACACAGCTCTCATTATTAAATCTTTATTACACAGGTTCCAATACCAGGGCGGGACATATCAACTAAGATATAACACAGATAGCTGTGGTAAAGATCAATCAGTGTTGATAACCCCAAAGAAAGCACTTTCAAATAAGAAAGCACGACACTTGTGTATAAGAAAGTAGAGAAAAGAAGTGTCATCGTAAAAAGTAAGGATGACAGAGAACGGAAAATAGAGACCCTGTAACATAATAGAAAGACTCAAATGACTCAGTCTCGAAGAGTTGCAAGGCGCATACCAAGTGTCTATACCAATTAAGAACTATCCAGTGTAGAACTTTTACAGGACAAAATAGAAAATACTAGAAAATCGATGTGTTTTCCAGGATGGAATTAGGAACGCTATAAAAAAGCAAAGAACATTCAGTCTAAGCTGACAGCATATAGTGATCGGTTTAAGTACATTGATACAGTGGTGAACATTTTTCATTACAAAAAACGGATATATCTACAGACTCAAGCAGACGGAGCATTCAGGGTGAGAGCGTTCCTTGTATCTATGTACTGTCCTGTACTTTAGCCGAGAGAAGAGACGAGAGAAGACACGGAGACTATCTATCAACATCTTATCTGGCATCCACACTAGAAGAACATACCAACTACATAGACGCTATCCATACCTACACCATACATACCTTTAATTAATAAATCTTTTATTAATTGTGGAAAGAAATGTTGTCGGAGTATGTGAAAGGGGGGGGGGGGGGATAAGTGAAAGTGAGATATTGTGAAGAGTAGACAGAACGGAGGAGTGTAGACATATGTCAGGCAATATAATAGAAGTAGAAGGGATATATAGGGTGTGCTTGTGGAGTCCATTTTCCTCCAAGGACAACGAGCTACAATACATGGAATGTGTCATACATGTGGTTAATTGAAATAAGAATGTTTCAATGAATGGCAAAGTTCAAATGTGGCATAAATGATGATGATTAATGTAGATGATATGATCGTATGATAGTCTAAATGAACGTCAATGAATGTCAATGTCGTCTTGTCTTCCCTTTTCTATTTTCTGACTGGGCTGCGCTCTACTATTCTAGCTTAACCTCTAATTGTTGTGCGAAAAAAAAAATTTGTTTTTGCAAAATGCTAACGTGATTGTGATAGATGTTGACATTCTGATAGTATAGAACAAATGATGATTAACGTTTCACTTTGTACACAATCAGTTTATGATTTACACAATTTCCTTTAAATAATTTACCTAACTCATATGCTAATGATACTTTTCATTACACAATACATTGCCATTCTTATCACCGCTACGTTCCATTAAATAGCACAACTCTAGCGGTGGTTCAAGCCCCACGAGAAATAATCACGTGGTATCTCGGCTAATAGCAAATGCGTGGTAGTTGAAAATAACACAGCAATGGTATTTTAACAAATGCTAGCCTATTGCTAATTGGTAGTGAGCGGTAGTTCAACACAGTTTCTGATAACCAAAAGGTATTCTACCCACTCATGGTGGCTAATGGTAGTGAACGGTATTTCAGGGTCTTATTACACCAAATGGTATCTTATTGGTAGTGAGCGGTTGTTCGGGTGCTTCTGACACCAAATAGTATTCTATCTTGGTGTCAGATCGTGTCCTGGTGTCAGCTTGTTTCTACCTAGTAATGCGTGGTGATTCAAGCACTTCTGACACCAAATAGTATCCTGGTGTCAGATCAGTGTTGTTAATCAGCGTTGGTTCAAGCACTTCTGACACCAAATAGTATCCTGCCTGTCAGCAACCCACTTGCTACAGGCATACACGGATTCACTTCTTTTGCACTAAACGAAGTGACAACTCGTCTCATTTGCAAAAGGATACATGTTTATTCGGAGCAGATTATACAAAGGCTCCCCGAGCGGAATACCACAACGGTATTAAACGTCTTATGATGTGATGATGATAAGATGGGATGAGAGGATGATATAACTATTCTAATTACTGAAGCTAAGCTAGATTATTATACTATTATACTGTCCTTATAACTACAAAGACTTCCTAGCGAAATACACGTCTGATCCCTACGCCGTCTCGGTCTAGTCTAAGCTCGCTGAGCGTGGCGTGTTCAGCCACTAGCAATTCGGCTCAGCGTGCATGGTTGGGTTTACGTGCTGGGCCTGGTCTGTGTTGAGCACAGTTACCTATTCCTCGCCTCGTGAGCTAGGTTTCCCCGGTGCTTGGGTAACACCAGCTCAGTTGCACTGGTTGCCCTTCTTGTTGACACAAGTGTGTCCCATTATAGCTATTTATAGCGTTTGTGTCTCTCCTGTCTGTTCTCCTGTCCTATTACGTCCCCTGTCCCCTAATAAGCTGTTTTAGCTCTCACAGAGCTTAGAGCTTACTCTCAAGTCTTTGACAAGATAGATAGATAGATAGATAGATAGATAGATAGATAGATAGATAGATAAGATAGATAGATAGATAGATAGATAGATAGATAGATAGATAGATAGATAGATAGATAGATAGATAGATAGATAGATAGATAGATAGATAGATAGATAGATAGATAGATAGATAGATAGATAGATAGATAGATAGATAGATAGATAGATAGATAGATAGATAGATAGATAGATAGATAGATAGATAGATAGATAGATAGATAGATAGATAGATAGATAGATAGATAGATAGATAGATAGATAGATAGATAGATAGATAGATAGATAGATAGATAGATAGATAGATAGATAGATAGATAGATAGATAGATAGATAGATAGATAGATAGATAGATAGATAGATAGATAGATAGATAGATAGATAGATAGATAGATAGATAGATCCCCGCCAGGGGCTGGGCGAAGCCGGGCCGAGCCAGCTAGTTTATTTATATAATCATGTTTCATGAAAGAACCCACAGTTTGACGACACCTCTGAACTATCCCATATAAATTCGCTCAGTCTGTGCCAAAACGAAAACCGTGAGACAAATTCAAAATGAGCGGGGGTGTGTCTTGCTGAAGCTGTAATACTCTTAAAATGATGGCATGAATCCGGGAGCCGTAAATTATATACCGCATATAAACAAACATTGAAATCTGTTGTACAATCTCCAGAACAAAAATAATTTTTTTAGGTGGACATAATGATAAGGTTATATGCTAAATCTCATCATTTTCCCTCAGTTGGTTAATGAGATATTGAATTTTATATTGAGGCAAAAACAAAACAAAAATACACACTATAAGCATGATTCGGGAGGTAGAAGCTGGATCTGTGCGTAGACAGTGAACTGAGTCACTGAGGAAGTCTTTTGTCCGTAAAGTCGCCTTTATCTGTGTCCCGGGACATGCGGGAGTTGAGGGACATGAATCAGCTGATAAACTGGCTGGCTCTGCACCCCCTGCAGATGGCCAGCCCATGGATCGTGCCGATGTTATTAACGTCCTTAAAGACATGTCGAGAGCAGAAGACTTTGACGTCAGTGAATCCACTTCGCTATCCAGGATGAAAGACTTGGGAGTAAGAATTGGCACGGCCAGACACGAGAGGTACATCGGGAAAAACGAGGTGCCTCGTTAACCAACACAGAACTGGCACTTTAGCCACCGGACGCTGATGTTTATGCTGGGGGAGGATCTGAGAACATGTCCGGAGTGCAATGAAGATACCCCAACTGATAAATGATAACTGATTCTAACTGTTTTAACTTTAGTTGTGTCTCCATTTCTTCTCTCTTAGTTTGCGTCTGTAGTTCTGCTTTTTTTTTTTTTCATTTCCAATTCAGCTGCTTTAATTTTGGATTCGTTCTCTAATTCAGCTTTCTTTAATTCTCTCTCAGCTGCACTTTCTTCTCTTTCCCTCGCTTTCTCTTCTATTTGAAATTGTTCTTTAAATTTAGTCTCACTCCAGTTTGATAGTTTTCTCTTGTTAATCCTAATTTCTGGCCTGACTCAATGAAATCGTTTAGAGTAGCCATGATTGTTGATAGTTATGTTTACACTGGTAACATATCACAAAAATTACAGAGCACACGTAATTTCAATTAATGTAATACACTAATTTGTACTAAGTATACAATTAGAACAATGAGAGAGAAAAAACTGTTTAGACCTGAAATTGTCTCACAAAAATCATGGAAAAAATACTTAGCTGCCGATGATGGTCGGAGCTTTCTTTTGTATTTCAATTTCTACACCAGAAAAGGGGTGGGGGCGGGGGGGGGGGAGGGTCGGTTTTGTACGGTTTGACAGACTTAGTTCGTTGTTAATATACGGCGACACATCTGGTTGCTGAGGAGAGAAAAATATTAGAAGGTGTTCCATGCAACTCTGTCGTGTGTGCACGGTTAATTTGTCTGTGTGTAGGTTTGTATGTATTCAGTCGTGTATGAATGTGTAATTTCTACAGTCAGTTGTCGTGATTTAGTCGGATGACATTGACATATCTAACTTTCTGGTTATCAACCAATCTTTCTTATATCTCTGATAATAATACTAGAGATCAACTCACGTTCACTCCCTTTTTATGTATGGTCTAATTAGCACATCAGAGTCACTCACTTTCACTCCCTTACTCTCGTATATTATATGGTTTTGGTCTGCGGTTCAAATCGCACCGGAGAGACCCCACGTTCACTCCCTGTCATGATTTTACGTAAACATAACTCTGGCTCGCATTTTAGAACAGAGGTGAAACAATTGCATGCGTTCAATAACTGCACTCACGCGCACGGCAATTATAGTTATCGTTTATTAAACAAGAATATTCACATGTGCACACTCACATGTGGTTGCGCTCTCGGCAACACGCCAAAACACACACCACACACACACACACACCACACACACACACACACACACACACACACACACACACACACACACACACGTTCAATGGAGATTACAAAAAATAAAATGGCATATCATAGATCTCACTCTGTTTCTCAACGCATACATCCCAACTCAATCATAGTTCGCTTCATAACTCAGTCGCGCCATCAATCCCACTATCAAATCACAACGCTCACTAAACACAACCACTGCCCTATGTCTGTCCGTCTCGAAGTCCTAAACCCATCTGCCTCAACACAGGTACGTTTGGCCAGTTTTAGCCTGTTTACAGGTCTACCCGCACTCTGTGACCGTGACCCTGCTCCGTATGTAGGACGCCTGGTTACCTGCCCTGTTATCCTGCAGTGACCTGTCTCCTGTCTATCACTCACTATTCAGGTTATTGGGTCCCTGACACGCTGAGACTGGGCTCACCCGAGGAATTGCCACGTCCTGCTCATGGCTGCTTTGATTCCTCACTTCCATGTATTGGGCATTTCGCTTGCCTATGGTCGCTCAAGCACAAACCAGGAACGGACAGACTAGGGCGACATCCACTAGGTAAGCTTTTGCTTCGGACTTCGGACCCCGTAATGGATTCGCTAGCCAAGCGTTCCATTTCGTGTCGTTGAGACGTTCTTCCATCTTTGACTACACTCTCTGTGAGCATAGGCACATACATTTTTCGTAACCATTCGTGCGACAGGGGCACTTTTCTACCTTTAGTAGTACTAGCTCACGAGGTAGGCTACATGTGCTGCCGGCTCAGCACCTTACCTCCGTGTATCATCAGTGAGCGAGAAAACGGCCAGGCCCTCTCATCCGGGGATCCCTCATATCCCCCAGCTTAGAACCTTCGAAACAAGTACCTAAACTAAGCATGTAGCGTCCTGCTATCACTTCGCCGACATCAGTACCAAGTAATGTTCCCTATGGCCACACTACATGTTTGTCGACCTAACTCACGGCAAGTATTTATGTGGAGTGTGCCGACGTTAGACAGAACCATCGCCAGCTAGAGCCAGACACCATCGACGATTTGTGCTGGGCCACTTTGGCTCATGAGTCTGCTGGAGTACAGAGACTATATTGCCAGTAGGGACTTTCCCCCATCATAGACGGAGAGGTTGTTCTCCTATTCATGACACTCCACGTGATTCCTCAAGAGTGTGCAACGAAGTGTCACATTTTCTGGCCATACTAGAGACAGTTGGACATCTAGTCAACCGTGTGGGCCACAAGTCCAGATCATCACTGAAGAGAGATTTCCGGAACCAGTCCAGTCAGAACGACCACCATCCATCCATCCGCGAGAAGACGAGAGCTTGATGGAAGTCTGGCTACATTCGGTGAGACCTATTGCTGAGATAACCTGTGGCGTTCCACTCTGGGCCTTTCCTGTGATGACAACTACATCCTGAGGCTACTCGACAGTCCTAGTAGCCGCTAGGTCTATCCCATCATCATCATCCTCCTCATCATCATATAATACACTTATGTTACCATAGGTAGATACCAGAGTTGAGTCATGCATTCAGGACGAGGTGTGAGAGGGTAGCGTCCCTTGGTTGAGTGAAAGAGAGATAGGCATCCAGAGGCTGGTGGGGTATAGTAGATTGAGGTCACCTAGTTCCCAGGCAGAACACATCCCGCTGTTAAGGTGTGGCATCAGTTCCGCTCACCCCAGGGAGTGTTGTTACACCTACAATGGGTGACGCTGTGATATTCTAGTATGATAATTGGTCGCATCCAGCGTAAGTCGCGTGGTCAGTGCTCTGGAGTTCGATCCTACGTTCAGTCAGGGATATGCACTACTGACGAGCTCGAACGAGAGCGAAACTTGAGTCTAGTGCTTACAATCTGACGTGGACAAGGCTTAATACTTCGCATTCAGCGGTAAGTCACTAACATTGAATGTAAGAAAGAGAGTGCTGAAATGCTACTTAGATCCTGTTTTGTAAGATGGCAGTGAATCTTGGATTGTAAATGAACAAATAAGGAAGAACTTGGAAGCAACAGAAATGTGTTTTCTGAGGCGATTGTTGCGAATTGCTTGGACTGCCAGAGAAACAAACAACGATTTCCTGAAAGAGGCTAATGAAACTAGAACATTGTGCACAATAATAAGAAAGAGATTTATTTGGTTGTTTCGGGATTAGAGATTTAAAGATACAGAACAAGAAAGGTACAAACAGCTTTCTTTGGTCATGTGATGATGAGAAGAGAGGAAATCGAGAACATCGTGTCAACACACACAATGATGAGAAATAAACTTGAAAACCTTGTGACAGCTCTGCACATTTTATGGGAGGAGAGAAATCTCATCTACTGTCACCGTGTTCGTTAGTGTATTATGTGACTGGTATGTTTTGAACAATTGTTGACAGCAATTTACATGTTTATGATTATTTTCACTTGCCAACTGGCTGAAACCAGCAAACAGACACTTATCTACATGTCCATTCTGTTTTGTAATATTGTGTTAACAGTTCTTTAACTCAGTTTTACCGAATTAGCTTTAATTATCTCTGGAGTTTTCATTTCTCCACCCTGGCCAATCACATTCTTCACTCTAAAGACGGTCTCCCGGGTCTTGGCAGATAACAACATTTGAGCGACCATACTTAAACTGTCTACATAAATAAACACACATAGTATTGTTTAGCGCTCACAGAGGTGAGAAGAAGGAAGTTGAGACTAGAGGGCGCACTAGACAACTTAAAATTTAAAAGCTATAGTTACCGACCGGGATTCGAACCTGTCACCTCAAAATGGCGACCGAGCCTCGCTGCAGGAATACGTTGTACTTCGAAGCATGACCAACTAGACACTCTTCATTAGTCTTCATTAGTCATGTCTATCTAGTTGGTCAACGGAAAGTAGTTTTTAGATGTGGCAGTTGGACTTCGGAACCAACAACAATATATCCTGGCCTACCACAGGGATCACAATTATCTCCGGTACTGTTCAACGCCTACACAGTGAGAATCACCAGTGAGCAGATCACTGGACCTGGCAGGACATTGTCGTATGCCGATGATGTTTTAGTGTATCGTTAGGGTAAGGATAGAGAGGAGGTTGCTGTGGAACTACAAACCGAACTCAATCGCATAAGTACTTGGTGTGATGAAGCTGGGGCAATGTTCAACCCAACAAAGGCAACAGTGACTTGGTTCTCGTTGAATAAACATATTGTCAACAATCCAACACCAACTGTAATGCTGTGTTCAGAGACGGTGGAAAGAACGCAGGCAATGAATTACCTGGGGATACGGTTTGATCGAAGCCTTGCTTATAATGTGCACATAGACCAGGTGTTAACAAAGGCCAAGCGGGGTTTGGCTGCGATGCGGGTGATGGCGGCGGCAAACTGTGAGCAGCGCCTTCTATGTCTTCTGTACGAGGGGCTGGTCATGTCTGTTTTGGAGTATGCAATGGCAATCCTGACTCTCAGCCATAAGCAGATAGAAAGGATGGAAAGGATACAGAATGAAGCTATGCGCATTATTCTTGGATGTACAAGAGATACAGCATGCAGGGCGATGCGCTACCTTCTTGATTTTCCAACCATTGAAGAGAGAATACAAGTTTGCAGGGCACGCGCCTACCTCAGAATTAACGCAAACACACAACATCCACTGCATAGTGAAATTAGGAAGGTGAAGGGCAGCAAGTTAAAAAGAGGACGGTCGTGGATGGGTCAAGCCGAAGACATTCTTCAACAGGCGTGTTCACTTGAGGACTTAGAACCTGGCGAGGAGTGGGTGCAAGTGCCAACCGACTTCTGCACATCCTTTTCAGTTTGCATCCAACTAGATAGAAAATGCAGACAAGAAAATCCGGCTGCTGTTGAGGCTGAAGTACAAGCGTTGATTTTCGAGAATTCGCTAGACGGTGACGCGGTCATCTACACAGATGGGTCGGTCGTCCGACATGTGAGAAGCTCATGGGCCTTTACAGCTCGGGCCGGAGTGAGAATTGTGAAGGAGGACTCTGGTGCTTTCACTGAAACCACAAGTAGCCTGACCATGGAAGTCATGGCAGTAAGTAAAGCAATAACATGGCTCGAGACACAGACATTCACTAGGGCATGTTTCCTTAGCGACTCAATGAACATGATCAAGAGGATAGAGGAGGGGTCGATCCGAAGAGAATGGTTGCTGCCTCTGAAGCGGTCTCGGCTGGCAAAGATTAGTTTCATCTTCGTGCCAGGTCATGCGGGAGTACAAGGAAATGAGCGGGCTGACAAGCTCGCAGGTGAGGCTACTGTGGAGGGCGGACGCGCCATGGACCAGGCTGACATTCTGAATGCTCTACGAGAAGTGAGACTTTTGCGAGAACCAAGTGATGACTGTGAATCTACAACAATGGCCAGACTGCGGGAGCAGCAAATTAAAAGAGGGGTGGCCAAACAAGAACACTACGCAGGAAGCCAAAGAAGATTGATAAACCAACACAGAACTGGCGTCGTTAGCCGCTACACGCTGCGGGATTTGCTGAGGAGGGGATCCGAGCACTTATGGACTGAATGGTTCGATGTGCAACGAGGATGATCTGTCGACTAACTAACTAACTATCTAGTTGGTCATGCGTCGAAGTACGCCGTGTTCCTGCAGTCTCTAGACTAGACGATGGCTCTAGCATCAAGGACCATTTTGAGACTTGTGGATCGTGCTCTAGTGAAACAGTACAGCTCACGCATTCTGTTCCTCTTGTAATTAGACATGATTTAAGTAATCCTTGCTTCTTTTTAGTGTGTATCATGTCTTGCATACATTACATTTTATTATGCGTTTGTCTGTTACTATTATTTTACCAGATCCTTTCCAGCTCATCCCGCTCATTTCTAGGATATTTTAATCTTCTCCGCCTCTGTTACTGCATTACTAAAAGCATTATATCATCAACAACATCAGTATTATCAAAACAACAACATCAGTATTATCAAAACAACATTAGTATCATCATCTTGTTCGCTCATTGACTAACTCATAGCAAAGACTAGTAATCGAATAAAACATTATCGCAAATTCATACTCGGCATTGCCCAAAGATGTCACCGCCCAGGGTCAATCACATGAAGCGGGTCTCTGCAGTACGTTTCTGGGCTATGAATATTTCCACATCAATTTCCCAGCTGTTCTATGTACGTATGCGTTTCAATTGTTTCATATTTATTTAACATCGTATTTCTGTTTACCCTGCACTTATTTCACATCGTAATCCTGTTCATTCATTCTGTAGCATGTACTTTGCAGAACCTCGCTCCCATAACATTTCAGCGGAAAACTTCACGGTCACAAGCATAAAGCAAGATGTCCCGCGTCCGATACACCCATCTCCTGGAGATCATCTGCCACATCCTGCACCCATCTTCTCTTTGGCTTTCTTCCTCTTTTCTGCTAGAGCATATACCCCTCCATTATTGTTCTCTCCACATTTTCGTGACGTTTCAAGTGACCAGAATATTAAATTTTCTTTGTTTTATCGTCTTTAGTAGCCAACCTACAATATTATATTATTCTGCTCTTGTCGTATGGGCGCATTCGTTCTTTTTTGTATCCAAGATATTCTTAGAATTCGTCTATAACATTTAATGTTTTATAATTCAAAGGCAATGTATGCGCTGTTCAGCTTGTTTAGCAAGTGTTCAGGCCTCTCTGGCGTATGTTACAATGGGAGAGATCCATTCTCTTAAATATTTCATTGTTTAGTAGTGTGTATGGATTATGCTTGAGTTCAAAAGTAAGGGAGCGCCCCCCCCCCCCCCCCCCCCCCCCCACATCCAAACAAAACAAAAAAAAGAATAAATTGTGGAGTGGGAGTAGTTGTCTGTTCCACTCCACAATTTATTCTTTTTGGTCACATTGTCAACTATAACTACTTCTAGTAGGGATGGACTGAATTTTTGTACTTTTGCTTTCTTTCACCCCAAACAAAAGGGAATCCCAGGGTATGATGTCACATCCAGGGGTTCCCTGTGTTGCGCCGAACATTCAGGGGGGTTTCCGTGTGTTGCGCCGTAGCTCGGTGCGCAATTCTATGCGGCGGCAGTGGTACGCTATTCTTTCACTTTCCGGTTAGGATTAGGGTTAGGGTGTGTACCCTACCCCTACCCGGAAAGTGATTGCAGGACCGATGCAAATGAGGATCGAAGGGAGACAGAAACGGTTGCCACAGCCCAAAGAAACAACACTGTGGTGTGGGGCAATTGAAACGCACTGACACGCACTCCACCCGAACACAGAGGAGATCACCGTCGGCGCTAAATATAGCTGGTGACTCTAAATATAGCTGGCAAAGTTTGTTTGGGGTGAAAGAAAGCAAAAGTACCTGAATTTTGTGTGTGGAATAGCTTTCCCTAGGAAGAGTAATAGATATTCCTCTTTTAATTTCTTTCATTGTGTCACCATTGTCAGTAATCAATGACCCAAGACACCTACATTTTTACACCATTGCCAATTTTTCCTCATTAACATATACTTTTTTCTCCATAGTAGTTGGAAATTAACCAGAATAAAAATGTGTCATTGAATGGAACAAGCAAAAGATGCATTTTATATATTTAACTATAAATCTTAGGAAATAAATCCATGTCTTTGGAGGTTAGAAAATGAATTCTTGCATGCTGCGTAAATCTTGCATGAATCTTGAACAAATAGTAAGCAAACAACAAAATCTGCACAGGCCTATTTGATGTGGTTTTACGTAAGAATTTTAACAATTCTCTGAACGATCAAATGCATAATCAAATAATCTAAATATTTAGAAAGAAGATACGACAGCGATTATATGAGACTTACCCAAAATATAACCAAACAACAACAAAACAGAATTTTCAATTATATGAGCACATCATCAATACTTATTTATTATTGTAAAGTATTTCATTTGTATTTGTTAACAATTCACATGCAATTATTATCAACAGTAATTTTTATGAAACACACATTTAAAAGACACCATGTTTTATTATTAATAGTAAAGTAACACAACCCATCAACAGACATAACAATATCAGTAATGTTAAATAAATATATCACTTTGTGGTATACATCTATTAATCGTTGACATGCATTTAAAAGATATGATTCAAAAAGAGAACAAAATGAGATTACTGAGAAGAAGACTCAATGTATCAAGAGAGAAAATCAGAAATGAAGAAATAAGGACTAATGTGTGGGTTATTGCAGTGTTAGATTTCGTTAGAAAACAGCGAGTTAAATGGTTCAGCCATATACATAGGCTACAAACTGACAGTATACCACAAGAAGCAATGATGTACAGACCAAATGGAACCAGAAGAAGAGGCCGACTCATGTAAACAATTGACAGAGTCCATGGGCATCTTGATATATGAAGCCCATAAACGGGCACTCTCCCACTGTTTATGCTTCATCTCAACACAAGGTACAAGCGGAACAAGATGAGATGAGATCAATGAAACCATCAACAGTTATAATAATGCTGGTCATGTTGAATGATTATATCACATCATGGTGTACATAATTAATCATAGAAGGGAGAGTGGGGTGTCAAACTGACTGCCTTGTGTGTTAAAGGTCTTGGTTGTTTCCCCACTTGTATTGTGCAATCCAGATCAAATATGAACCCATGGTCTTCAGTGCGTGAGATAGACACCTTTCTAAATGACAGCTAAACATTCACTGCGAGTGTCCTGTATATGTAGGACGACAATCATCATATTCTATTTTAAACTGACTCTTCACTTTTAAATTTTGCCACACCCGACAGCATTTACAACAATCAAGCACATGGATGTATATTTTAGAAGATGGACCAAGGGGCAACTGCCAATAAGGAATCCTGTCTATTGTTGGTATTGTTAAGTCTACAGCAGATTTAAACAACAGTTTGTCTTTCATCATCTGTGGTAGAGGTAACTTGTTGACATGGTTCTCACGGCCAGGGGTTGTCCCCACAGCAGATGATACTTCCACAAAAGCCAGCCTGAACAGGGACACTGGCTGTGAAGACATCTCACCAAGCAGATTCAAACACTGTTTATAGTTTTTATTTTCCAGATATGAACGAACATGTTTGTTATGTGCTAATGAAGTCAGATCAGATTTTGTAAGCCACATGATGTCAACAAAATGACGAGCCAGGGATGCATTATTGCTTATCAGTGCTGTGCATAAAGGAGATATTTCAAATGTGGGATCTGCATGTGAGAAGTATTTAAAGTATTTGTCTGATCTTACAGTTATGGGCCCTGTTCCATACGTTATAAGTTTACAAATAGTGTCACTGTCATTACAAAGTAAAATTCTGTGAAACATTTTAGGTTGTAAATAAGACAAAGAGGCACCCCGAGCAAGGAAAACTTCTAAGCAGTCTGTTATATCTTTATTACGCATATACGACTCGGGCTGGAAGTATGACACTGCTGGCTTTGTCCTATCTTTTTTACTGACGGCGTTAATGTCAGCTCCTGCATCCAGTAGAATCTGTACAACCTCTTTTCTGTATCTGCTTGCAGCCAACATTAATGGTGACAGGCCATCATTATTTTGCAAGTTAACATCACACCCTGCATTGATTAGAATGGTTACAATGTCATTGGTTCCGTGGTCATAGCCACCATCAGCGGTTCTGTTTATTGCATGCAGCAAGGCTGTATTGCCATTAATATCAGTCTTATTGATATCAGGGTTGTGATTTATCACCCCCTTGACCACAGCTACATTGCTGTATCTTGCTGCTTGCATCAAAACTGTCAGGCCTTCGTTATTTCGAGAGTTGACAAAATATTGATCTTTAACACATCTGATTAGAAATTCAGCATTGCTATCACAGCCTTGATAGACAGCATAGGAAAAGGCAGTATCACCTTCATTGTCTCTCCTGTTAATGTCAGCCCCGTAGTCTAATAGTAACCGAAGAAGATCTGTACTATTGGCAGTTAAAGCCACAAGCATTAATGGTGATGCATCACCATGAATATTAGGAGAAGCTCCATTTTCAAGCAGTACTTTAGCTAGCTGTAGCTTAGATGCATGGCACATATCTTCCCTACCTAGAACCAGATATAGAGGAGTGTAGCTACCATATGTGTCTACCATCTTATTTACATCAGCCCCTTTCTGAATTAGAAATGAAGCAATTTCTCCGTTTCCAGTCTCCGCTAACAGTCCTTCCCAACAAAGATTCTTGCCCGTAATGTCAAATACAATATCAATAAAATGGCTTATGAATTCAACATTTGTTCCTCTTACTGCTGATAATAACAAATTCTGCTGATGTTCAGAAATATATTGTTGAGTTTCATGCTTGCAATACTCAAGCAGGAAGTTAATGTAGGCCACACTCTGATTATATATAAGACTGTATAAAGCACCACCCACATGAAAGTTTACACCATGTCGCAGTAAAAGTTTAGCACAATCTGTGTGGCCATGAACAAGGGCCAGGTCAACTGGTGAGTAATAGAATATTTCATCATGAACATTGGCTCCAAATTTTAATATCAGTTCAATCACGTCATAATGACCACATTCTACTGCGATACTTAGCGGGGGATACCCACACGTCCATTCTGTCTTGTTCAGATCAGCGCCATGCTGGCAGAGCAACTCAACCAGAGGATAACTGCCAGCTCTAGCTGCCACAGACAAAGGCGAAACTGTTGGCCCACCATTCACATCCACTCCTAATTCCAAGAGTCGTTTGACAATTGAAATGTGATCTTTAGTAATCAGACTAACTTCACAATAAAAAAGTTTGTTGTAGGCATTACTGGCCATCCTGATCTTAACTTGTTCATCTAACACTACACAGTCTAAAAATATATCCAGAAATTTCACATTACAAGCTTGAACGGCAATGTGTAGGGGTGTTTCTTCACTTGTATAAAGAGTATATTTATTTGCTCTCCTCCATACAGCATCAGAAAGTTCCCTACTCAACAGTTGCATCAACTGGGGTGCATTCATGCCTGTGTCGAGTTCTATGTTTTCAGAAGTATGCCTTCCTTCTTGTGTCGGATAATCTTCTGCTGATTGGATCCTGTCTGCTGCAGCAAGTCTTGACATCTTCTGTTCTGATATTTTCTAATCTGAAATGTAAGTAAAAAATCTAGTGTTTTTCTATGATTCAATTTAATAAATATTATTCTAAATATTATTAAAAGGGTTTCACAAAAAGTATTATATTACCTGTTTTCTTACCAAAAATTTTGCATGTGCACAATTGCAGTCACCAGCAGAAATAGTCCCACTGTAATAGTTCACAAAAATAACAGTTGCTAACAAGGACCTACCTAATAATGAATTCTTGGTTATGGAGAAATAAATAATAATTCATAATGTATACTCGATAGCAAAATTGTTTGAAGCTAAGTGGGAAGTTCAGAGTTGTGGTTTCGGGAGTGAAGAGACCAAGTTGCATGAATGGCCATGTTCGGTCAGCCAAAATCCTAAACATGTCGGAGCATACAGATCAGACAGCAAGGCAGAAATTGCCCTTACAGCTTTCTGGCAGGGGGTAAATTGTGACGGCAATAATCAGAGCCCTTGAAGATCAGAAGGTATGTGCACAATGGGTTCTTCAAAAGTACTACAGCTGACCAAAGATAAACTACCTGTTCTAACCATTTGAAGTGTCTTGATGCTAGTGTGAAACATTTTTGTCATGTATCTTCATAGCTGATGAAAACTAAGAGCACCGTAAAAGTGAAGGAAGATTTTCAGGTGAAAGCATGTATAAATTAAGAATCCAGTTATGTTGTTTATTTATTTTATTTTTATTTTTTTTTTTGGGGGGGGGGGGGGGGGGGTCCAAAAGGCAGCATTCTTGATATTGGCCACCATCACCCCTCGAGTGCAGATTGATCTATACAAATGATGTGGCTAGCACCAAATGCCCCACTCCTCAAGGCATGTGAAAAAGGATACTTACATATTTTACTGATATAATGAGATCTATAGAAAAATAGGCCACAGATTGGCCGTACTAAAGGTATCTTTCTTTCATCTTGGTGGAGTATCGATGCGTGACAAGACAGACGTGGTTGCGGCCTTGTGGGAGCACGTGTACACCTCGGAGGAGCAAATTGATCACCATGGTCTGGCAAGAATGCAACAGCGAGGGGTGACGAGGGGATCTGGTCGACGATCAACACTCAGAGGAAAGGCGAGATGGACATATAATCAGATTGCTACTGGTACTATTAGTGTTGGAACTCTTCGCTGGCTGCTGGGGATGGGGACGGAGCGCTTATGGGAATGCCCCGAATGCTGTGATGTCGGTTCCTAAATCAATCAATCAATCTGCAGTGTTTTTCAGGACAGAAAAGATATCGCAATGAATGATGATGCAAGTGGTACATGCTAAAATGTTACAGACAAGATGTCACAGTGAAATGGCATTTGTGTGTGCATTTCTGATGACCTATTAAAATCCACATTTATAGGTTTTGAACAGCCAAAATGAACAGTCTGAACATTTGAGGTAGGCTAAGTCGCAAAGACAGCTTATCACAAACAGAAAGAAGCAGTCATTTTTTTTTTTTGGGGGGGGGGGGGGGGGGGGGGGGCACATTATAAGAAGACAAAAGTAGAGCATTTGACAACTGGAAAGATTTGTGGAAAGAGAGTTAGAGGAAGACAGCATGTGAAAATTCTTGAGTCTTGTGTCATGGCACATAAAGGAATCAACACATGAATTGATCCATGCTGTTGGAGATCACAATTTGTGGAGAGGCATGATCGCCTGTGCCAGACAGCAAGGCACTGGATGATTTAAAGCTTTGCTAAAGTAACCATCTACTTTAGATGTGAAGATCATTGCAAAGTAAGTCTTCAGAATCATGTGCCAAAGTTGTTACTGAGAATCATCATGGGAAGAATTAGAAACAAGATGGACCAGAAATTAGTGATGTCTATTGTCTGTCAAGGCAGCCAGGTGCCAGTGTGTGGAAAGGCAGAACCCATATGCCTGGGAAGTCAGTCTGCCAAAGGGAGGAGGAATGCATTTGCGAAATAAACCTGTGCTCCATGGTCAACCCAGCCTAAAATGTGTGCCAAGAAGTAAAGGTTTTTAAGAAGTGAAGGTATGATACTGACCACATCACCCCTTGAATTTAAATTAGTCCACACAAATATGGCTAGCACTATACGCCCCATACTCGTCAAGATTTTAATCAATTTTACAAAAGTACCGAGGCGTGAAGACTTTACTTACTTTATATATTAAGATGTATAGAAAAAATATGCCCTAGATTTATCTTACCTAATGGGATTTTTTTGCTTTCAACTGTAGTGCATCTTGTCTCCAGGACAGACAAGGTGTCACAGTGAGAAAGACATGATTTCAATGCGAGACAGACAGTATGTCACAGTGAGAAAGACAATTTCAAGGTGAGATAAACGAAATGTCACATTTATAAAATTGGGTACATATAAAATGTGCCTATTAAATGCATATTTATAGCTTTGCTGAGAAACCAGATGATTTACGCGTGAAGATCATTGCACAATAGGTCTAGAGTCATTTACCAAAATTATTACTGAGAATCATGAGCTTCAGAAGTGTTAGAAACAGGCTGAGACCAGAAATTAGTGCTGAACAATGCAGTTTTGTAGCAGGAAGGAGTCCTAGCAATTAAAGTGAAAACAAATTCTACCTACGCTTCATTGATCAGATAAGTGTATTTCACAGTTAAAACGAAAAGTAAACTAAAATATCAAGTACTGATGGCAGTGATATTAGAATACGAAATCTGGCATTGTGGCAGCAAGCAACTATTGTAAAAACTAACAACCAGATAGGAATATTTCAGTGGGTGAAGAGAGAGATGATGCGCATCTGCAGATTTGTTTTCATTATAATTATACAGTGAATATTTAATTATAAATATACAATGAACATAAAATATCTATTGAAATATTAGAGAGAAGAAAACCATCAGACTTTTAGTGGGGAGCCATGCTGCGATGCTACTAAGTCCACTTCAGGCTCAAGGGTGACAAAGTTTGTCCATAGAATAGGGCTGAGAATGTGTCCAGGAACCTTATGAATCAAATGCTATTACACACCCTCCTGATCTCTTGAGATACCCGGCCCTCTCAGATATAGACAAAAAAACAGGAGGACCCATGTGCAAGTGGTACATGTTAAAAATGCCATAGCAGTTGTAAATCATAAGTAGAAGGCCTTATGGCTGCTGCACTGGCAGAAATTAGGAAAGAAAACCTTACACAAATGCAGGCCACCAAAGTTGGATACATGGACCTGTGAGGTGCATAACTAGGGGTGCAGCATTTTCCTCAAAAGAGAAATGAAGAAGAAAATATATATTCCAGTTGGTGGTCATAAACAAGTTGTGTTATGGTGATGGCATGGTCTTGATAATAGTTAAGAAAATTATTAATAAAGTGATTGGAAAGTTACAAAAGGACTACAGCTTGAACAAAAAGATTATAAAATCGGATTTTGCCCAAATATACAGTTAAATCACCTGTGAGACCTGGAAACTTACTAAATGATCTGAACAGTGCATAAATGCCTTTGAATATAAATTTTATAGAAGGGTTCTAAGAATATATTGGATGCAGAAAAGAACAAATGCTTCCATACGGCAAGATCTAAATATTAAAGACTGTTGGCTACTAAAGACAATAAAACGAAAATTGAAATATTTTGATCACTTGAAATGTGAAAGTTTGGAGAGAACAATAATGGACGGGTATATGCCCGGGAAGAGAGGAAGAGGGAAGCCAAAGAGAAGATGGGTGCAGGATGTGACGGAAAATCTCCAGATGGGTGTATAAGATGCTGAACATCTTGCTTATGATCAAGCAGTTTTCTGGAAAGTTGTTATAGGAGCGAGGTTCTGCAAAGAACATGTTACTGAATGAATACAATTAAATTCAGTAGTATTCATTTAGGGCAAATATGGGAATTTAGATATTTGAGTACATTCATATAATCAGATATGTGTCACAGATATAAATAATAGCATTGGACAAGCAAAACACTTCTGGTTACAAACTGATATCTTAAACAATTTATCCTGTCATTAAACAGACATATCAGTTGTAGAACCCTTGAGGCAGTCAAGACAGCCCAGGGGATGCACACGGCCTTTTCATTATTTGGGGGTGACATGTTCAAATTTACGATTTGGTAACTGCAGCTTTCAGTTTTTACTTTGTCTAGCGTGACCTGTAATCTCCATGTATATGAGTGCCAGTCAGTACTTGTGAATATATATTTATATATATATATATAAATCCTGTCTTTAGATGTTAGTAAAGGAACTTTTGCTTGTGGACAATTGGTAAATGAAGAAAACATATCAATTGAAGTCACAGAAATGTAGTGTTACAGAAGAATGCTGAAAATACTTAGAGTCAAACTGAATAATATGTTCTGAAAGAGCCAATCAAAAGCTTCCAAATGCAGCGAGAAAGGATGATGAAATGCTATATTTAACCTATACTGTTGCATGCATGTGAAACATGGACAATAAGCAAACATGCTGAGAAACATTTAACGGCATTGAAAAGGTCAGAAGCAATATGAACTGAGAGAAAAACAAGTGAGGCAGTCCTTAAGAAAAATACACAAATCATAAAATTATCAGAGAAATTCATGACATACAGTCATGTTTTTTGGGCACATTTTGTGAAGAAATAAGCTTGAAAACTAGCAGATCCTTGTCTGGAGATTATGAACAATGATCTCCAATGCTTATCAGCATGGCATATAATGATGAAGACACAATATCACAAACAGATATGACATTCAGAAAAGGAACACAAAACTTGAAAAAAACTTATAAAGATTAATGAAACGAGATAGAGAGAGAGAGTAAGAAAAGAGACTGAGGAAGACAGTAAGAAAAGAGACTGAGGAAGACAGTAAGAAAAGAGATGAAGAAAGACAGTAAGAAAAGAAATTGAGAAAGATAGTAAGAAAAGAGATTTGAGGAAAACAGTACGGAGAGAATCTTGACAGTATTTCAGATGGCATGGAAAAATATTAGCAAATTCTTTCCGTTTGCTCACTTTGAAATCAAGCGTAATCCATACATGCACTATTACCTCTATTGCACTAGGCTGAATTTTGTGTGTGGATTAGCTTCCCCTAATACCAGTCTCCCTCATCATCAGGAGAATCCACTTCAGGGAGGTTTGTACTTTACATCCCAAGTCAAGGACGAGAAGTCATCATTTTAGTCCAACTCACCGGTTTAGGGGTTGAACCTGCTACCTCGGTACCAGCACACTTGGTGTTTAAAAATTAGCGCTATTATCCATTTGGCCATGCTGACTTCATTAGGACATGAATTAAAACACTCTCATGGTCAGTCTGTTAACCGGTTCTCAAACAGCTGTGTAGGGATACTGATCATCATGTGTCATCCCCACACAGAAGACCAGCTGTAGTGAGTCTTCCACACCCTCACTCCAACGTCTTTACGTCGCTCTCATGCCTCATACTGCAGGCTTCATCCAATCAATCTCTTAATTTTGTCTCCCACGTGTAACTTTTTCTTGCATGTTTCCCCACCACTTTTCCCCCAGCAAGTTCATTACAGCTGTAACAGAGTGATTTTCTCTACATGACTGAAGCACCTTATTTTATTCCCCTCCTGCCATGATATTCCTCCTATTTATATGGTCACATGTTGAAACAAGTAAAGGACCCTTTTATGTGTCTCTGTGTATCTATGTTAGCCCCATATTTTGTATAGACCAATGACCGCTCCGTGGGTGATGACCAGTATCATACCGGCTGTCTTTACTTCACAGGGCATTTCCTGGTGGGCATTTTTAAGCAGGGTTGACTTGGAAGCCAGAGCTGAGGCTTCTGTGGCACACTGACGCAGTTTGTAATCCTGCATACTGTGTTTGAAACACAGCTAAGGGCAATTTGGAAGCAGACAGTCTTGCATTGGTTTTCGTTCAGTGCTGGTCGTTCAGAAAACAATGACAAACTACTAAATGTAACCTTGCCAAGACATCACAAACAGCCAAAATATTTTTGGTGTTGACTGTAACGTCCTGTAAAAGATGTACAACTAACTAACTAACTTGGAGGCCCAAACATTTGTAATAAATGTACCTCAGAGTTTTGAACAAATGACCGCAGAGGCAAGAGGAAAATGTGCTAGCCATTATATTTCTTTAGTTGTGCCTTCAGTTTAGTTATTTATTGTCCATGTTTCTGCACCATACAATAATGATTAGTCTATTGGATGCATGGCCTGAAGCAGATACCCATCATGATTAAAATTGTCGCTTATGTTATTATTTAATGCCCAGTGATTTCAGCTTTCTGCATACATCTTTCTGTCTCTCTAACCCAATATTTACCCACATTTCTCCATTACCCCTCTTTTGTTTTTTATTATTTTTTTTTTTTTTTTTTTTTTATTTTGCATTCGTTCGCTTTGAACTGACAGGTACAGGGGTTGAACCTACTACCTCGGAATCAGCACATCTTATGTTTAAAAATGAGTGCCCTTATCCATTTCTAATTAATTAAGCATGAACTAGAAGCATGCCATGTAAATTGCAGGAAATGAGATCATCTTGATGCTGGGAGATTCAACAAGGAAGCATCACAGGAAGGTGGTTGCATGCATAATATAATTAATTATAGCTATGATAACTTGAATTTTATATATATATATAAACATAATATATGCTTCTGCACACCTGTCTGCTTTCATAATTGTTTTCTTCATCATTTTACATAGCTGAAAATGTATGTCAAAGACAGGTAACTCAGGGATTCCCCCAGACAATAAGAATCCATTATGGCAATATGGGAGACATTGTAATTGTAATATATTAGCTTTACATTTTTTTTAAATATTACATGTCAAGAGAATAATATGCCCTGCCAACTGGCATAGGTATTTGTGCATTCCCACAGACCTTACCTTTACAGTATATAATTTATTGGTTTTTATATTCTTTGTTATTTTTATTTTGTCCATCAACTTCTTATTGCATTCTTCTTCTGTAATATTTATATGTATTTGCCTTGTTATCTTAACCATGGTAACCCTAGCTGATATACATCAATAACCATCACTGGATTTGGCTGTTGCTCAATCAAAATGTAGACCTAATTCAATTTTTGTTTTTTATCTTTTCCTTAATATTTTTATTTCTTTTTACGTTATCAATTTTTCCTATTTTCATTAATGTTCTTTGTTCCTTGTGCCTATATAAAATAGGTTACTTCTTGCTGTCTCAACAGTATTCCGATGACAGTCTGGTGTTACTCGTGGGTCGTGTGACAGTCCATATGGGACGAAGCTGTCCTAGGAAATCCATTCACTGACTTCCAAATGCACATATACATGATTTCATTAAAAGAATGTGGATTTTCCTGGAAATACATGATTGAATTCTACATTTTGTTCTGCTATTATAATTGTTTCTTACATGGTTTTACAATACATGTCTGAAACTGTTGACGCGTTTTACCCAGCTATCTTTGTGGATGCTGCAAGAATGTACGGCATCCAATCTATCACGGCCACATGTTAGTTCATATTATTTTAATATTTAATAATATATTAGTACTAGTAAACTCCGTGGCGAAGTAGTTACAGATGCAGTTCATAATGATAATCCCAAATATCCACGTTCGAAACACAGCTGTGTTGGTCCGGTATGGATGCCGTTTAGTTTATGAGAAACGTGGTTTATGATAGTGATACGAATATTCTGAAGAAAATATAAAGAATACAAATGACAATGGATTGGCAGAAAATTGAGGCTGCTGATGAAATGAAATTTGGGACATTGACATGGGTAAATAACTAAGGTAAAGACATAAATATGCAGATGTCTCGGCCAGATGGACAAGATCATATAAACCCAATGGTGATCGTGTCTTATGGTGAATTATGACCGCCCACGCTTATCGGCTTGGCACATGGTGATGATTTGTTTATTATGGTTACTGATTCTAACATTCTTCCGTTGAAATTGATATACAGGCGTCATTAATGTATAGTTGGATTTTATTTTTCAAGGGCTAGCTTCGGTGGTCTCATAAATAGTAAACTCCGTGGCGAAGCGAATACGGATGCAGCTCATAATCCCAAATACCCGCGTTCGAAACAGCTGTGTTGGTCTGGTATGGATGCCGGTCGTTCAGCAAGCAATGGCAAACTACTGAACGTAAACTTGCCCAGGAATCACGAACAGCCGTAAAATGCTGGGGTTGACTGCTACGTCCTGTAAAGGACATGCAACTAACTCTTTTTTTTTTTTAACTAGTAACAAATAAACGGCTTGCAATATATCTGATCTTGTCCATCTGATTCTGGCCAAGACATCTGCATATGTATGTCCTTACTTTCAGTTTATTTACCCACATGTTAATACAAAAATATGACCGAAATATATATTAGTGAGTAGAATTATAATATATATGACTATATTGATAATAATATTAATAATAATATCATCACCTCTTAAAATAAAATAAAAAGCATTTTGATTCATAACTTTAATTAATTTACCATTACTATTTGAGAAGCTTCGAATTGTAATGTTAAATACTTTAACCATGTAAGATAGTGAAATACATACATACCTAGAACCATCCAAAGACTTCCTCATGAAAATGTATATAAGAGTAGTGAAATCAAACCAAAACAGAGATTCACGTGGTTTTGTTTACACCTGGGTAGGTTGCGACTTCCTTGGTGGACGACTTCGATTATGGTATTTCGATACTGAAGAGGCGATACCAGGTTACACTTTGGTTTTAAAGCCAAACATAAATTATTATTTTTTTTTTAAGCCAAATAATTTTAAGCATGATTTTTTTTTTTCTTAGGTTCATACTCATATTTGCCTAAACAAATGAAGTTTCTAAAATAATAACTTATCAATATAGACACGACTTTTAGCACTTAAAACTTTACAAAAATGCAGACATTTAAACTCTTTGGCGAAGTGGTCAAGCTGTTTGAATCGTGCTCCGAACGTTGTGGGTTCGATTCCGGGCCGCACTCTTCGGTTTAGAGTTAAAATGTTTCGGAGACTCCATTTCAAAAACAGAAATTCCAAATTCGTCCTCGTCTAACCTGCTTCATCAGCTGTGGTTATTATTGAGGATCGTGGTTTTTGTGGGTTTATTCACCCTAATTCTTGTCTTGTGAGTCCTATCTCGGACTGGTTATGTAGCTTTTGTGTCTGTGACGTCAGCAGTGGTCGGCGGCTATCCTTTGTGCTCTTCTGTTGTTGTGGTTTTCTTTGTTGGTGTAGGCTCCTGGCTCGTCTGGCTTCAGTCCTTATAAGGACTTTTCGTAATCCCACTCTCGCTGGGGGATCGGTCGGCGGCTGTCCTTTGTGCATGTTTCCTCTTGTTTTCTTTGTTGGTGTAGGCTCCTGGCTCGTCTGGCTTTACTGGCTGCAGTCCTTATAAGGACTTTTTATTAGGTCATTTAGTCTCCTTCGTTGTGTAATTTGTGTAGGAGCTTTTCGAGGTTTCTATTTTCCTTCTTGTACTTTTTTTCGTCTTCGAGTTTTAGCTTCGGCCATTCCATTTTTTCCTCCGCGGTCAGCCATGGTATTCTCTCTCCATCTTTTATGTAGTACGCGTAGTCGGTACCCTTTTCTAAGATTTTTTTTGGCCATTCTACCGGTCGCCTGAGTTTTCTTGGTTTCTTCTTTTCTCTTTCCATCCAGCACCTTTCGAATTCCTGGTCTCTGAGTTTATCCTTCCTTAAGTACTCTCGTAGCTCTTCCAAAGTAATCCCCCCGGGCCGCTCCGTGTCTTCCTCAGGGTGCTCGTCTTGGTTTGCTTCAGATGTCTGGGGAGATAGTGTCGTGGCTGGGTTGCTGGCTTTGTCTAGCGGTTCCGGTTCGTCCTCTTGTTGGATGTCATCTTGCGGTTTCTCTGTGAGCTTTTCTGTTTCTTGTGCTGATTTGCTTTGGGTTGGCTCCCTTTCGATTGTTAGAATTTCTCTGACCGCTTTGATGTCTCGCAGAATCTCTTCATTTATCTTTACCATCTGCCTCATATTCTCCACCTCTTGTTTGATGTCTCGCTGGATCTCCTTTATTTCGGCAAGAAGTTTCTCATTGTCGCTGGTTGGTGCCGATGTTTGCAGTAGCTTGACTTGTTTCTTTAACTCGTCGATCTGCTTTTGAAGTTGATCTCTTTCAGCTTGTGCTATACCCGTGGCTGTCTCGCCCCTCTGCATTGCTTCCTTGAATGGTGTCTTTGTGAGGATGGCGATTTTTAAGACGTCTCTATGTCTCTGCAGGTACGGACAGCCCAGGTATCTTGCTCCATGTTTGCCCAGGCAGTTGGCACACTTTCTTTTGTTGTTGGGTGCTCGGAAGTCTGTGTCCATCTTGGCCAGCGGACACTCCTTGAAGGCGTGGTGAGCGGCGCAGTATCGGCAGATTTCCGTCTTACTGCGACACGTAGCTCTGCTGTGGCCGGCCTTCTGACATCTGGAACATTGAGTGATTCTTGGTATGAATCTCTCTGGCTTGCTGCAGTTCTCTTGTTGAATGATACTGTGATCGGCATCTCGCTGCCCTCCGACGTCACTACTGCCAGGGTTGTAGGTATCTTGGAGTAGGTGAGAAGCCGCTCCGCCTTCAAGAATCGGATGTGAAGATTCTCTTCACGTAGCTGCTTCAGGATTTCTTCATCTGTCAGCTCCACAGGAATCCGCTTGACAACCCATCGGACTGTTTTCGAGTCGGTGTTTCCGACTCTGGTGTCTTTCTCCTCCTTCTCTGCTGTCTTGGTTCTTGACTGTGTTGGGCTGTCAATCTTCTCCCTCGTAGTAGCTTCAGTGATGGCTGTAGTATCAGGCTCTTTGATGCAGCTAGCAGGTGGGCTCTCGACGTTCTTCTTCTTGTTGTCGGCTCCCACGCTGCACATCTTGGCAACAGCGTGTTTCTTGTTGGATTTTCCACGTGACATTTTCCCGCTGATCAGGCTTCTTGACAGAATAATGCGACTTGACTTGTTAGCGCTCGCAGTGCGAATGTGAGACGACACGCGAACCCTGACCTCGACCGTCGCTTAAAGCTACGGAGTTCGTGCTTTGTGCGACGCTTTCCACGCTTCGGAAGGAGACCAAGCCATATGGGATAAAACCCGGTGCGATGAAGTCGACCCTGTCGACTTTTAAGCGACTTTTTAAGCAGACATTTAAGACTTGAGATGACAAACTATAACATAAAAATGTCAAAAAGTGACACGAAAATGTTAAATATGACATTAAAAGCTTTTTTTTTTTTTTTACGCTCCGTTTCTTAATGTAACTGACAGTTTCTTATCTGTGCGTACGTTTTTCATATTGCAAAATGGTATTTTTGTCTTGACGATTCTTGTTCTAATCTCTGCAAACCAACTTCCATCTCTGGCATTGGGCTCAAACATAGCCCATACACGTGCTACTATTTGAGTATTTATAGTGCACTGTATTTATTTAGACATAATCACATATCACATGTATTTCATGGAATCAAAGCTGGGTGGGTATACAGACGGATGCGTATTTCATGGAATCAAAGCTAGGTGGGTATACAGACGGATGCGTATTTCATGGAATCAAAGCTAGGTGGGTATACAGACGGATGCGTATTTCATGGAATCAAAGCTAGGTGGGTATACAGACGGATGCGTATTTCATGGAATCAAAGCTAGGTGGGTATACAGACGGATGCGTATTTCATGGAATCAAAGCTAGGTGGGTATACAGACGGATGCGTATTTCATGGAATCAAAGCTAGGTGGGTATACAGACGGATGCGTATTTCATGGAATCAAAGCTAGGGTGGTATACAGACGGATGCGTATTTCATGGAATCAAAGCTAGGTGGGTATACAGACGGATGCGTATTTCATGGAATCAAAGCTAGGTGGGTATACAGACGGATGCGTATTTCATGGAATCAAAGCTAGGTGGGTATACAGACGGATGCGTATTTCATGGAATCAAAGCTAGGTGGGTATACAGACGGATGCGTATTTCATGGAATCAAAGCTAGGTGGGTATACAGACGGATGCGTATTTCATGGAATCAAAGCTAGGTGGGTATACAGACGGATGCGTATTTCATGGAATCAAAGCTAGGTGGGTATACAGACGGATGCGTATTTCATGGAATCAAAGCTAGGTGGGTATACAGACGGATGCGTATTTCATGGAATCAAAGCTAGGGGGGTGTATACAGACGGATGCGTATTTCATGGAATCAAAGCTAGGTGGGTATACAGACGGATGCGTATTTCATGGAATCAAAGCTAGGTGGGTATACAGACGGATGCGTATTTCATGGAATCAAAGCTAGGTGGTGTATACAGACGGATGCGTATTTCATGGAATCAAAGCTAGGTGGGTATACAGACGGATGCGTATTTCAAGGAATCAAAGCTAGGTGGGTATACAGACGGATGCGTATTTCAAGGAATCAAAGCTAGGTGGGTATACAGACGGATGCGTATTTCAAGGAATCAAAGCTAGGTGGGTATACAGACGGATGCGTATTTCAAGGAATCAAAGCTAGGTGGGTATACAGACGGATGCGTATTTCAAGGAATCAGGACTAGGTGGGTATACAGACGGATGCGTATTTCATGGAATCAAAACTAGGTGGGTATACAGACGGATGCGTATTTCAAGGAATCGTATTAACAGAACGGATGCGTATTTCATGGAATCAAAGCTAGGTGGGTGTATACAGACGGATGCGTATTTCATGGAATCAAAGCTAGGTGGGTGTATACAGACGGATGCGTATTTCATGGAATCAAAGCTAGGTGGGTGTATACAGACGGATGCGTATTTCATGGAATCAAAGCTAGGTGGGTGTATACAGACGGATGCGTATTTCATGGAATCAAAGCTAGGTGGGTGTATACAGACGGATGCGTATTTCATGGAATCAAAGCTAGGGGGGTGTATACAGACGGATGCGTATTTCATGGAATCAAAGCTAGGGGGGTGTATACAGACGGATGCGTATTTCATGGAATCAAAGCTAGGTGGGTGTATACAGACGGATGCGTATTTCATGGAATCAAAGCTAGGTGGGTATACAGACGGATGCGTATTTCATGGAATCAAAGCTAGGTGGGTATACAGACGGATGCGTATTTCATGGAATCAAAGCTAGGTGGGTATACAGACGGATGCGTATTTCATGGAATCAAAGCTAGGTGGGTATACAGACGGATGCGTATTTCAAGGAATCAGGACTAGATGATACACAGACGTATATGTATTTCGTGGAGTAAAACAGAGGTCCGAGGGAGGTTGGGAATTAAAGGGGAGCTGATGAAAGAAATGGAACTGAGACGTAAAAATTGTCAGCTCCAATAAATCACTTTTATAAAGTAAACGATGCTTTTCGAAGTTCTGAGAAAATGATGCGATTCCATATGTATCACACCGGCCGCCTTTACGTCCTAAAACATTTCCTGATACCGAGTTTAGGCTGAAAGCTCTGTCTCTACGGAGATTGATATACACAACCATCTTGTCAACAGGCAAGCGTTCAAACCACTGCGCTACCGCATCTCGTATACTTCACTTTGTTCCTTCGTTTTTGTTCGTTAGGAATGTATTGTCTATATCTGAAATATTGTCTTTGTATAAACCCCGCTGTCCTTTTTAGTTCACTCAGTAGTCCATAGGGTTTATTATCCAGTATTACCGTCTGTCTTTTTAGACAAAGGCTAGTGAAGTCAACCAAACACAAACCGGCGGAATGCAAGGGGGAAATAACCGCTGAATTTTCCAACGATAATCATGCATCCAAATAAAAATTATCTACATTAGTGAGTACATTCCTAGTGATCTATTAGAATCCATTGTATAGCTCTGCCAAAGAAACCAGGCGCTTTAGAATGCGAATAGCATCGCACAATGAGTCACAAGGCAAAGCTGTTACTCAGAATAATTATGAAAGAAATAAGAAAGCGGTACAGCAGCTGTAGCAAGGGCAGTGGGAGGGAACATAGCAGAAGTCTCTCGTGGAACGATAATAGGCGCTTGCCACCGTTGAGATTAAGCTTCCTTGTCAGAGCACTTACGACCTCCTGCCATCAGCTGTTAATCTGGTCAGATGGGGTTTATCCGAAGGCCCTGCATATCCCCTGTGCAGCATCACACAAACTTAGAGGGCTCAGCCCGTAGAACATGTACTGTCTGCGTGCAGAGCGGCCCTTGAACAAGGCCGATTCACATGGCGACACAACAAGGTCTCACCGAACTGGCAGTCATAGTGGGTGTAGCAAGATTCCAGGCTAACAATGGGATTGTTGTCATAACCGGGTGGATACGCTTCGTTATAGTGAACAAAAGTCGAACAGCAGAGTCAACTGCCCCTATAGATGCCATCTATCCTCGGGGGCGCTGAAGATTGGGAGCTGAGCGTAGACCTGCAGGGCCGTGGCAAATACCCAGAGGAAATCCGGAAGTTTCAGCTGCGACCAGACATTGTAGTGTGCTCTCCGTCGACTCAACAGTTAGTACTAATCGAGTTCACTATTCCGTTCGAATCAAGAGTCGAGGAACAGCACACATATAGTATTGAGAAATACAGTGACATGTTCGCAAGCCTGAGACAAGAAGGATATACCGTTAGGCTTTTCGCCATAGAGATAGACGCGAGAGGCATTGTTACCAACTCTGCATACAACGTGGTGAAACAACTTGGTATAAAGGGACAATCAAAAACTATGACACTTAAAAGACTGGGCGAGGCAGCGGAGAAGGCATTGAGCTGGCTGTGGGGCAGGCGCAATACGGGTTGGGACAAGGATACGAAGTAAATGGTTCAACTTTGCCTGCAATGTTAGTCACCGTCTCTCAAGAAGAACAACGTCGGTAACACAAACACCTCTCCAGAAGATTACAAGCTCACAATGAGATCGAAACAACAACCACGGTCTCGTGCCGACCCAGGAGTCATCCCACCGGGGAAGACCAGGACACCCAAGCTGAATGTATCGATCACCCGAATCAGAAATGTCAGCCAAAGACGAACCTCTTTAGCCAAGCGCCGGCAACGACCGCTTGTGGTGGAATAGTACGTACGTCTTGCAAGGACCACGCCCAGCAGCGATAGCGGGAGTCAAGGGGGAAACACAAGCCTGAGTAAAGTTAGCCCAGAGGGAGAGCTGGCTTCCGCTTGGAGCGCGCAGGTAGATGGATCAGCAAGCCGTGAACGGGGCACGAAGAAGGCAACGCAGCAGTAAAGACGTTTAACCACAATTACAAAGGCGAAGACTGCAGCCAACTGCCGAAGGAAGAAGCTGGCCTTCCAGCAGCCCAGTTACGGTGCAGGGTCAACGTTGGGATGCACCGGGTTCTCATGGGAAAGGCACAAAAAACGCTATATATATTCTCAGGACATTATTAGAAAGACGTCATTCGCACTGCGAGCGCTAACAAGTCAAGTCGCATTATTCTGTCAAGAAGCCTGATTCGCGGGAAAAATGCCACGAGGAAAATCCAACAAGAAACACGCTGTTGCCAAGATGAGCAGCGTGGGAGCCGACAACAAGAAGAAGAACGTTGAGAGCCCACCTGCTAGCTGCATCAAAGAGCCTGATACTACAGCTATAACTGAAGCTACTACGAGGGAGAAGATTGACAGCCCAACACAGTCAAGAATCAAGACAGCAGAGAAGAAAGAGGAGAAAGACACCAGAGTCGGAAACACCGACTCAAAAACAGTCCGATGGGTTATCAAGCGGATTCCTGTGGAGCTGACAGATGAAGAAATCCTGAAGCAGCTACGTGAAGAGAATCTTCACATCCGATTCTTGAAGGCGGAGCGGCTTTTCACCTACTCCAAGATACCTACAACCTTGGCAGTAGTGACGTCGGAATGCAGAGAGATGCCGCCCACAGTAGCATTCAACAAGAGAATGCAGCAACCAGAGAGATTCATACCAAGAATCACGCAATGTTCCAGATGTCAAAAGGCCGGCCACAGTAGAGCTACGTGTTACAGTAAGACGGAAATCTGCCGATACTGTGCCGATCACCACGCTTTCAAGGAATGTCCGCTGGCCAAGCTGGACACGGACTTCCGAGCTCCCAACAACAAAAGAAAGTGCGCCAACTGCCTGGGCAAGCATGGCGCAAGATACTTAGGCTGTCCGTACCTACAGAGACATAGAGACGTCTTAAAAATCGCCATCATCACAAAGACTCCATTCAAGGAAGCAATACAGAGGGGCGAGACAGCCACGGGTATAGCACAAACCGAAAGAGATCAACTTCAAAAGCAGATCGACGAGTTAAAGAAACAAGTCAAGCTATTGCAAACAACGGCACCAACTAGCGACAATGAGAAACTACTTGCCGAAATAAAGGAGATCCAGCGGGACATCAAACAAGAGGTGGAGAATATGAGGCAGATGGTAAAGATAAATGAAGAGATTCTGCGAGACATCAAATCGGCCAGAGAAATTCTAACAATCGAAAGGGAACCAACCCAAAGCAAATCAGCACAAGAAACAAAAAAACACACAGAGAAACCGCAAGAAGACATCCAACAAGAGGACGAGCCGGATCCGCTGGACACAGCCAGCAACCCACCCACGACAATATCGCGTCAGACAGTTGAAGCAAACCAAGACGAGCGCCCTGTAGAAGACACGGAGCGGCCCCGGGGGAGGACTTTGGAAGAGCTACGAGAGTTCCTAAGGAAGGAGCAAATCAGAGACCAGGAATTCGAAAGGTGCTGGATTGAAAGAGAAAAGAAGAAACCAAAAAAACTCAGGCGACCGGTAGATTGGCCACAAAAAATCATAGAAAGAAATACCGACTACCATTACTACATAAAAGATGGAGAGAAAGTACCATGGCTGACAGCGGAGGAAAGAAAGATATGGCCGAAGCTAAAACTCGAAGATGACAAAAAGTACAAGAAGGAAAATAGTAACGTCGAAAAGCTCCTACACAAAATACACAACGAAGAAGACTAAATGACCTAATCAAAAGTCCTTATAAGGACTGCAGCCAGTAAAGCCAGACGAACCAGGAGCCTACACCAACTAAGAAAACCACAACAACAGAAGAGCACAAAGGACAGCCACGGACCGATCCCCCAGCTGGAGGGGGCTTACGAAAAGTCCTTATAAGGACTGCAGCCAGACGAGCCAGGAGCCTACACCAACAAAGAAAACCATAACAACAGAAGAGCACAAAGGATAGCCGCCGACCACTGCTGACGTCACAGACACAAACGCTACATAACCAGTCCGAGATAGGACTCACAAGACAAGAATTATGGTGAATAAACCCACAAAAACCACGATCCTCAATTATAACCACAGCTGATGAAGCAGGTTAGACGAGGACGAATTTGGAATTTTTGTTTTTGAAATTTGGAATTGGAATTTGGAATTAGAAAGATCTAGTCTTTTAGTTTGGTTTTAGTCGTTGGATCAACATCACGGCACACGGTTTAAACCATAAGTGCTCCGTTTTCCTCCTAACTCAAACCTGAGTCTGGAGAAACTCAGCTCAATGCACGAACTCCGTTGCATCGGCGAGGATCCTGAAATACTTTGGGTAGATTTTTAACTCGAAATTTTGCCCGGTCAGCGCCGTTAGGCTACTTTTTTTTACGATTTCCACCTGCCAAGGGATTTTTCACGTGCGCAACAATACACACGGGCGTCCGATCTCACTACCCAGCGACCAGGGGACATTTTATTACTGGAAGTCCAGGTGGATTTTTTAAAATAAATCCCGGTCCTCATCGGGGCCTGAACCCGGGACCTCCAGCACTCGAGGCGGACACCATACCTCGAGACCCTCAGCCCCCGTAGAAAGATCTATAGAAGTAAAAACAGATCTGTACTTTTACTTCATAGACTACACAAAAGAATTGGACAATGTGAAACATTACGAAATAATACAATTACAAAAGAAACTGAACATAGACGGCAAAGATCTGCGAATAATAAAGAACATATATTGACAGCAAACAGCAGCTATCATTAGAATCAATTTCGTATATACATTTCAATGTATAAAGAAAACAAGGAAATTTTTATGTTGTCTAGTGCGTCCTCTAGTCTCTACTTCTGCCTTCTCCTTCTGGGAGCACCAACAATACTACGTGTGTTTATTAATGTCAATGTATAAAGAAGGGCGTCAGACAAGGTTGTGTATTGCCTCATGATGTGTTTTCATTGTACAGTGATTTAGTGATTTATAATGTGATCTACAGAAAATCTGTCAGGGATCCTTGTTAGTGAACATAATATAAATAACTTACGTTAGCCAGTGATCCGGAGTTCGAACCCGGGTCCAGTCAGGGATGTGCACTACTGACGAGCTCGGACGAGAGTGAAACGAGTTTAGTGCTTCCAATCTGCCGTGGACAAGCTTAAGGTTTGTGCCGGAATACGATCAGCGTCGCCAGTAGAGTGGGTTGTGCTCAATCTTTAAACCTCACATCCCGAAACAACCAAATCTATCAATTTAATTATTGCTCGATGGGCTCTAGGCGCCTGATGTGTCTTGCCAGATCGAGAAGACCTGATCATTCGGAGCCATATCGATTGACGGATGTCAATCGCGGCGATCGTGCAAATTTTGAGCTACAGCCAAAAATGGGTGACATTGTGTGATATATGATAGTCTGTTCACATATGGGTGCCTCCATATAAACATCCATATCTCAGTAACCAACTGAGGGGAAATGATGAGATTTAGCACATAACCTTATCATTATGTCTCCCCAACAAAAACATTTTTGTTCTGGTGATTGTACAGCAGATTTCAATGTTTATTTATTTATTTATTTTAAAGTTGCGTATCCCTTACGAGACGTTGCAGTCAGCACCAGCATTTTTCAGCTGTTGTTGATGTACTAGGCAAGTGTTACATTCAGTAGTTTGCCATTGCTTTCTGAACGACCGGCTGCCATACCAGCACGTTATAACACAATGTGACACGGTCTGCTGCATAAATCGGTCCCAGCTGAGCTTTGAACGCCTGGTACCCGGCTCATGAACCGCGTTCGCAAGCCTTTAGCCACGGAGCAGTATATAATTTACGGGTCAGAGAATAAGTTCATATTTTTAAATGTATTACACCTTCACCCAGACACATCCGCGCTTTTGAAAAATTTTCTCGTGGTACACGTTATGGCAAGAACGGCGCGCAGTTAAATGGGAGTGTTCAGAGGTGTCTTCAATGTGGGTGCTTTCAAGAAACGTGATTATATAAATGAATCTTACCATTTATCGCTAATATTTGAATGTGTGAATATTGTTCAATGGGATTGAATATGAAATTTTGTACACTTCAAAGCATCGCTATGAAGTTGTACACATATTTTTGACAAGAAGCTGATCGCAGGAAACTGTTTCATACTGTTACAAATCCCGAAAAAAGAACAGTGCATGCATTGGGTTTGAGTAAACGGTCATTTCGTCGATGGGTACAAAAATCTGGAATAAAACCAACACGCGATAAGCAAACGGTAGGTAGAAAGGCAATTGTAGACAGCTTTGACAAGGATGTCATAAGGCGAGCTATTATAAAAATGCTGGATGCCACAGAAACAGTGACTGTAAGAAAACTTAGGGTTTGGTTGAGAAAGAACAATGACATAGAGCTATCCAAAACAACTTTGTGGAAAATTATAAGGACATTAGGCTTCATTTTAGAAAGTACAAGGGAGGGTAGAAGATATCCTTTGCGAGCAACCGCATTTAGGAGCCATGAGAAGCAGATACCTACGTGAAAATAAGGAAAATGCGCAAAGAACATTATGGACATTAGTGTAAGTTAGGATGAAACCGTGGATCAATTGTGCACACACACAAGTGAAAGTAAGGCTATCAGTGGATGGAAAGGTATAGCGATATGTGCCAGTAGTAAAGGACAGCGTTTGTCAGAGCCTATCTGTAGTTCATAATGCTTACTACAGAATGCTGGACTCGTGTCGTATCAAAGCATACAGACAATAGGGATTATCATAATGAGATGAATGGAATGTATTTAGAGATTGGCTCGAGAATACAGTACTTCCATCCCTGATAGACCGTCTTGTCTTAATCATACAATGCCAGAGACAATACCATGGATGGCACAAAGAAGGCAAAAAGATTACGGCTCCAAAGGGAAAATATACCATTTCCAGAAACATATTTCAAGCTACAGTTGTTGTCCCTTGTAAAACAGGCGCAAAAAAGCAAGAAATATCAAATCGACAAGTTGATAGAAGAGCATGGCCATAGGTGCTTGAGACTTCCGCCGTACCATTCTCATTTAAACCCTATAGAACTTGTGTGGGCTAAAATTAAAGGACAGGTGGCAGCTGACAATACTACATTCAAATTGTCTGACGTCAAGATACTAACCAGTCCGCGCTATTAAATATTGATAAAAGTTACTGGAAAAAATGTGAAGACCATGTGTTGAAAGAGGAAGAGGACTATTGGAGAAAGGATGGATTGAATTTTATGCAATAGAGAGCAGTCATCAACCTACTAGAGTCGTCCGACACAGATTAGGGCCTGGGCAGATCGCAGGACCACCTTAATCCACAGTGCACACTTACTGGGATATTTTGCTCCAACTATTCAGACGAATTGCAGGCCCTAAACATTACAGCATCATCACAATGTCAATGGCAACAGTTTGTATTCCACAGTGATGAATTTTCAGTTCCGCAAGCCCTCAGCGGTGACAAACAACTGGTATTGAAAAAAAAAAACACTAAACGCATTGAATACCAACAGAAGAGTAATATTGCGGTGGAAACTGACATAGTGTGGCATTCCAAGAAACGTGAGAACAAACACGTTGTCAAATGAGGGGACAACACACGAACATACGAATCAATCTATAAACTTCAATGAAAAGAGGGCCAACAGCTTGGCCGTTAAGAAGAAGCCCACTACAGAGACATTCACAGCTATATTCGTCGTGCATAACAGGTAATAATCATGTTCCGTCTCTGAACAGTAAACAGCAGAGTAGACAATCTTTCACGAAGACTCAAAACGGTTCTGTCACCAATGTGCACGTGTGAACAAACTACACAGACAGCTGAACAGATCCTTAAAAATTGACACATGATGACTAAACTGCTGTATCATCTATGGTCACTCCATACGCACATTAACGCACAGCTGTTTGGAAGCCATCACGAACTCCATATAAAAAGCTAAATGCATCCTAGTAACATGACTCCTTGTGTACACATTATTAACCAGAAGCTGAAGAAACAAGAAGGAAATGAAATATAAGGTAAGAAATATATTATGTCTACTTTCCTGTCCAATTTCATTTCGGTTCCACATTATTTACCCCATGCCTCTGTAAATTCTGTCTTTACTTATATTACATACACATTACACTCACTCTCATAAGACTCTGAATACGCCTTGTGTTGTCATCCGAATTGAGGTTGCGGTACTGTAAAACAAGTTTGTTAGCGTGAATTCACTAGTTTATCGCCAAAACATCAAAGAAATGTCGCCGCTTTCCATGATTTAAGTTGCTTTTGGACCTATCAAAATGAGAAATTCGGAAAACTAGTTAGTCAGAGCTGTTCCTAGCACGAAAGACATTTCACTCGGACGTTTTATGCGTTGTGCCTGATTTATTTGCACCCGTAGGCCAGCACATCCGACCTCAGCAGGCATTTTTACGGGTTTGCCTTCCCGGGGTTTTGAGAGACGTTAGACTGTTACTGCTGTGGTGTCGCCCACATCTCAGCTGGTCAATGTAGAACGGTCAACATCACGGTCAACCCTCAAGGGAAGGCAGGGGCAGACCATGAGCATTTCCCCGCTATCTAAGGAGGCTTCCAAAATTGCAGAGCCGGCACATATTGCTCTGAGACTTGGCTCACCCGAGGAATTGCCACGTCCTGCTCATGGCTGCACTTCCATATATTGGGCATTTCGCTTGCCACTGGTCGCTCAAACACAAACCAGGAAGGGTCAGTCTGCGGGCGACATACACTAGGTAAGCTTTCGCTTCGGACTTCGGACCACGCAATGGATTCGCTAGCCAGGCGTTCTATTTCGTGTTATCGAGACGTTTTTCCACCTTGACTACACTCTCTATGAGTATATATACAGACATTTTTCGTAACCATTTCATGCGACTGGGGCACTTTTCTACCTTTAGTACTCGCTCACGAGGTAAGCTACGTGTGCTGCCGGCTCAGCACCTTACCTCCGTGCGCGTTCAGTGAGCGAGAAACGGCCAGGCCCTCTCATCCGGGGATCCCTCATATCCCCCAGCTGAGAGCCTTCGAACAAGTATCTGAACTAAGCATGTAGCGTGCTCAGCATCTCACCTCCATTTATCGGTAGGTGGTTATCGGCTCTCACATCCGAGTGTTTATGGCTTAGAGACGTTCAGCCATATCCCTCAGCTGAGAGCCTTAGAGTATGTGCCGGACCAAAATTTAGCGGCATCGTGCGCCTAATTTAGACATTGACTGCTGTTCTCAGTCTATCTGCAGAGCAGCAGGTTGTGTCTCTCTTGGTCAGATCCCTAACCCAAGGCATGTCCGACATGTAGTTGTGCATCCGTCGACAATGCTCTTGGGATCTCTGGGACACGCAAGCTCCCCCACCGCGACAAGGTGGAGACACATCGGGGGAGGGGTGAGTTGTTTGAGGGCCTATACCCTGATGGGGAAATAAAGGGTGACAGAAAAGAAGACACATGGTGTGCATACCTAAGTCTTCATTAACTCTTCTGCTGCCTATTATCCTCCAATGGGGCATGGGTCCTTAGCTATTTCAGTTCAAAACCGTTTATTCTTTGACATCTATTGCAGTTGTTTACATGCCTTTCCTATATCCTTTATCTATGTCTTTAATTATCTTCTCCTTCATGTGGGTTTGGTCTCCCTTTTAAGCCCATTGTCACGTACAACAGAAGACAGGGCATGCAAGACACCAAAAGCATGACAATGCATGAAACTGGGGAGCTGGCAACAGATCGAGTCTTGCTGGTGAGCTGTAAAGCGAGCGAAGTTCTGCACAAGACTTGCTAACTGCTGCTGTAGATGTTGATAATGACGATGATGATGATGATAAAATTAACTGTGGATTCCAGAAAAGAGGTCTATCTATTATAATGATGTGTTGAAGTATTTTATAAACAATATAAAATAATTAGATAAATCATGCAAGCTAAAATATACGGCACATATTGACACAGTAAATTTAAACTGACTGTCATGTCTTTCTGTTTGCACAAAATTGGCTTCTGTAAGTTAATGATGATTGCGTCTGCCAGCTTTAACATGCGACCATTTTGTGTGTTGAACAACGCAGATAAATAAGCACAGAGATAAATACATGTACATAAATACTGAGGTAAATTAATATTGAGATGAATAAACAATTTGATAAACACAGATAAACATGGAAATAAATAAATATTCATGTAACTGACGCAAATAAATGCTGCGGGAAATCAATACTGAGGTAAATCAACACAGAGATAAATAAACAAATAAATAAACACTGATGTTACTAAACACTGACATAAATTAATACTGAGGTAAATCAATACGGAGATAAACAAATATCGACATAAATAAATACTCAACACACTAAACAAAACTTATGTTTAATACAAATCCTGTACTGTATCAGATGCAACAGAAACAAAGATAGTGGGTGCTACTGCAATAGCTAAATTACAATGTGCGATATTAAATTCAATTTGTAAATAGGTATTCTTAAACAAGTGAATGGGTACAACTATCTCGGAACAGTCATAACATCTGACGGAAGGTGCCTTGAAAAGATTAGAACATGAATAACTATGGCAAAGTAGCCTTTTGCAAGAGGGAACACACAATGACCAATCAACAGATGCCAATTGCAATGAGAAAAAGAGTTGAAGTGCTACACACACGCTATACTTGTGTATGGATGTGAAACTTGGACATGAGCTGACAAGCTGAAAAACATCCAATGGCAGTGGAAATGTGGTTTCTGAGAAAAATTCAAAGAATATCATCGACAGACAGAAAAGCCAATGAGAAATTCCTACAAGAAACATATGAAAACCAGACGTAGACAGTCAATATTTTTGCGAGGCATTTTATGAGAAGAAATAAATTGGAGAACTTGGTGACAACTGGCAAGATTGAGAGGGAAGTAACAAGGGGAAGGCAGAGAGGTAAATATCTAGATGGCTTGGCGACTGGCATGGTCGGGACAAGAATACCGAGCTGATCCACGACTCTGATGATCGTGAATAATGGCAAAAGATGACCACACAGGCTTATCGGCATGGCACATGATGTTGATATATTTTCTTTCTTCATGTGTCCTACTACTATTGCTGTGAGGTATCACAGATAGGAGGCAGTTGTAATTTTATGTGTTTCGCTTGTCTTGTTGCTTGCACTAACGTTATATTTGATTTCTTCAGTGTCTCTTTTACTCCATTTAACCAACTCTTTCTGGGTCACCATCTCGCCTTGTATCGTGGTGTTCTCATGTAGAACGCTTCGTTGTCTCTGCATTGTTGCCCGGCTCGGACGAAGGAAATTACCACCGGCCTCGGCCTGTCCTCTGTTCGCCGGCATTCTGGCTACATCCACTATGGCCGCCAACTCAGTAAGGACGTTTTTGTGACGCCAAGTAAATCAGCCTTGGATTAATGAGACTTTACATGCGGACAATACGCGCTCCGCTGTCTGCACCTGTTTACAAAGGGAACATCGCGCGTCGGTGGTTTTACCCCACTTGACCAAGTTGGCAGCTTATGGCAAGACATCGTAAAGGGATCTGACGACAAAACTTAAGCGCAGTTGTGGCATACGCCATAAATCATTCCAGGTAAGAGATCTCTGCACTATTTCTTCCAGTGGCATCCAATGGCCCTGCTGCGCCTGTTGGGCAGCCACACAGACTCTTTCGTCATCCTTTCCCTTACGGATCTCCTTAACCACCAGGTCTCTGCGTTCCTTAGTCGTTGCCCTAGACGACATCGAATCTCTGTCATGGTACCCGAAGCTCCTTCTGTCGGACTGGGTGTGCCCCATGACCTCCTTCAGCTGGAGTGCTGCCTGGGCATCTTCGACAGCGCTGACGACTTTCTACTTCCTTCTAGTTCTCAGGGCGGGAACTGAGGTATTGACCGTTTCATCTGGAGACTCGCGCAGCATCATCGCGAGTCTGGCTCTTCCGACTTTGAATTCTTCCACGAGGGATGGGAACGGAGAATAAGCTTACTGTGCTTGCAATATAGTGCGACAGTCGTGAGGCATGTTGGTGCTCCAAGCCACTTTCTTATGTACTTACTTATCTTCCCCTCCATGGTGCTTACTGTGGTCGTGACTATACCAATATATCAGCAGCGGCCACAGGAGTTTCGGAATAAGCATGAATTGGAAGCACCAGATTTTAAATTTGCCTATCAGCTTGGTTTTATGTATGGTACCCAGACAGTTCGTCAGCACTTCTTGCATCTCTACCACCGCGATCATTTCCATCAGGGTTGAATCATACACATTTCCGAGATTCTTTACCGGTTTCTCTAACACCGTGGGAATCGCTTGCCCGGCAATCATGAACAACCTTTCCGCAGCTCTACACTTCACAATCGACAGGCTTCTCGATTTTTTAGGACTTGAAGGTAATCCTACACTAGCGAATCAGATCGTCCAGTCTGGGGAGGATGCTGCGGGCATTACTCTCCTTTGGTGTCGGGATTGTCGTATCGTCCATGAAGGCCTTCAGCGGCAGAATGGTCCGTTTCTCGCTGAGTTTCGGATCGTGTGCTTATCCGGATGCAGCATCCAGGATCATCTACATGGCCATGACAAATAGTATCGGCGAAATCGTAATCCCATTTCAATACCGACCTGCAGGTCGATTCATCTCGTCGTGAACGTCTTGGTAGAGAATCGAAGAGACAAGCTCGTGAAGTACTGCGTAAGCATTTCCGTATTGTTCTCGAGCACGTTATAAGCCTTGAGTGCATTCCGCAACATTTGGTGGGACACTGACCCATATGCATTGGCCAGGTCCAACCATATCACCTGGAGTTTCTCCTTCTTCATTTTCGCTCTCTGGATAGCTTCCAAGATCGTGGTGCCGTGTTCGGGACACTCGGGGACACCAAGTATCCCCCCTTTTTCAACCGCCGTGTCTTCGTACTTGTTCCTTATCAAGTACGTCGTGATTCGGCTGGCCATGATTGAGAAGAATATTTTCCTCTCGACGTTCAGGAGAAAGATTTGCCTGAATTGAGCAATACTGGCTGAGTTTTGGTCTTTGGGAATGTAGATTACCTTGGCTTTCTTCCACTACGTGTATCAACGCGGATCTGAGTTTCCGGTGTAATTTCTTAAGGACATTTATTAAACTGTGTAAGTCAACCGTTAGACCCCGGTGCCAACTTCCCGCGTGATGTCTTACCTACCGTAACCACATCGCTCCACATTGGCATTGAAATCCACCGCTGATTTGTCCGGCCATTTGAGCCCCTCAATCTTTCTGAGTGGGACGTCCCGTTGAGCATCGGAGTACGTCGTCACGAGGTGGTTATCCAGCTCCTCTTTGCTGACACTGAGGATGCTGGATCGCGGCTGTTCGAACAAGTCCCGTGCAAACTTGTATAGTTCCCGGAAGAATCTCTCACGTTCCTTCCGGGTTTTCCGCCTGTTCCTGCAGAACCGTTCCGCTCGGTAGAGTGCATTGTGCCTGGCTTTCAGATGTTGCCACACCTGGCGCAAGCCCTCTTTCTCGTGTTCGGCCGCTGTTTTATACCGCTCTTACTTCCTCCAGAAGCTTCTGCAGCCTGGTTTTCTGCGGATTATTTGCTTCTTTCCTCTCGCTGCAATCAAATTGAATCAGCGAGTCGGGGTATATGATATCTCCGAACTTTTGCAATTTTTCTTCAAGGGACTTGTGTTTTAGCTCTTCTTCAAAAACACGGGACAACGTTTCATCTAATTGAGCCCACTTTGTCTTCTTGGTGGCATTGGGAAACTTGATCTTCACCCTGAGACTCTCGAAAGGTTTCTCGGGTGCGTCACAGATGAAATCGACTTGAATCTTCTCCGCACTGTGGGGTTCTCCCTTGCTGAGATCCTCTTCCGTCTTATGTATATCTCGTGTCGCGAACATGGAGGGTAGGCATTGAAACGGTTAAGGCCTCTGGAGTGTTTATGCTCGTGGCTATCGTTTGCATTCGCATTTTCCTCATGTTGGACTGGAAGTGTATGATTCCGTCGCCCTGCTACTGAGTTGAGTGGGTGGCGCGACACTGTGAGCTAAGCTTTTCCTTTTACCACAGACGCATGCCCAGCCCGGTCGCTCGGCTGAAGTCATAGTCGGATAGGTGGATAGGGTCGTCAACGTGTGGACACCAATGGATCCTTCATGCCCCCCGGCCCCTTTTCGGAGGATTCAAGGGGCATCTATTTGTATTTTGCTGTGTCCTTATTTAATAATAGGTGTTTCTAGGATTGTCCGTGTCCAAAATTGGTAACGCGCCGTTGGGGTGGATAAAGCGTTTATCAGCTTCGTTTTTGTTTGCATGTTGATATTTGGATGTTTTAGGAGAGGTTCTATTTGACTGTTGATACTGTTTGCTTTCTGTATTATCATTTATATATCTCTGTCTAGTCTTTCATTCTATATGAACACAATGCTCAATTCCGTGTACTCTCTAAGTTGTTTTAATAATTTTCCATTTATATTTAAAGTTATATTGCACTGGCGTTCATTGAATTGTCATAAATTATGTCTTTTCGTTGTTAATTTTTTATTGTTAACTCATCAAAATTCTGACAAAAATGTTCAAGGCAATTTATATTGTGTTGGAGATCTACATTTCTCTCATCCAGTAAACTCTGGTCGTCTGCAAAGAGCAGCTCATTTAAACTCTCTGATTGTGGATTTGCTTCTTTAGCAATATTATCCATATAGGTGATGAACAAAAGTGGTATCAAACACATCCTTGTCCGACGTCTGATGTTACATGGAAACAGTATTTCTTGCCGGCATTTGTTCTGTTACTGCACAATCAATAACGGTTTTTGGGACATCAAAGTTATCCAACACTGTCCAGTATAACCATTTTATCCCTACCTCCTGACATGTTTGATGGCTTATACTGCAATAGTAAGGTATCAATGCCTGTAGCTTTGCTGTTTGGGGCTTTTTAAAATAACTTTTTTAACTTCCTGTTCTAAGATACTTGGTTGATTATATTCTACATAGGAAGGACTGAATTGAATCGTGCATGTGTTTGTGGATTTAATAGATCTTTAAATGTTTCCCATCGTGCTTTTATTTCAGGAGTGTTAAGTACGAGGGGAAGTCAATAAGGAAGCCACAAATGGCTGTAGAAAAATAACTAAATATGATAATTGATTTATTTGGTTATTTCGGGATTTGAAATTTAAATATTGAGCACAACCCACTACTGGCAACGCTGATCGTATTCTGGTATGAACCTAAGGCCTATCCACGTCAATATGGAAGTACTATACTCGAGTTTCGCCCTCGTTTGAGCTCGTCAGTAGTGCATATCCCTGACCGGATCCGGAAACAAGCATCGGATCACTGGCGTGTGAAGCGCCACACCACGCGGCACACGTTAGACACACAGCCAAATTATCATAATAGAATATTACAACGTCACCCATCGTAGGTTATGCTCAAGATTGCCCAATCGCCGCGACTGACGTCCGTCAATCGATGTGGACCCGAAACGATCAGGACTTCTCACTGGCAAGGAACACTCATGGAACTCATGACTATGGAAGTCATGGCAGTAAGTAAAGCAATAACATGGCTCGAGACACAGACATTCACTAGGGCATGTGTCCTTAGCGGCTCAATGAGCATGCTCAAGAGGATAGAGACGGGGTGGATCCGAAGAGTGGTTGCTGTCTCCGGAGCGGTCTTGGCTGACAAAGATTAGTTTCATCTTCGTGCCAGGACAGGGCATGCGGAAGTGCAAAGAAATAAGCGGGCTGACAAGCTCGCAGGTTTGGCTAATGTAGAGGGCGGACGTGCTATGGACCAGGCTGACATTCTGAATGCACTAAGAGAAGGCTTTTGCGAGAACCAAGTGATGACTGCGAATCTAGAACCATGGTCAGACTGCGAGAACAGCAAATTAAAAGAGGGGTGGCCAAACAAGAACACTACGCACGAAGCCAAAGAAGATTGATAAACCAGCACAGAACTGGTGTCGTTAGCCGCTATACGCTGTGGGATCCAAGAACTTATGGACTGAATGGTTCGGTGTGCAATGAGGATGATCTGTCGACTAACGTCTGGCTTGTTGGTATTGGGTATTGACTTCAGCATTTCTTGTTTCTATCCATTTCTTAAAATTGATCTTTTCTTCACTGTATCCTTTACTTGCTCATTCCACCATACTGTTCTTAGAAATGGTAACAGAATAGGTAAAACTTAACTACTCACATAGTAAATAGTGTGTTAGCCTATAATTCATCAAAGGACGTGTTGGTGTAACGATTAGGATGTTACGCTGATAATGGCAAAAGCGTGACCAGTTGAGGGTTCGATGTCAGCTCTTGTATTTCGCTACAGGAAGGAAAGACTGATCACCTATTCCTCCATGCACAGAGACCTTAATAAATGTTATGATCCTAACACATCACGCAGCCACAAGTCCCTGTTACTATGGAACATGTTGTTTTTTTAAAATTATTATTATGAAGCCATGTTATGAGAAGACATGATACACAGGAAATAAATGAACTTCTATTTGCAGAAGATCAGTGCCTGTTTTACAGACTACAAAATCATATTAATAATCTGAGTTCAACCTGCAGCAGACACAATATGAGTATAAACACAGCCAAAACTGAAGTAATGCAAGTTAGTAGATCGCCGGGCCCACTATGTATACAGATAAATAGCACAACTCTGAAACAAGTTAAAGAATTCAAATATCTTGGAAGTATGATCACAGAAGATGGCAGATTGGACAGAGAAATCGAAATCCGATGTCAAAAAGTTAGTGCACTTACATATCAACTATCACCCTTACTGAAACATCCATATATACCCATGTCCGCAAAACGATAGATAATAAACAGCATATTCACACCAACCCTATGCTACCAGTCTCAAACCTGGACTTTATCCAAATCACACTTTCGCAAAATCAACACCTGCGAGATGAGATGCCTGAGGAGAGCTGCCAACTTAACAATCCGAGACCGAGTAAGAAATGCTACTATCAGACAGACAGTGGGATCAACACCTTGTGCCACATTTATTGAAAGGCAGAAGATCAAGTGGTTTGGCCATGTCGTTAGAATACAACGCCAAGAACTACCATCACTTGCCTTACATCAAAGATCATCTGCGACGAAACCAAGAGAACGTCCTAGAAGAAAATGGATTGACGACATCAGAGACATTGTACAATCACATGGAATGACTATCCAGTGCCGCCCACCGGGCGCTGGAACGCAAATTAATCCTCCCCACGACGCTTGACGGCAGAAGTGGAAGATGATGATGATGATTATTATGATGATGATGATGATAAGACAAAAACTGGAACATATTGTGACAACCAGAATGATTTGTGAACAGAGAGATAAAGGAAAACAGTGTGAGAAGATTCTTGACATTCTTGTGTCATGGCACGGAAGGGAGTCAACACACGAATTGATCCATGACGTCGGAGATCGTAATTTGTGGAGAGGCATGATCACCCACGCCACTGGATGATGAATGATTATAAAGCATCAGCTCAAGAAGTAAGCTAATCCACTGGGGGATAAAAGGGCAGAAGAGAAAGATTAAGGCACCTACAAAAGATATGTTCAACAGCTAAAACTCTAGCAAAAATATTGCTAATGTGGTGTGGTTGTTGGTGTATTCATCTGCTAGAATAGTAGACATGAATTTGATCTAGTGTAGTGACGATATGCCGAGGTCAGGCTTTATACTGACCAGACCTTTCTTTATCTCCACAAAAGGCACTCAGCATGGCTTACAAAAGGAAAGATTAACCAAGGTGTCTGCTGTGATTATATCTGCCAAGGACTCACTGTCTCACACTATGAGACAGTAAGAGATAACAGCTACTCTCAACGATGATAGCAGAGAATCAGCATCCATATCTTGCACACACCATTTGAAGAGCTTATGAGCATGCTCGCAATGAAAATGTTGCTTGTATACTGGAATGGAACTAAGTCATCATCATATCATAATTGATTGCAAAATTAACGCTTACAGGATGAGAAGACAGTATTTAGGACTGATATTTTCAAACACTGAAGACTAGAGGCCAGTACTCATGGAGGTTTTGTTTTATCTTTATAATGTTTATCTTTTATAATGTTTGAATAAACCTCTATAACATGGCATAGCATCTATGTAATTCAAAAAACAGCAGCAGAGAACTTACCATTCATATTTTGCAAAATATGACAACCCTGAGCGAGATCACATGTAAATCACGGGGGGAAAAAAAACTCAGGTCCTTTTCTTCTTCTTCTGCGTTCATCCGGAGTTTTTTTTGTTTTTTTCCGGACGTGATTGATTGTGCCTGTTTACAGCAGAGCTGCGTTCTTGCGCCGTTAGGCCGACATATCCGACTTCTGCGCGCATTTGTTGACTGGGTTAACCTTCCTGGGGTCAGGTCCTTTTAACTATTTTGGTCCCAGAAGGTTTAGTAGAAGCTGTCCTTGAGAGGAAATAATCACTATGTACTGCAACAAGTGCATGACTTTAAAGAGGTTAAATTTACACGGCACAAAAGTCAAATGGAATTGGCCACCATGGAGGCCAGATTTATTTAGAGTGTTCTGACCAAAACTTAACAGTGACACAGCATATTATGCAATAGTTGGGATTCACAAGGAAGAGCAAAACACATATCACGCTTTCGCTGAGATTGAAAAAGTAAAGAATAAAGGAAAGAGAAAGTAATAGGTAACCTGCAGAATAATACCACAAAATCTGATTATCATATCCATGTTCATGAGAATCTGAAAATCCATTTCTTTAACAACAATGTAAATGGTCATAATAAACGTCTTTGTCTGAGTGAAGAAAACACACCTTCAAAATTACAACGTGAAACCATACCAAATGGTGTAAGGCTTAACAAATATATCAATTGCAAGATCAAATTTACATATATATATATATATATTCTTCTTCTTCTTCTTCAGCGTTCCGAGCCATTGAGGTTCTTTGCTGCAGATACAATCCGTCTCCATTCGTCACTTTGACAGACCATATATATATATATACTGTTTAAACAAAACACAACATTGTACCAATATTCTATTGATAATGCTGATTCACCCACCGCAGTCGGTTCTGGAGGTGCCAGTCCATAAGAACAGGACCTCTGAGGGGTCTTCTAGCCCAAAGACCAGTATCATGCAGCCGGTTCCTGACCATTTAATTTGAAATTCGACGAACTCCTGGCATTGAATAGACTGTGAAGGACGCAGATGCAAATCGATTTCTAAGGTGACTCAGCGTATGAAGCGGTCTTCGGCAGCAGTTGTGATTCTGGGTCTTCCACCGCTAGGCCGGTCTGGCACTGAGCCAGTTTCTTAAAATCAACTCCAAAGGCGACTAATGGTGCTTCTAACTACATTAAATTCTCTGGCTACTACACTTTGTGACTGTCCAGCCTGTAAACGTCCAATGATGATCAGTCGTTCTGTAGGGAGATGAGCCATACTTGTGCATTGAATTTTCAATTGAATTTCATGCATCGTGCTGATATTCTTTTTTTTTAGATGGAGTACTTATAGAGCTAGTCTTGTGCAATGAATGTAATACTTAACATACAAAAGTAAACAATGTGTTCCAGATTTTCCTCATCATGTGGCCAAAAACTGTTGACTGCTTCCTTCTGTTGTCTCTTGCAAGTTTCCTTTAAACATTCTCTTATTGTTTTAAATCTTCCCCTGGGCATTGGGTTGGAGTTTCTTGACAATAAACTACCTAACACCCGTGGAGGAAACATGATCAAGCTAGATCTAATCCCGCCCAGTCCACATGTGCTGTGCTGCACTGAATAATGATCTGGTTAAATCCTAATATGCCACTCCACAATGTGAAGTGATCATACACACTCAGATGGTATCCCAGACAATCTATATAATTCTGATAGACCATCAACATAACTTTGATAGACCATCAACATCACTTTGACAGACAACAACATCACTCTGATAGACCATCAATATCACTGATAGACCATCAACATCACTGATAGACCATCAACATCACTCTGATAGACCATCAACATCACTCTGACAGACCACAAACATCACTCTGATAGACCATCAACATCACTGATAGACCACAAACATTACTCTGACAGACCATCACCATCACTTTGACAGACCATCAACATCACTTTGACAGACCATCAACATCACTCTGATAGACCACAAACATTACTCTGACAGACCATCACCATCACTTTGACAGACCATCAACATCACTTTGACAGACCATCAACATCACTGATAGACCATCAACATCACTGATAGACCATCAACATCACTCTGATAGACCATCAACATCACTCTGATAGACCATCAACATCACTCTGATAGACCACCAACATCACTTTGACAGACCATCAACATCACTCTGATAGACCATCAACATCACTGATAGACCATCAACATCACTTATAGACCATCAACATCACCCTAACAGACCATCAACATCACCCTAATAGACCATCAACATCACTCTATGATAGACCACCAACATCACTTTGACAGACCATCAACATCACTCTATAATAGACCACCAACATCACTTTGACAGACCATCAACATCACTCTATGACAGACCATCAACATCACTCTATGGCAGACCATCAACATCACTCTATGACAGACCATCAACATCACTTTGACAGACCATCAACATCACTCTATGACAGACCAACAACATCACTCTATGATAGAATATCAACATCACTCTATGACAGACCATCAACATCACTTTGACAGACCATCAACATCACTCTATGACAGACCATCAACATCACTGATAGACCATCAACATCACTTATAGACCATCAACATCACTTTGACAGACCATCAACATCACTTTGACAGACCATCAACATCACTTTGACAGACCATCAACATCACTTTGACAGACCATCAACATCACTTTGACAGACCATCAACATCACTTTGACAGACCATCACTATCACTCTGATAGACCATCAACATCACCCTAATAGACCATCAACATCACTTTGACAGACCATCAACATCACCGATAGACCATCAACATCACTCTATGATAGACCACCAACATCACTCTGATAGACCATCAACATCACTGACAGACCATCAACATCACTCTGATAGACCACCAACATCACTTTGACAGACCATCAACATCACTTTGACAGACCATCAACATCACCCTAATAGACCACCATCATCACTCTATGATAGACCACCATCATCACTCTATGATAGACCACTAACATCACTTTGACAGACCATCAACATCACTCTGATAGACCATCAACATCATTCTATGATAGACCACCAACATCACTTTGACAGACCATCAACATCACTCTGATAGACCATCAACATCACTTTGACAGACCATCAACATCACCGATAGACCATCAACATCACTCTATGATAGACCACCAACATCACTCTGATAGACCATCAACATCACTGACAGACCATCAACATCACTCTGATAGACCACCAACATCACTCTGATAGACCATCAACATCACTCTGATAGACCATCAACATCACTCTGATAGACCATCAACATCACCCTGATAGACCATCAACATCACCGTTAGACCATCAACATAACCCAGATAGACCACTAACATCACTGATAGACCATCAACATCACTCTGATAGACCACCAACATCACCGATAGACTGTCAACATCACTCTGATAGACCATCAACATCACCATTAGACCATCAACATAACCCAGATAGACCACCAGCATCACCGATAGACCATCAACATCACTCTGATAGACCATCAACATCACTGATAGACCACAAACATTACTCTGACAGACCATCACCATCACTTTGACAGACCATCAACATCACTTTGACAGACCATCAACATCACTCTGATAGACCACAAACATTACTCTGACAGACCATCACCATCACTTTGACAGACCATCAACATCACTTTGACAGACCATCAACATCACTGATAGACCATCAACATCACTGATAGACCATCAACATCACTCTGATAGACCATCAACATCACTCTGATAGACCATCAACATCACTCTGATAGACCACCAACATCACTTTGACAGACCATCAACATCACTCTGATAGACCATCAACATCACTGATAGACCATCAACATCACTTATAGACCATCAACATCACCCTAACAGACCATCAACATCACCCTAATAGACCATCAACATCACTCTATGATAGACCACCAACATCACTTTGACAGACCATCAACATCACTCTATAATAGACCATCAACATCACTTTGACAGACCATCAACATCACTCTATGACAGACCATCAACATCACTCTATGACAGACCATCAACATCACTCTATGGCAGACCATCAACATCACTCTATGACAGACCATCAACATCACTTTGACAGACCATCAACATCACTCTATGATAGACCATCAACATCACTCTATGATAGACCAACAACATCACTCTATGACAGACCATCAACATCACTTTGACAGACCATCAACATCACTCTATGATAGACCATCAACATCACTGATAGACCATCAACATCACTGATAGACCATCAACATCACTTATAGACCATCAACATCACTTTGACAGACCATCAACATCACTTTGACAGACCATCAACATCACTTTGACAGACCATCAACATCACTTTGACAGACCATCAACATCACTTTGACAGACCATCACTATCACTCTGATAGACCATCACTATCACTCTGATAGACCATCAACATCACCCTAATAGACCATCAACATCACCGATAGACCATCAACATCACTCTATGATAGACCACCAACATCACTCTGATAGACCATCAACATCACTGACAGACCATCAACATCACTCTGATAGACCACCAACATCACTTTGACAGACCATCAACATCACCCTAATAGACCATCAACATCACTCTATGATAGACCACCATCATCACTCTATGATAGACCACCAACATCCCCTCTGCTGTGTGTCCACCGTGACGAGGTAGAGGGGCTTGTGCGTCCCAATGACCCCAAGAGCTATGCCGACTGTAGCACAGCTACTGGTAGGGCCACCCATGTCGGACAGGTCAAGGGAGAGGGACCAGACGAAGAGACACACAAACCTGCTGCCTTGTAGGTAGACTGGGGACAGTCAAAGGCTAGGGAAAGCACCCCAAATACATGCTTGTCGAAATCGGATGTACTGAGCCACAGGCTTGACAAAGCAGTGCAACGTGAAACCTGCTGCCTTGTAGGTAGACTGGGGACAGTCAAAGGCTAGGGAAAGCATCCCGAATAAATGCTTGTCGAAATCGGATGTACTGAGCCACAGGCTTGACAAAGCAGTGCAACGTAACTTAATTCATGATGTCACAAATCAAAATTAATCGATATGGTGCTAATCCCGTGAAGTCCCATCAGGCGGTGATAGTGCCGGGCCCCCTGCCTCGAGGGGGTCCACCCATGACTACTGGTGGTCACCTTCCCCTGTGCTGTGGAGTCAAGGCACAGAGGAGTAGGTTAAGAGCTATTGACCAAATACCCCGGACACTCAACATACTACAGTGGAATGCCGAAGGAGTTTACAAGAAGAAAGACTCCCTAACACATCGTCTTCATAAAGATAGAATAGATGTGGCATGCATTCAAGAGACACACCTCAACGCCAATCACAAATTCTCAGTCAGAGGATATCAGGCCACACGTTTCGACCGTGAAGGACACAAAGGAGGAGTTCTAATACTTACACGAAATACAATACCTTGCAGCGAAGTATCTGTGATCTCTGACAACCAAACGGAAATTATAGGTGTTGACATAATGATAAAGGACGTGAAAATAAGAATCTACAATCTGTATAGCCCAGCAGATAAGGACCTTACACTCTCAAACATGAAAATAACTGACACAAACTGCATTATTGTCGGAGACTTTAATAGCCGTTCAGAAAGATGGGGATACCCAGATACTGACAAAAGAGGAGATGAATTGGAGGACTGGGAAATAGACTCAAATCTCCATCTACTCAACAAAGCGGATGACACACCGAGCTTCTACTCCAGAAGATGGCTTACCACTTCTACTCCAGACTTAGCTTTCTGCACAGGAGACATCCTCCACAAAATCGATCGCCATGTGCTGGACCAATTAGCAGGTAGTGACCACAGACCAATCAAGCTTGAAATGAATATGGAGTATGTTCCACAGGAGCAAAAGCCCTTGCCCCGCTGGAATTACAAACGAGCAGATTGGGACAGATTTGCCATACTAACAGACAAATATTGTGAAAACATAAATACACGATATGGCAACATAAAGCAAATGGTGGAAAGTCTAAACAGAGCGATAATACAGGCAGCCACTGAGTCCATTCCAAGAGGAGCGAGGAAAAATTACAAACCATACTGGACTGAAGAACTACAAAGTTTGGAGGACAAAGTTGAAGATGCCAGGAAGACAGCAGAGAGAGAACAAACAATTGAAGCAAACATCTCTCTCAAAGCCATCTCAGCAAAATATAAAAGAACAGTAAATCAAACAACAAGAGATTGTTGGAGGGAAAAAACAGAAAACCTGAATTTTGACAGGGATGGAAACAAACTATGGAAACTAGTGAAAGCCATGAACAATGAAGGACCTAGAAACAAACAAATAACAATTAAACAAGGAAATGCCTTGCTTACAGGCAAAAAGGCTGCAAATGCACTAATGGAACACTACGCAAATGCAAACCACATTGATATTACAACCGAACAGAAGAAAGCAATCAAAGACAAACAGACACATCATAGAAATACAGAGACAGCAGCAGAATATATGATGGCAAATCTAACAATGGAAGAAATGGAACAGGCAATGAATACCCTAAAAAAGAAGAAATCACCAGGAAAGGATGGAATCACAAATGAAATGCTAATAGGACTAGGCACCAAGGCAAAGAAGAAACTACTAGCAGTCCTAAATAACAGCTGGAAGAGAGGAATAGTCCCACAGGCATGGAAGGAAGCTATACTAATACCAGTCCCAAAGAAAGGAAAAGACCTGGAAGAACCAAATGGCTATCGACCTATCAGTCTACTGAGCTGTGTAGGAAAATTAATGGAACGCATTATCAATGGCAGGCTAACATGGCATCTGGAAGAAAACAAACTCTTAACACCACACCAAGCAGGATTCAGAAAATACAGATCCACTGAAGATCAAATAACCTATATAGCTCAGGAAATAGAGGATGCCTTCCAAGAGAAAAAGCACACACTAGCAGTCTGGATAGATTTAGAAAAAGCATTTGATAAAGTATGGAAGGAAGGACTGAAAGTAAAACTGCAAAACATGCATGTTTGTGGAAAAATGTATAAATGGATCAGCCACTACCTTGAGAACAGAACTGCCAGGACAAAAGTACAAGGACAAACAAGCAAAATGATGCTGCTGGAGCAAGGTGTCCCCCAAGGAGGAGTTCTTTCACCAACATTATTCCTAGCATATATAAATGACATCACAGAAAATTTTCCAGCCAGAGTACACACATCCTCCTTTGCAGATGACCTAGCCATATGGACATCTGAAGAATATATTAGTACAGCTAACAGCAGAATACAGCAAGCCTTATTAGCGCTAGAGGACTGGTCAAAATCATGGCTAGTGAAGATAAGTGAGGAGAAAACAACATGCACAGTGTTCTCCCTCTCAAATAAAACTCAGCAACCTAAGCTGGTATTGAATGGAAAAATATTGCGCCATGAAGAAAATCCAAACTATCTAGGAGTCACCTTTGATCGTCGCCTGACATGGAAGACACAGGTTGATAAAAATCGAACAAGAGCAAGGCAGAGAATGGCAATCATGAAAAAGCTTGCTGGTACAACGTGGGGAGCAGATGAGAAAGTTCTCAAGAAGTTATATACTGGACGGGTGAGGCCAGTACTGGAATATGGCATTGCAGCTTGGGCAACAGCAGCTAAGTCAAACTTTAACAAAATAAGTAGAGTCCAAAACCAAGGAATGCGAATCATAACTGGAAGCCTGAAGACAACGCCTATTAATGAACTAGAAAAGATCACTTGTTTACAACCAATGCAGGATAGAAGAGATAGCAGAGCCCAGCAACAAGCAGAAAAATTTAGAAGATTGACAGACCACCCTATGTACAACAGATTTAATGGTTTTGGAAAGGGAAGACTGAAGCGTAGCAACTTTGTAGAAACTGCAAAACGAAGGATTAGGGCAGATCCTATACTTAACATATCAACAGTCAAGCCCATCCACAATGCACACAACTTCCCAGCTTGGAGACAGCAGCAACTGCCTGAGATGATAGAAAACATTCCTGGTATTGAGAAAAAGAACACTCAGCATGAAACCGAAAGAAGAGAAATAACCCTAAACTACATAAAAGAACATTACCCAAGCAGGAATTGGACCCATGCATATACAGATGGATCAGCCAAAAATTCAATAGAGAATGGAGGAGGAGGAATTCTCCTAAATTTAAAAAATGGAGTGAAAAAAACACATTCAATGGCAACTGGAAAATTTTCAAGTAACTTCAAAGCAGAGGTAGAGGCTTTGAAAACTGCAGCAGAAATGCTCCTGATGGAGGAAAATAAAGAGAAGCAAATAGCTATCTTCACAGATGCAAAGTCAGCTGTCTCAATACTCAAGAGCAATAACAGCACAGAACTAACTGACATAAGAGCAGCACTCCATGGTCTATGCCAGAAATCCAAAAAAGTTGTAATACAGTGGATCCCATCACATTGCAGTATACCTGGAAACGAAGAGGCTGACAGACTGGCAAAAGAGGGCGGACGACTACCACAGCCTGACATAGACATAACCTATAATGAGGCAAAGAGGTTGATAAAAAGCACTTATGGAACCAAATGGGAATCTGAGCATCCAGGCCATCAGAAGGATGATGCATATTACAAACTCGACCGAAGAGAACAAGTAGCAATCTTCAGACTCCGCACAGGACATAACAGGCTGAAATACCACTTGTTCAATAAACTAAAGATAGGAGATACTGATGAATGTAATTGTAGAACTGGAAAAATGACAGCAAAACATTTGCTGCAGGATTGCCCAACGTATGCAGAACAGAGAAAGATATTTTGGCCCACACCTGCTTCATTTGAGGACAAGCTCTATGGAGATATCAACAAGCTCAAGTTGACCGCAGCTTACTTTAACTACATACAGGTTGACATTTAAAGGTGCATGAAGACCCAGAGGCATGAAATGAAATATTGCTTGGATAGCAAATCCATTATGTGGAAAGTCCAAATCGAAAGCTCGCTGTGTGGGCTTCATAAAAGGTGGAAAAGTGTCCTAGTGGCATGAAATGGAATATTGCTTGATAGCAAATCCATTACATGGAAAGTCCGAATCAAAAGCCCATTGTGTGGGCTTCATAAAAGGTGGAAAAGTGTCCTAGTGGCATGAAATGGAATATTGCTTGGATAGCAAATCCATTACGTGGAAAGTCCGAATCGAAAGCTCACTGTGTGGATGTCATCTGCAGACTGTTAACTTCTGGTTTCCGGAAGAACAGCCTATGGTGAACGGAAGGCCCAATATACGGAAGTGAGGCTAAGCAGCCATGTGCAGGACGTGACGATTCCTTGGGTGAGCCCAGTACCAGAGCGCTATGTATCGGCTCTGCAAGTATGGAAGCCTCCTTGGATGGCGGGGAATGCCCATGGTCTGCCCCTGCCTTCCCTTGAGGGCTGACCAGGATCTTTGGCTGTTCTATATGGACCAGCTGGGATGGGGGATAACACCACAACAGTGAGAGTCAAACGTCCTAAGAAACCCCCGGGAAGGTTAACCCGGTCAACAAATGCCCGCAGAAGTCGGATGTGTCGGCCTAACGGCGCAAGAACGCAGCTCTGCTGTAAACAGGCACAACGCAATCACATCCGAAAAAAAAACTCCGGATGAACGAAGAAGAAGAAGACCACCAACATCACTCTGACAGACCATCAACATCACTCTGATAGACCATCAACATCATTCTATGATAGACCACCAACATCACTTTGACAGACCATCAACATCACCGTTAGACCATCAACATAACCCAGATAGACCACTAACATCACTGATAGACCATCAACATCATTCTGATAGACCACCAACATCACCGATAGACTGTCAACATCACTCTGATAGACCACCAACATCACCGATAGACCATCAACATCACTCTGATAGACCACCAACATCACTGATAGACCATCATCACTCTGATAGACACAATCCCAGGGATCACATGACCTGAATGCCAATGTAATTTGTCCTGCTAAGGGTTTGTGATATGATAAACAGTACCATGTCTCCAAAACTGAAGTCATCATCATCATGTGATATCTTCTTCTTCTTCTTCTGCGTTCATCCGAAGTTTTTTTTTCCGGATGTGATTGCGTTGTGCCTGTTTACAGCAGAGATGCGTTCTTGCGCCGTTAGGCCGACACATCCGACTTCTGCGGGCATTTGTTGACCAGGTTAACCTTCCCGGGGATCATGTGATATGATAAACAGTACCATGTCTCAAAACCTGAAGCCATCATCATCATCATGAACTTTGCTTATAAGCGTGGGCGGCCCTGTTCCACCATCTCACAATCAGCAGAATTTTGAATCAGGTGTGGAGTCTTATCCAATTATGCCATATGGCCAAGCCAGTCAGGCTTCACTGATCTTTCACACCACTGTGGTGTTAAATTTTTTTTTTTTTTTTTTACATATCCTGTACGGGACATCACTCTCAGCATCATCTTTCAGGTAATTGTTGATTTCTTGGCAAGATTACGCTCAGTAGTTTGCCATTGCTTTCTGAGCGACTGGCTCACATACCCTGTTAGTTACTGACACAGAGAGAACCGCTACCAATTCTCAAGCACGTCATGTCACGAGAGTAAACGGGATTACGGAGGAAATCGTGTAACCCCTAGACCAGAGAGACCGGCGGTGTTTAATATAACCAAATTATTTAAATAGTTGCTGAGAACACAGCGAGGAGAAGGAGCAGAAGTAAATACCAGGTTGGCTTGGCCATATGGCATCATTGGGACAAGACTCCAGACCTGATCCAACACTCTGCTGATCATGTGAGATGGCGGGACATGACCTACCACGCTTATCAGCAAAGTTCATGATGTTGATGATTTAAAATTTTGAGACATGGTACTGTTTATCAGGCAAATTTTATTCAGTGTTCAGACCCCATAGAATGTCAGTATTTTGCTTCCTCTTGGTCCGTGGTATTCTAAGAATGTTCCTGCAATAACCTGCTAGTTTCTGTGCTTGAAGAGTGGAAGGAGATTGCTGTAATACAGCTACTGAGGAGATGGTACTACAGTACCAGCTTAGGTGGGAGCTCTCTAAACTAGCCACAGGCAATAAAT